>JARHVA010006475.1:110000-140000 GCA_037957365.1 Torreya grandis | reverse complement strand
TATTTATAACATGAAATTAATCTTATTACACCTCATATACATGGATAAAACGTTATTTTAGTCCATTTATTTTTGATATTTCACAAATAGGCATTATCTTTTGTTTCGATCTCATGGAGACCTAATCTCATTAGGCCTACTTAGCACATGTTCCCCTTTGATATTATTGGATAAAATTAAAAAAAATTAGATGGAATAAAAACATAAAATTAATCCCAATATATCCCTTATAATATAATATAGGATCCATAACACTTTATATATCAAACCGTTACTTGGAACACACCATTAGTATTATTCATATTAGGCCTGTGCATACCTAGAAAGTCTATCTTGAAAAATTAAAGCATAAACACAAATTTTCCAAAAAAAACTTGGAAACAATACATATAAATAATATAAATTACCTTATATTCATCAAAATATTCATTATACTTCATAACTTAGGGTAAAAAGAATCAAAACCCTCTTTGTAAGTAGCCCACTCAAAACTGCCAACTAGTCTCAAAACACAGTCATGAAGACTTGAAATTTAAACCATAAAAAAATTAATATTAACTATAAAAAATTAAATATATTTTTTAACATATTTATATCAATATAAAGTACAAATATTATAAGGTGTAATGCAGAATATTGGTATTACAGACCAATCTTTTATCTTCAGTACACATAGTCAACCCTGAACTAGTCAACACATTTTGGATTCACTATTTCCATTATTTTTAATAGCTATAAAACATTATTAAAATAATGGATAGTATATATATTTCCAAAAAATAACATAATATTCATTTTATGCTTTAGCTTAGGGTATAAAGCCTCAAAATCATCACTGTAACTTGCTTACAAACACAGTCATGGTGATAATGGCATTAAACAAATATGTATACACTTTAAAAGAAAATTTATGAATTTTTATGATCCTATGAGATAATTAGGTAAATATTATATATAAGGATACCATAGTTGAGCAACAATATTAGTCTTACAGACTAATTTCACCATGTTACACCTTTATTGTCTCATCTGCACAAGACATGCCAACTTATGAGTAATAATTTATTCATATCCACTAACCTAAAAGAATATATCACAAATTCACATGTATTAAATATCATTAAAAAATTTTACATGAACTTTGTTTCATCCCTAGTCCATGATAACACTTCCCTAATAACTTTTTCACTTCTGCTTGGTTTTCTCACTATCTACACCATTTGGCCTATTAGCAATAGGTAAACTTGAATTAATATTTTATCACACCTTAGGTCTATATCCTGATAACAAAAACCATGTAAATCAAATAAAAGTCTCAATATTCAAATGTAATCCATTTAACAACGTTGACTTGGTCAACTTTGACTACTATAAAAAATCTCTAAGAAATAAGTCTTTTCTTATAGGGTCCACTTACTCACCTGATAAACCAATCACATTAGGAGGTGATTTGGAGGGTTTATTATGACCTAAAATAAATTAAATATCCATTAAAAACTATTATAGGCTATTCTTATCAAGATATTTCTCATTAGGTCAATGTTAGGGTTTTAGAGAAGGTTAACACTATTTCTGGTGTTAATGATTGTTCATATATCTTAGACACTTATTCCAAAAACCAATGATTGAAATTTTTTTCTAGGACCCTTACCCATATAAAATTAATATATTATGTTACCATGTAGATGTTTCACATGTCAATGAGTAGTTAAAAGTTTTTCTTGAGTTGAGAACCCTTCATTCTATGCACTTGAGAGACCTTAAAGTACTTTAATTTCCTTAACCTTAAAAATTTGAAATAAAAATCAGTAAATATATTTTTAAAAACATTAAATAAATATTTAAATTATCATTTTTCCATTCTTATATTTAATTCTAAAAATCATACCTCATTTAGCCACCATCTCTCTCTTTACTTGCTTAGACCTTAACCTAAAAACCACATTAGGTCTTGAAATTAGAATCCAAGCCTATTTTCATGTGATCTAAACCTCATATAAATGATAAATAAACATATAATATTCTAAAAAAATAGTTTTAATTATTCATAGGTATTTGATAACACCTTATGGAACTTCATTAGGTTAGGTAGGGTCTCAGAACTAGTTTAGTTGCATGATAGGTCTGTAGGTCTTACTGTAGGACACTCATGAGTGCTCCAATTTATAAAATTCATGTTAAAACATCATAATATAACCTATTATTCCTATATTCATCCATCTCATTATTATAATAAGCTCATACCTTATCGAAAGGTCTCTTCATGTAATGACTAGTGTCATGGCTAGGTTTTTCAATCACTTAAAGCTTGACAATTGACCTTAAAACAATACTTGATACTTATACACCTTGATTTAATAAATTTAAATATACTTATATATTATCATACATTTTTACACACCTCTTCATGCTCATTATGCACATATACTAGGCTTCTCAAGACACCTAGTACTCAAAACATGTTTATCTTGACTTGATCATCAAACCTGTTCTTGACAACATTGATAGTCATCAAGCTAATATAAATCATGAAATTTACTTCATAATAATCATTAGGTTGAATTAAAAATCTCTCTCAACATAAATATATCAGGTTTCCATAAAATTCTATCTTATCACATGGCTTCCTTTTCACATACTACTTTACCATGCATCTTTACTAGATGTATCTTGACATCAATGACATCAAAATTTGCCTTGAAATAAATGATTTTTTTTTAATAATGGAAACCATACACAAATTATTAATAAAATATTACTCTCCCCATATATAACACAACCATCATTAGATACTTTAGGCACAAATATAAATAAAAAAACTACCACCCCAAATAATAATACAAGGGATCCTTAGTTCTTAGATTCCCTCATCACCATATTCTTGAATGATGATGGTTATTCTTCCCCTTTGATCCATTTATAAAAATATAATTAAGACTATCCTTATTTTCCATCTAGTTATCACATGTATTCCATTCCCTATAGGTATGATAAACTTTTAGGTCTTCAAAGGATTGTAAAAGGATTTGTGATTCTTGGATAACATTAAGAATAATATAAATAAGTGATAATTTTACATTAAGAGCATTGATGATATTTAGATAATCCCATTCTAGAATAAGAAACTTAATTTTCAAGTCTTACACAACTTAGGTACAATATAGAGCTACTCTTTATCTATCTATGTGGTTATTTTAAACTCTAAGAGGTCTTGCATAAATAATAATGAGGAATCCAATATTATCACTAATCATATTGCCTCCCCATTATAATCCTAAATAACCTTTTCTTTCTTACTAAAAATTAAGATTCAACTAATTCTTCAAAGGTTTAATGCACTTAACTTGTTTACTATCCACTTTAGGAATGACGTCTCCAACCTCCCTTGGTATAACCAAATTTCAATAATGAAAAATTATCCTATTAGCTTATGATATAGGATTATTATCCTTTTTTATATAAAATAAGAATAGTTCTCTTTAATGGGTTTTATAATCCTTAACCTAATATTAATAGGGATTCTTTTATTATCCAAACAAAATTAAGCATTTATCTATTTCATTAACCACCAAACCATTAGAGGGAGGGAAGATTTTCAAATTTTATTTTAAGAGAGTATCATTCCAAAGGGGTTTCCATTGGATATTTATATCAAGGGAAGAATTTGACCTAACCCATGTGAAGTTAAACATGGAAAAAATAAGATCTATTATCATGATAACATAGGGACACTCCAAAAATAAATGTTTAACAAACTCATATTTTTCATAAAGCATACATCTATTCGAAATGGACATCCATTTTTTCAAGGTTATCAGTAATGAGATTTTTTGGTGAGTAGATAACCATAAAATGGTATCCACTTTATGGATCAAATTTTTAACTGTAAAAAACTAGGTTTAATTATCTTTCTCCATTTACAAGTCATTAAAATAGCATAGTTTAATATAACACCTTCCATATTCCATACTATTCCAAATAATCTTATATTATTTAGGGAATTATCATATATGTCTTCCTCTTAAACTATGATTTAGATTGTTCAAACTCTAAACTATATTATAATCATCACCAATAAGCATGAGTATATTAAAAGATTTATGTTAGTCATCATTCATCCAATAGTCCTAAATTTATTCCCTTATGGTTCTCTTAAACTCCCCATATAAATTATTTCATGGAGGGATGGAATTGAGAAGTGAGTTATCAAGACAAACATCATCATAAAAAGTTGGTTTTATACTATTCCCAACATTCCGTCTATATCCATTGTTAATCAAATTTTTACTTATCACCAACGAATTCCAAAAATAAGATCCCCTTGGTGGGGTGTCTTATTCTAAGAAATATTCCACGTTCCTTCCCTCCATATACTTCACTTTGATAATGGTTTTCCATAAGTAGTTATTTAAAATAATCTTCTAGTCCATCTTGGCCACAAGATCCCTATTCATCCTAGAAATGATTCTAAGGCCAAGGACACCTTTAAATTTATGGAGATAAACTCTATCCCAATATATAAGGTGAAATGTTTCATTATATTATAATACTAACCAAATAAACCTTTTTAACATATATTTAATCATTTTACACACTTTGGAAAGAATTATAAATAATGTCATCATATAAATATGAATCCTCTGAATATAACTCCTGACCAACTATATTTTACCTACTTTAGAAATGATATTGCCTTTCCAACCAAATGTTTATTTTGAATTATATCAAGAAGAATATTATAATTATTCATAATTATATTCCCCATTGAAGAAAGGCATATCAATTCAGGAAGCCATGAGCTTGTAGATCTATAATTCTGGGATAATAGAGATTTTACTCTATAATGTTGCCTGAGTATTGGAAAAAACACAAATTTTGTAAAAATTAATACATTGAATCGTAACCTTTGTATAATCTAAAAGGATAGATTTTAAATCCTTGGCTTCCACTATTGAATCGTCCCCAAACTAAAATGTGTCATTGATAACATATTGGTGTGCATCATCCATAAATGTGTATAATATACTCATGAAGTTTTCAAATATAATTTTCCCCTTTGTGATGTGCCTTAATTTTTTTCCAATGTATTATAATTTAAATAGAAAATTAATGCACATCTTGATAAACTAAAACTAATTGTCATAGTACCAAATAAGTATTTGTCATTCTTCGAGAGTTATAATTTTCAACTAAACTATTTTATTAACATTGAACTAGATAATAAAGAGGAGGATTATTAAAAAATTGATTTAATTATAAATGATAAATTATCAAATATTAAATTTAGACCATATGGTCTTGGATAATATAGAGATGACATGTACAATTTTGGTTTTAGCTAATTATCGTCTACTCCGTAGGATTATGGACAACCCTTCACATTCATATCTATATTAGGAATAAGGATAAAGTTTCAATTAAATAGTAAATAAATAGGGATACAAATTCAAAGTATTAGGAAAAAAATAAAATATATCTAAAAACCAGACATACTAATTGTACATCAATGCAAACTAGGTTTTCATTACAATAGAAAGACTAAACATGAAGAAACATCCAAGTGGATCATAAAACATATAATTATTATGATCATGATTTTTATTCAATTTATAAACTAATACATTATAATGTACCCAAGCATATTATATCCAATAAATTTTTCTTTACCATATTAGATCTTTATATAGTAAATTTTAAAAGTCCAATAATAATAATATGTAATTAGTGTAAAAATTAGGTATATAAAACATTAGAACATCAAAAAACACATGCCTCAAATGAGTGATCATAAGTATTCATTCACTAACATTTAACAATAAGAAATAAATATATTTATTAATACCTAATGGATGGATAAATATAAATTTTAATACAATAAAATATGTGTACCCAAGAAATAAGTGCATAAAGTTAAAAATAAAATATCTATGTTGATAGACAATAATAATCACATCATTTGATTCTAAGGTAAATTTAAGTATAAAACAAAAAATAATGTTTTTAAATTAATTAGAAACTCAATTCACCTTATATTTATATGCCCTTGACCTATACTCTATATTATGATATGTTTTGTTGACTTGTGGCTATTATAACCTTTAATTGAGCCATATGTAAAAAATTATAGCTTCATATTGGTAGGGTTCACCATAATGTCTATGTGGGATAAGATAACAAATATAACAATCCTCTTTCTCTATATAAACTATGCAACAAATAAGATCTTGCATATAATTCAAACATAGACTAGTTGTATTTATAAATATAATCAATTTTAATCTACACTAAATATTGAGGATACAAGATTTCAAGTCATATGCCTAAGTTATGGGTTATGAGGTCTAATTATGCTTCAACATAAAATATCAAAAATGTATATAAATGGTTTTAATCAATGCAATATCAATGATATAATAAGTAAATTTCATACAATGAACTAAAAAAAGTTGTCCTAGATCAAAAATATAAAATTACACTATACTAAACAAGATATAAATTTCATTAGGACTGGTTGTAATGTTGTTTAATTAAAATGTAGCCTATACTATCTCCTTAACTATGGTTATAATGACAATATTTATAGTTTCATATACAATACCATATTCATCAATATAAGGATAAATAGGCAAATAAAAAACAAAACACCTATATGCTCTTATTTTCCTCACATTTGTTCCATTATGTATTACAATGTATGCATGGGCAAGGATGCTAAATACAATAATATTATTTATCTTTATAGAATAAGTTATAAATAATATATCAAAATAGAGAATTCATGTACTTGAAGTTAATGGCATAACATAATATTAGCTTTATATATAATAGATGCTAATTCACACTGAATGTCAAGGGTATAGGGCCCAAAATCCTATTCATAAGATATGGGATAGGGATTATAACTATGTCTCAAGATAAAATCCATGATGTATAGAAATAGTTACCCAAATGGATATCAAGGATATGATAATGAAGATACATGCATATAACTAAAAAATAAGGTTAACTTTGATACATGATATAAAATAATACTAAACTATATAATACATAATTCCACAAGGGCTGGTTGTAATGTAGTATAATCAAATATGTCCTAGACTATATCCTAAACTATGGTTGAAATAATAAGCCCAAGATCCCTATTATATACTATATTATTTGGTACAATGATAACATAGTAAAATGAAAAACATGCATTCTATTATAAAAATAATCAAACATCTATATCTACAAACTAAATAAAATGAAAGAGAATATGGATAAATTTACTTAAATTAGATTGAATTAGTAGTGCACCAATATCTTACTTAGATATAGTGGAAATTTGTAAGAGATGGTATAGGTTAGTATATTAAATGAAGAGGATGAAGACCTATATATACTTAGTTGGGAAATCAAAATTATATGGGGCACCTCATTGGTGCAAATCCTTCTATTGAGCTTCAAAGACCTTGATCAAGACTTGACCTCCATAAGAATAAGATTTTTTATTCTAACCCATCCTTTTAATACATAAGGTAATAAATGTGAGTGTAAGTATAATAGATAAGTGTTATGTGTGCTTAAAATGATAATTATGACCCATATATGGATCTAAACCTTAAAAATGATTATTATTCAAAGATGATGATATTTATCTTGATAAATACCATAAAATGGTATCAAATAACCCTATATTATACTATAAGCTCCATTACAATAAACAATACATGGGTTGACATAAATATAATATCTAGGTTGATACAATACATGGATAAATAGGAACAAAATAAACTATATCAACCCATTCAAGATAGTAGGAATATAGGGTGGCTAACATAAATATTCATAAGGATATGAATAATAAAGATGTAAAGAGACTAAAAGGATGTTGGATTAATAGTAATGAAGTATGAAAAAATATTATTAAAAAATATATCACATTGTGCCACAATCTAACCCCACCCATTTCCCATGTACTCCTTAGGGCATGCACTCAAGGATATTGATGCACTGATGAGTCCTTTAAAACCAAATGTTAGTAAAAGATAGAGATGAAAATTATCATTATATATAGGTTTAACACATCATGTTTCCATAACATTACTAGCATATATATATGAGTTAGATATTAGTACTTTATGATCACATTAATAATTTTATTGTTATGATAAGGTTGTCAAGGTTTCTAGTTATTAGTAATTTATTATCATATTATTAATTTTATTCTTATGGTAAGGTTTTGTATGTTTCTCCTTCAAAGTGGATTAATCATATTTTCCATTATTTTTCTTTTATTTTAATCATATTGTGATCAATTATTATCAGATTTTAATTTAGTTAAAAGTGGTATGAAAGCTTCAATTTGGGAAACAGTGGGGGAGAAAAATTAATCTTGAAGAATTAACTACATCTCATAAAACATTGTAATTTGTTCTCTAATTATTTTTATTTAAGTTAAATAATCATTCAAGTAATATACAATGAAATAATTAGGGCCTTTTGTCATTCTAAGAAGATAAAATGAAATCATTAGGGTATTGTGATCAATTTTTAGTGTTTTATTACAATTTTTGGGTTTTTAATAATGTTTTTATTGGTTACAATTTTATGCCTTTTTTTGCTCTCTTTATTTAATTTTTTAAGATCACAAAAATATATGACTTTTTTCTTTCAATATTTCTATTTGAGGCCATCCTAACTCTATTTTTTTGGTGAAATTTTGAATTGTTAATCCTTAGCATGATAAGGCCATAAAATAGAGCTAAAGGAAATAAATTATATACACAAGGAAAAGTCTTAACAAAGAGGAGATATAATTCAATTTTAGATAAGGTGGGACATATAATATGATGTTTTGTTCACTCTATGATAATGTTTTTGATATGGGTTATCATATGGGAAATATAGAGTTTTAAATAGAGAATATGCACATTTAAATGAAAGGATAATTAGATTATCTCATGCCTTCTATCAAGATGTTTTAATCTTAAAAAATAACTCAAGTTTGATCTAAGGCAAAACCCAATCATGATCTAAGTACTACATGACCTCATCCCATGAATAACACTAATTTTGGGTCATACAACCTAAAACTGAAGCTAGACATGATCACATTTGATTGAAATTATCCAATCAATTAGATTAATAAAATGGATTTTTTTATCTACATCATGCCCTATGTGTAAATATGGTTACCATGGTACACTTATATATGGAACCTACAAAATTTAGTTGGTATAAATGGTTATGTTCTTATAACAATAATAAGGATCTCAATGTCACATAGCCAATTTATGTCGAGGATATGTTGACACATTATAGTAGTATTGGAATAGAGAGACACTTCATCCATTTATAATTTTTTTTATAAACAAAGTTGGTATAATATTATATTCATCATTTTCAAAACCTATCTTTGTGTGTATAAACCATTACATATGAAAAATTTAATGAAATTTTTATTGGATGTATCAAGGAAAAAATTAAACATGAGTAATTATGTTTAATATAATTAACATAAATCATAATATTACCATGGTACATAGGATAAAGGAATAATTCATAAATAATAAACATGCATTCAGTAACATTAGATATTGTTTCTCACTTCACCATCATTCCCTTAGATGATTGTGTTTACACCTCAGCAAATTGAATAGAAAATGGCATAAAGGATATGTTTTATTAGTGATAGAAAATATAAACAAAGACATACGTTTTTAGAAAATAAATTATTCTACATTTAAGTTGTCAATTAATATCAAAAATATGAATGCATAATATGGGAGGCTAATGATAGCCTAGGGGAATAATTAAAAGAATCCCACAAAACTATATATCTCCATGAAATTCCAAGAATTATTACTCTATAACCCATCAAGGAAGTGGGGTTTATAACAAAACACAAAAGTTTATAGTATTTATTGACCTGGGAAGTAATCACAACTTCATCAACAATTAGTAGGTTATGTCTTTGAACTATTTTTCTATCTAGCTCCAAAGTTTCAAGTCATGATTAATGATGATGGCATAACCATTTTTATTATAGATTCAATAGTATTAAACTCTCCATGGGAGAATACCTATTGTATAGTCTTATGTTTTCCATTTTTATGGGTGGAGTAGATATTATGTTGAGACTCTAATGGATTACTATGTTTGGAATGATTGAGATGATTTTACAATAACTATTCATGTTTTTATATTCTAAGTGTATACAAATTATATGATGTGGCTGACCAGAAAAATAACTAAAGTTGGTTAATTTTCATTATATGTAGAATATTATAGAAATGAAGTGGATGGGTTTATAGCTCAATGGTTTTCAATAAAGGCATAACCACCAAAGGGGTGTACATAAAATTTACTATGTAGGATAAATCTTTAGTTTTTGGATATATGACTAAAGGAATTCCTCCAAAATGGTATCATTATCATGTGATTTAACTAGTGATAAGGTGTCTAACACCCAAAATCAAATGATATAGGTACCCATATGATAAAAAAATTGAGATTGAGAAGATGGTATAAGAGATTATGGAAGAATATATTATCTATCATATTAAAATAACTTATTGTTATATAGTGATGATGGTGCATAATAATTATATACCTAACACATGTGTCCTAATTATAGGGAACTCAAAACACACAACATCAAAGATAAGTTCCCTATTCATACAACTGATGATTGGCTAGACTAACTACATGACGTTATTTAATTTTAAAAACTTAATATTAATTATAGGTTTAATAAAATAATAATTAATTATGAGTACATTCATAATAAAACTCTTAGAACCCATTAAATCCATTATAAATTCACGTTGGTTCCTTTTAGCCTCACTAATGCACCATTTAAACTTAATATTTTGATGAATTCTATTTATAGCTATCTATATGAAATTTTTTCTTAGTGTTAGATGACATTTTAATATATAAAAATATGGGAGGAACATTTTCTTGATGTGAATTAAGTTTTGTATATTATTTAAAAACACATGATATAGGCCAAGCCTTCGATATGTGCTTTTGGAGTCAAGAAGGTTCAGTGTTTAAGCCACATTTTTTAAAATGAGGGAATCAAAGTGGATACTCTAAAAACCAAGGATATGGTTGCATGTAAATTCCATAAAATCCTAAAAAACTATTAAGGATTAATAGGGATCAAAGGGTAATATTGTCATTTGTTAAAAAATTATGGTATAATAACAATACCACTTACAAACTTATTATATAATTACTACTTCCATTATAATGATATATGACACCAAAAATTTGAGAAGATGAAAGTAGACATGTGCACCACCCCAATAATGTATAATTTAGGTTTCTCAAAAACATTCATTATGTAATGTGATGCTTTAGGATATTCCATCATGTAATAGGGAATACTAATTACATTTGAGTCACTAAATCAAAGGTAATAATTTTCTAAAACATATGTATGAGAATTAAATGATGGTTATCCTTCATGTAGTAGAACAATGGAGACCATATATAATGGTAAGACACTTTTATGGGAGGAAATATTATGATAGTATAAAATACTTATTGGAATTGACAAAATGGGATCACTAATATGTTGAAATATGAATTTGAAATTGTATATAATAAAATAAATAAAAATGTTATTGTTTATGTACTATCAAAAAATCATGAGTTCATAGACATAATGCTATATGTAATATACATATTACAAGTGAATTTAGTGCATGAAGTAAGATTATAATGGTAAAATGATCTAGTTACAAAGGATCTAATTCAAAATCTCAAAAAAATTTAAGAACCCCTATGGTTGGATACTATAAAATCACTCATATAATTATTTTCCTTAAGAATCCATATTACCTAATGAAACCATAATATGTCTCATTATATTAGTAAATAATACCATTTTATCTTTAATTAATCATGTTTTACAATGGACTTAGATGTATTTTAAAAAATTAATGCTTGTTTATAATAAAATATGGGATACATATCTAGTCTATTCTTTAGGAGTTATTACCCTCTACATTATTGTATATTCTACCATGTTCTTGGAAAATAGATTTAAAATGTTGTCTATTCAAGCTGAAATTAGTCATCAAAGTAGATAGAAAATTTTGAAGTGATAAAATACCAAATTCAGGACAAACTTGGATTATCTCTAGATATCATAAATATATTATAATACCTACATAAATCATCTCTATATTAATTTAGTAGCTCTTGAGATATATTGACTAGTGATGCAAGAGCATCCAAGACATAAAATCAACCTCGCATCAAATTAAAATATTTGGTGTGCTTTTGTATTTTTTTATTTTTATTTATAACATGTGAATATTAAAGAATAAAATGTATAGGTTTTGGTAAAAAGGAAAAATAGTCATTGAGAACATATTTTGTCTTATATTTGATTACGTATCTGGATTATTCTTGAAAACTTATGCAAGTTAAAAATAATAACTATGTTTATATGAGTCCATATGCAAAAGCTATGAGAGTTTTAATATGGCTCAAGATATGTACTTTAGGTTTAAATATGTTCCATTTGGCATCGAAGATACACAATATAACTTTAAAGATGCAAAATATAGCTTTGAAGATTCCCAAAATTGGATTCAGTGAGGTCCATAACTGATTTTGGATCTATAAGACCAAATAAATAAGGAGAGAATGATTTTGGATAAGTTTTATAATATTTATATAGATATAAATTCTATATATATAAACTTCCAAAAATAGACATCAACAAAAATAAACTAAAAGGGTTTACAACTATGGAAACGTGAAAGTAAAGAGCTCCAAAAATGATTGCTACCTAATTTTAGAAAGTATTAATTGAAATACATTTATAATATTTATAGAAATGTATATTTATAAATAAGTCAAGATATTTATAGTATTTTAACTACCAAGAATATATAAAAAATAAAGTTCTTGGAAGAAACAAAATTTGTCAAGATCATGTTTGATTTTTTTAAGTAAATCTGAAGTTGTGGGAAAGAAAACAAAG
The DNA here is from genome assembly GCA_037957365.1 of Torreya grandis. Lineage (NCBI taxonomy): Eukaryota > Viridiplantae > Streptophyta > Pinopsida > Cupressales > Taxaceae > Torreya > Torreya grandis. The sequence goes on along the minus strand of JARHVA010006475.1, from coordinate 127,015 downwards.
CACCTAGATTCTCACCAACAAACTAAAAGATGTAAATTTTTGACTCTAGAATTTCCCATTATTTTCTCCTTTAATTGTGGGGATTTTTAATCTTATTCAAATAATTTATGAATGAGATTTTTATATTGTTATCCTATAATAAGAATTAGTTGTAAATTGATTTTTTAGCTTGTTAGGATTAGGAAATCAATTTGAAAAATGATTTGTTAAGTTGTTATTGTTCAAAAATAAGTTGTTAAAGGAATTATATTATAAATACAACTTTATCATTCCTATTTATTATGAGAATAAAGTATATGAATAATTATAAATTTGGAAGAAGACGGGATTAAATAAAATATTTGAGTATTTCTAAAGTTTATTGGTTTCAAATATTTTTCTAAGGGAAGATCAAGGGCCCACCAAACCCAAGAAAGAAGGTTATCCTATATTTATGTTTTCTATATTTGTATACACCCTAATTTGGTCAAGTATCCACAATTAATATGAATTTGATTTATCTTTCACATGAATGTCTTAGTGATGAATATATCCCTTATTTGTATGGTCATTTTGGGTCTTTTTTTATTATGTCTTATTTCCCTATTTATTGCACCCCAAGTGGTCCTAAGTCATCTCCTCCTAGTCACAGGGCTCACTAGCCTATTATGACCTATCATAACTCTATTTTTAGGCCTTAATACATTATCATACTTATGTGTACAATATCACCACATGGCACTAGTGTCTTAGAGTCATTTTATTATGTGTTTTGGGTCCTAACCCTCTATTAAGCCTTTTCTTGCATTTTTTATCCCTCTTTTGCATCTTGTCAACTACTGAACAAAGTATTACATTAACATTAAAGTTACTTATATATAAATATCCTCATAAGCCATTCTTAATCTATCACTTACTATCTTGACACATAATTAAATAAAATTAGTTAATAATACAATTTAATACACTACATATTACTCATTTATCACATCTAGACTTGCATGTTCAATCATAAGATGGTCGTAGCATCTTATGAAAAAGTCATTAAGGGCCTAAGAAAAAGTCATTATAAAATTTAATTCACATTAATTATGCATTTTTCTTGATGGATAACTACATAAAATTTAAGACCCATAAAATTTGGATTAATTTAGGTAGTAGCCAGGATAACATGAGTTATGTTCCATGTCATCATAATATTCTGCAACCCAATTTTTCCCTTTATTTTAAATTTGATCTAGTTGTTATTTCATGTGTGTAGGTATTCATTAGGGTTTTGAAAAATATTTATGAAAAAACATGAAATGGGTGAGCTTTCAAAACTCATAAAATCACTTACAAGTCCTTTAAACTCTCTAATAGATTGCTTAAAAGTTTTAGATAGATCCTCTAAGAAGGACACTACCACCATAATTGGACACTAACTTGACATGGCATTGTTTTCCTCATAAGGGTGCTATGATCCAAAGTCTAATTTTAACTACAATCATGAAACAATGGATGTCTCACTAATCCTCAAGCCTTTTTAGCCTCTTGAGTCATATAAATATCTATTTTGCTCTAGATAAGTACACTTTCTTCACAACTTTTCTATTTTAAGAAGAGCTTATCAAATAAATTATTTACTTTTATTGATTTCAAGTTATTTATATACTCAACCCTTTATTTAAAAACCTAGGATTTACATTCAATCAGTCCTACAAATTTAAAATATTTGGTGAACTTTACTTTCTTTGAATATTGATTAAAATCCTAGTTTAGCCTAGGGTTTACCTTCTACATTTATTATGCACAAAATTAGGGTTACAAACTTCTATTTTTTCTTAATTTTTAGCACAAACTACCTCATTCAAATCAATCCTATATTAGGTTTTGATTAATTTAACATAATTTAAGTTTTTCATAAATAACCCTCATCAAACCCTAGATCCACATACTAGTCCCTATACATCAAAATACTAGCCTTTATGGTTACAAGTACAATCATAGTTTTTTTAATAAACATTACGCTAAGTATTTCAAATTTCTAAAAATATATCTATGTTATATTATATTTTACCTACTATGTGCTTGTTTTAGATTAAGGTAACATCAAGTTTTGAAGGGGCCCCGAAACCCTAAAACAAAGTTAGAAAGATACATCATAAACGCCCATCAAGAAAAACAAACCTAAAGCCTACTATAGAACAGTAACAAAATCAAGTTTTATAGGGACCTAAAACCACCAAACTAGACCATAAGAAGAAAGATCCCAAGTTTTATAGAAACTTGAAAACTCACATAAGTTTTAAAATCTAAGAACCAGATATCAGAACCAGTTATAACATCCAACAAAAGGGACCAGACCCATATGAACAAAAAGACCCTAGTCTTCTAATTCCATGATCATCTTCACCACCTCCAATCCAATCATTGTAGTATCTTGTATGGATATTGCAGCTAAAGTAGCAACATATTGCATAGCTTTCTTCCTTGAGCTCTGTCTGGTCCTTTTACTTGGCTCCTCCAAGGATTTTATTTCCTCACTAGCTCGTTTTCCAAGGTGTGCTGCAGCTACACATATACTAGAAGTAACCTTCTCCATCTTCATTCTAATTTCCTTTATAAGCCTTCTGAGATTATTCTCATAATCTTTAAGTTTGATAGGAATATCTCTCATCTGCATTTCCATATTATTGATTTTATTCTGATCAGCTTCTTGATTATGTTCCATTCTCTTCTTTAGCTCCATTAGTTCCTTATACATCCACGAATCAACTTTAAGAATGGCATTAGCTTTGCATTTGGCCAATTTCATGAAGGGAAGCCTACTTTCCTTCTACCAATGTCACTAATATCTTTATTTTTCTTATATGGAGTGAATTCATCCTTTTAAGTTTGATCCTCCTTTATTTTCTATTCTTTGGTAGTAACAGGGTTTTCATTCTAGATAGGATAATCCTTTTCTTGTTCTCTAATCTCCATAACATAATTGGAATCCTGAACCATATGTTTCTTATCTATTTTCAAAGCTGGATCATCAAGTAAAATGTCCATTTCTTTTTCACTTCCCCCCAACACTCCCTGATTATCCTCATGATCAAAATTTTCCTATTCTATTTTTTCCTCTCTTGTATCCCCTTCTTTTTCATTCTCACCTTTATATTTACCTTCCAAATTAGAACTATAATCCCCATTATCCTTCCCTTCCTCTTCCTCCAGACTCTCCTTATCAGGAATTTCTATAGTTTCCCACTCAGTTTCCTCATCAACAATTTGTTTTTTAAAATTGGGGGGTTTAGGTTTGAGTTTTTCTTTCCCCTTTACATTTTCATTCTTCTTACTCTAAGAATCCTTGTTTTTCTTAGAATGAGGATTCAAGGCTATGGAATTGTTTTTGCAAAAACCCTCTATAATTAGAATCATTCCATGTAAGATAGGGTGAGATTCCTTTTTTCTATGAGTGAACAGACTTTGAAATAACGAATAACGCAAATAGAAAGGAAAGGAAATTTTGTCTTTGTGCCTAAAATGATTAAGAAAGACAAAATGGAATTTATGTACTATTTTTCTTCTACCATCAAGGAATAAATACTCATGGGTGCAACATAACACTTCTCTCCAGATTCCTTTTATCTGCTCCAAGTCAAAAAAATCTCTGCTCTTTTCCAATTGCTTCTCCTCAACATCCGTCTTTGAGAATTTTTTGTATGCCTCATTAGAAATACTAGTCTTCTTAGAGAATTTTATACCCTCCATTGGAATCCTTGTGACCTCTGCTATGAATTCCTAAGTGAGCTTCACTGTGACACCATGGAGAGTTACTCTATCATCGACCCAATTTTTAAGAATGTCATCATAATGTGGGGTTTAGAACCATGCAACCACTCCATATAACTCACCACCATCCCTTTCTAAATAATCTTCCAAACATCATTTTTAGCCTTCCATTCTTCACAATTTTTAGGCTCTTGCTTCTGTGGTTCACCCTTCATTTTGCAGAACAAACAATATTCCAGCAACACCCACACACTAATGACTATGTGTTTGTTATTTATTATTTAACTTATCTTTTTTGGTAAGTTTAAAATGACATCCAAGAAGCCTCTTACCCCTCACCCAGTTGATGAATTTACGTTTTTATCATAATTATAATAATTAATGGAAAAAAATTCAATATTTCACATTAGCACATGATAATGATTTCATTTATAATGATGATGATGATGATGATGATGATGATGATGATGATGAATTACATATGTAATTATGGATAAGAATATTACTAAAAACATGACAATGAAAGTGTTAATGAGGATATGCTAGATGCATCTTCTTATCTTTCCTCTCCCTCTTATCTTTCACCTCAAAATTAAACTAATAATATAATTCCAAAATAACCTGTCATTGGTAGTTCTTTATTCCATTGTGATCCTAGATTTTCAAGTACTTCACAGCCTCCTTATTCAAATTAAATCAATATAAGTGCAATACACTAAATCTACTTTTGCATAATTAAAGAAACATAAAAAAGAGAAATGCATATTCTTTACCCTTCTCAATAAAATTTGAAAAAGCATGTACAAATGATATTATAACATTTACCAATGCATAAACTAAATTATACAAAATTATTTTATCCCCTTCTTTTACATTCCAAGATCAATGCAATGATTCTTTACAAAATATTTATAATGAAAATGTCTATAACTCTTCTCATACATGTCATAATATGACAAATGAAAACATAATTTCTAATTATTATACTCTTGACTCCAAGATTGAAATTAATAATCGTACATGTACTCCACGCATATCTAGTGTATAAATGCATTACATTACACCCATAAATGATGACATATTGAATAGTAGTAAAAAGTTAAAATAATTTTGTACTCTCTCTTAGTTGGAATGTGAATGATACTTATTTTACTCTTACTTATACAAGTGAATTAAAATCTAATTTTGATGAACCTTAGAATAATGATGATTAATTTGATTTTGGTGAAGAAGATATTGAATCTAAACCTTCTATTTCTCTCCCTACTTCACCTATTCATCATGTTCAAAATAATGTCAATTAAAATTCTAAAAAACACACACACTTATTTTTATGTTCATAGTTTACATAACTTACATGTGCATGATAATACAACATCTCTTCGTCTATTATCATGTGATTATTCTTTAAACTTTTAAAAAATTAAGAGATACCACTTATTATCCCGTAACCACTTTTACTAAAAAATAACCCATTTCTCAAAATGACCTCCATGAGGGTGATAAACCATTTTTCTCTCATTGGGTCTAAGCTATCACCCCTTCAAAGGCTATAAATATCAAACCAATCTTCCCTAGAAAAGGTCCCCAATGTAGTGTACCAATGTATAAGATAATTAACAAAATTCAATAGTTAAATGAACCCATTACTGATGATAATATACCTTCACAAGAGTTAATATCCTTGATTCATGACATGGTTGATTTACAACAACAAGTACACCATATCACATTGAAGAGTAAAGCATACTACTCTTGGGTTGATTCCAATGATATCCAAGGCAATGTTATTCCATGTAAAATCTTCATTACAAAATTTGTACCCTAATTTTATATACCAATGTTACCAAAATTTCATGGACATGAAGACCCATACTTTCACCTTCAATATTATGAGAAATCCATGGCACATGTGACAAACAAGTTGACTCTACTATAGTTATTGTGAAAGTACCTAGAAGGTGAAGAACTAAAATATTTTCATAATGCACTACCTAGTGGTTCACTACATATATATGATGAGTTATAAATAATATTTATTAGGTGCTACATGAACAATAAGGGACCTCAGTTCACATATGTGAGGTTTCCTTCACTACAATAGGGTGAGTTAGAACCAATAACTAATTACATTTTAATATTCAATTCATGTATGCATTAGTTGATTTACCAACTGACAAATTTAGATGTACAATACATATTTTCTAGAGGCCTCTTTTTTACTCTCAAGGATTAATTATTATATCAAACATCAAAATCATTTTGAAATCTATGTAACATAGTTATAACATTATATACATAGTTGGGAATAGTTTATATGCATTTAGAGGCATATTTAGATTTAGGTTTCCTAGAGCCATAGTCATATAAAATGGTACAATAACCTAATCAAATTATGATTATAAAAAAAGTGGAACATAAGTAATCAATAAAGATACCCATTAATGGAAAATATCCACTTCACATAGCACCTCCTATAATGAGTAGAACATAAGACACAAATATAGGGGTTATATAGTTTTCAAATAGAGACATGCCTAATGATATCTTACTTTAATAGATGAGAATATGATCATACTTACTTATAATCATAACCATAAAGTAAACCATCTACATAGGATATAAAATAAACCATATTTTAATTTTCATAAGAGAAATGGACATTTTGAAAACACCTATTATGTACTTTGAGATTGTATTGACCAATATGTCAACAAAGGCATTATAGAATTCACATTGGGGGAAAAGAGATCCCAATCTCCATAATCTCCTAGATCACACTCCTATATAATTGAGTTATACTAGGATATTTATTTTAATTATCCATTGGTTACTCATCTTATGAGACATATGGTTTCTATGACACATAATTGTGAGATATCTCATGCACCACAGATTCAAAAGAGATGGAAATTAGTTCATAGAGATCAAAGAATAAGATCAATTAAGCCACTGATTAAGATATTTGGAAAAAAAATTATTGATATTAGAGCATAGTATCAGTTCACCCACTAATTAATATATTTGGCAAAAATCATAGATATTACAACATAGTCTCAATTCACCCACCGATTAGGATATTTGACAATAATCACAGATATTAGAGCATAGTCTCAATTTTCCCACAAATTAAGATATTTATAAATAATCATATATGTCAGATCATAGTTTCAATTTTATCATTAATTAAGATATTTCACAAAGATCATAGGGCTCAGAGCATAGTTTTAGTATGATAACCAATGAATATATTTACTACAAAGTTTACACACCTAAATACTAGCAATGTACCACATGTAGTATCAATTCCATAATATATTTCTACATAAACACAACATGAGTAGTATGGTCACTTATTCACCATGCCATCCAGGTTTTGATAGTGCACACTATAGTTACACAATCCACATGTAGATATCCTATGATAATCTTATAACACCAATCATAACAAGTAGCATTTCTAATCTAATATGCATGTCTACATAAACATTTATAAATAGATAAACAATTCATTACCATTATTTAGACATAACATATTTACATATCACCATTTAACATAATGAAAAAAATCAAACACACATTAAAATTTATAATGTAAGAAATCAATATAACAATATACACAGTGCCCATATAATAACAAACATCCGTTTATATTTATAACTTAGAACATAGTTTCAATATAGTAATATAAATGACTCACTAATCTAGACTTGGTCACCAGGACTAGCCCCTTCACTCTCATCTCTGATACATCCATACTAATACTAGAGTCCCCACTATCCCTTTGTGACATTGATCAAGGCATGTTTCTACTCTCTCTCTCCCATAACATACCCAACTTGATAATAAGATCTACATTATTTCACTATAGATGCATATAGTCATCCACTATTTGGATACCTATCCCACCTAGAGCATTAGGTGTAGGCATAGTTTATTTTTGTAACTCCACACATGCCTCATCCCTATCAACAATCTCCTATCTATATGCCATAATGGCTATGGTTATTTGATCAAATAAATGAGCATGGAAATTTGAAACATTTGTAGCCCTCTCTACTAATCTATCATCCATAAAATCATTAGGGATATGTTGTTTTAGTATCTAGAGTGTAAACTCAATGGTAATATCCCAATACTCATCATCAACTAAACCTACACATACCAACACAATGCATCAAATACCTATCCAAGTAAATAAGTAACTGAATAAGTATAATATACAAGCATACAATGGAAACGTACCATTAAAAACCCTAAGGGGATTAACATATAACACATCCTCCATGATGATCCCATATCTTGGGAACAATGGTGCCCATCTATGCTCCCTATACTATGTTATGTAGGAAATCATCCACATCTAGTATATCAATCCCTAGATCATATTTGTCAATGTAATTAGAGATAAATTTACATCTAATTATATGGTCATGCTCCATAGCCTCACTTGATATTGATAACTTCTCAACCACATTGATGGTGAAGATATCACAACCTAAGTAACACCAAACTATCATTTCACTCATTTATTTATAAACCTACAAAATAGATTGACCCAATGGTCATGCAACCAATAACTCACTAATGCCTCTAGATAACATCTCTAGTTGTCAACCTATCAATCACATGTTGACACTTCATTGTGTTCATCTTGGAAATTTGGTTTGTACTATTCCATGTCTCTATAAGTTTTTAGGGTTAACCTAATCATCCCATTGAGGAAACACTAATCTACTCATTATTATATTCTCATAATCCCAATAATGCAATAGTGTGAAAGATCCAATATATCCTACACACATCTACTAAGGGAAGTGGTATAAATATTGAAATGACTGGGATAACATAGTGTGATGCCATAAGTACATGATTCAATGTTCCTCTATATCTTGTATTATCCCATGAATCCTACATGAGATAATACCCTACTCCTATCTACAAAAATAAATTAATCCAAGAAAATTACTAATAACTTTTACAACTACAAAACATTTGTTGTGACAATCAATGACAATAATATATCACTATGGTTATTTACCTAATGAGTCATCATATAAAAATATATCATAACCTACTCTATATCTTGGTCACCAGTATCCTCTTGTAGTACTACTCTCTTACCAGTAATTGATACTATTAGAATCCTATAGACATCCTCCAAGGTGACAGCCATCTCCCCTATAAGTAGCCAAAATGTAGTAGTATTTACATCCTACCTTTCACATAATATGATCATCATATATTTTTCCCACAAAATTATATCTAATTATGCCGTGTGACCCATAATGCCTCTATCTACCACAACCATCTCCTCATTTATAAAGGGAAATCTTAATAATGTCTCCATCATCCAACCACTCCAAAACTCTCTCATGCACACATCTACTTTTAAAATACAACCAAATATAACATTATCATCACATAATATTATATAAATATATAACAATAGTTATCAAATACTATTTCCTAATAACAAGCACCACAAATTAGGCTTAGTGGATGCTATCACTACATATGAGACAATAGTGTTTGATAATAGCACCATACCTAGCATAATAGTGCTATATCTTGGACACTAGTGAAATTATCAAGACATTAGTGCCACATTTATAAAAATGAAATTAAACTACCATAATTTCACTAAAAATGAAAAATGCACTAAATATGTCAAAAATGGAAAAAATAACAAGCTCCTTACTAAGGTAACCTTATCCTTGGCTTAGATAAACACCTACACCTTTTCATACTAGGTCACACTCGCTCTTCATCTCCTTGGCATACTCTCTAGCTTATAACAAGTAATCACTATCACATCATATGATTTAAATGAGTTATCATACAAATCAACCAACATTTTTAAGTCACATTTTAAAGATGCCACCTTACTAAGGTTGATCTTATGCTCCAATTTTTCCAACTAATACCAACTTGTTCAAAATGTGATATCTTGAAAATTTTAACTCATATTTATGATCCATTTCTTTTACATGGGACCTAACCATAAGGTAACTCACCCTATATTAGTTACACTAATATCCCAAAAACAATCAATTATAAAAAATTAAAAATCATATATTGTCTTTAAAAACTCAATATAGACCAAAGCTCTATCCCATAATCAATTTAAAATGTTGATTTTATCATAATAGATAAAATATTCAAACCTAAAAATGACATTACTCAAACTAACTATCACTACTATACTGGTGGGTACCACTTTTGATTAGACACCCTTACCATAGTTTTGGCTCTCTCATCAAAAGGGGGAATATATAATAGATTAGTTCATATACATATATTTAGACATAAATGTTTACTCAGTAATACATATTAAAACACAAAGGTGTAATAAATTACACAAATGTTTACTCAGAGATATAGTTTGACTTAGATACACACATGTTTATTCAAGTATATAGTTTGACTTAGGTATATAGTTTGAATTAGATATATGGTTTGACTCAGATATATAGTTTGACATAGATATATAGTTTGAATCAAATATACAATTTGAATCATATATATAGTTTGAATTAGCTATATAGTTTGACTTAGATATATAGTTTGACTTAGATATATAGATATTCAAATATATAGTTACACTACTTAGATATCATGTTTAGGGGCATGAAACAGGGCACACATCCTTAATATATATGTTTTGATCAGAAAGTTACGCTTAGATCATCACCAAGATGCCATTAATATTTCAATAGTTTGGTTTACATGACCATCTATAACATTCAATCTGTAGCCTTCCACCAAACCCTGATTATGTAGGTTGAGTGATAATTTTCATCTTTAATTTAAATTTAGATACTTAGATTTAGTCTAGATATCACAGTGGGGAAAAGTAAGCTTTATTTATCCACATATTTAGATTACATAGATAGATTTAGTACATATATCATAGTGGGATAAGTAAGCCTTGTTTCTCCACATCTTCAGATTGTATACTCAAATTTAGTACACATATTAGAGAGGGCAAGGAATCAGGCCTCATTTATCACATTTTTAGTTTACATACGCATATTCAGTCTATATATCAAAGTGGGGTAGAAATAAGGTTATATTCTTCATGATTTTGTTCACTATTTATATTTAATATAGAGGGCACCCACATTATAGATTTCCTCTTCACATACTCTACTCTAGCTCTTGTCCTCTTCTTTGACCAAAAAATGGACCAGGTTTAGAGCACATCTGCATAGCTAATCATAGGTACATATTCTTATTTTTATTTTTATCTAATACTTTAATTTCATTGCACTAATAGAATAAAAGGGGGGAAAATGTATACACCCTAATTTGGTCAAGAAACCACAAGTATTGTGTCTTTTGTTTCTCTTTCAAATGAAGTTATTAGTGATGAATATATCCCTTGTTCATGTGGTCATTTTGGGCATATTAGTCTTTATTATGTTTTAATTTCCCTACTTGTTGCACCCCCAATGGTTTTGAGTCATGTTCTCCTAGTCACAAGGGAATCTAGCTTATTATGCCCAATCTTAACTATAATTTTAGGCCTCAAGAAATAAACACCATTATGTGAACAATATCCCCAAATGTCTCTAGTATCTACCCTTTTGGAGCTAGGGTCCAATGGTCAGTTTCTTCCATGTTTTGGGTCCTAACCCTCTTTTGAGACTTATGTTTTTTATCCATAATTTTCATCTTGTTATCTAATGAATAAGGTTTTACGTTTAAATCAATGTTCATTTTATATAAAGAGCCTCACAAGGTATTTTACATATATCACATACTATCTTGGCACATAATTACATAAATTTAGTAAATAGTATAACTCAATACACTACATATTACTCAACTATCACATCTAGACTTGCATTCTTGATCAAAGATGGTCCTAAGAGAAAACCATTATATCATAATGTCCACGTTGATTATACACATTCCTTAATGGATAACTACATGTAATCTAATATCCATAACACTAGGGTTAATTTAGGAAATAACCAAGACAATAAGGGTTCTACTCCATGTGACTGTAATATCCCAAACACAAATTTTCCATTTATTTTACATTTTATCTGGTTGTTGTTTCATGTGTGCAAGTATTCATTAAGGTTTTATAAAACATTTGGTCAAAATAGTAAGATAGACAAGCTTCTTGAAGTCAAAAAATCACCTATAGTCCCTCAAACTCTCCCATAACTTTCTTAAATGTTTTAGATATCTCCTCCAATAAGGACACTATCATCATAGTTGGAGACTAATTCCACATGGCATTAGTATCCTCATAAGGGTGTTATTTTTTGAAGTATTATTTCAACCACAATCATGGAAAAAAATATGTCCAAATGATCCTCAATCCTACTTCAACCTCTCGAGTCACAAAAATATATATTTTGCTCTAGATAAGTACACTTTATTTACATCTTTGTTATTTTGGGAAGATCTTGTCAAATCAATTATTTATTGTATTCATTTTAAGTTATTACTATACTCAACCCTTTAACAACCTAGTATTTAAATGTACTAAGTCCTAAAAAGTTAAAAATAATATTATATTTATTTATATTTTGTTTTAATTTATAATTTTTTTATATATAGATTTTCATATAACTTGAAAACTAATTAGATACATAGACCAAAATCTATTTAGTTTCTTTTCATGTAAGTGTGTTTCCCTTTATGCAAGCATGTTTCCATTTATGAAAGTGTGTATTCCTTTATGCAATGTGTGTTTGATTTATGATATTTTCATTTCTATAAATGTGTTTAATTATTTAATTTCATTTCATATAGGTGTGTTATTATTAAAATAACTACTAACTCAATGTATTATGTTCCATACTAAATATATCCTTCATACACAAGCCTTGTTTTGATATGAGATTGAATAAATTTAGTTGATTAAATGAAGAGGATTGATGACAATCATCATTATCCTTATAAAAAATTTCCTAACTACTCCATGAAATTTCATTTAATAATAAAACCTACCACATTAAGTAACAAAATCACTAACAAGTTATTCATGTTTCATCATACATGTTTAGATTATATTAAACCTGCCTTTAATAGCTGACATGGATACCAACCTCAGACACATCAGGAGGTCTAGGTCTCCGAGGGAAAAAACCAAAAAAATAAACGAAGATGGAATAAAAAATAAACCCATCTTGGGTACAAGGGGACCAGGTAATTGAGAGGAGGAAAAGAATAACAAGAACACCTTAGGCATCTAGATTACTAAACAAAAAAATCTAGTCACCAATAGAAAAATCAAAAGGAATATAAGGATAGAAACACATAAGAGGAACAAACCAAGAAATTTGTAGGAAACACCAAAACTAGATATGCATCTAGATCACAAGGGGGATTATGTCCCTAAAATAAGTTTCCAACCAAAGAAGGACCCTTATAGGGATCCAATAAGCATCTAAAAAAGATTCAACCAAGGAGAATGTTCAACATGGTCCTGAAAAGGCCCAATCCAAAGATGAGTGGTCAAAATCAAATTTTAAATGTAAAAAAAATAAACAATTCTTGAGGATGAACTATAATAACCCCACAAAATTCAAAAACCAAAAAGGTAGACAAACACTGGAATAAAAGTTAGGAGTCCACAGAAGTGCTGACAAATGGTCCATAAAAAATCAACCAAGCAAATGGTAAAAAAATGAAACACGTGTCATCTAACTTAGTATCCTGCATCATCTAACTCTCGAGTGGAAGGTCTATGGGTTGAGTCTCAATGAGGAAAAATTACCCAATCAAACATCCATATGAAAGTCATGAACCAAAATAATCATCATGAACTGAATCATGTATGTTATCAAATCTAAAACATAAAATTTATTCCATTTATTTCTCAAAAAGTCTAATTAAATAAATTAAATTTTCATTCACTTATTAGTTTTGAATACATATTAAAATTTTGAAGTAAAATACATGTTTATAAATATAGCGACTAAATACAAAATCCTATTCCAATCTAAACATAAGATTCAATGGATCTTCCATGTAAAAATTTAAAGAATATTTTGTTAGGAAATCTATGGTTAGTACTCACAAGGTGATTAATAATTTATGTATAGTAAATTATTAATGTGAGTAATATATTATGTAATTCATAAAATAGGTTGTTATATGGTTAATATAATAAAACAACAAAGATTTTTTTATTATTAAATGGGTGAATTGGTTGAAACCATAATCATGTATGCTTTTGCTATGGGACAAAGTTGGTTACCTAATTTATAAGAAACACTCTCATATATATTTGTAAAATATGCTTGATGAAATATTATTTTATATGTGAAACATGTTCTTCTATTTCATTTGGTACCAAAGCGGGTGTCTTTATCAAAACATTCTGATCATCTCGTCATTATGGAATTTTGAATGTAACCAAAGGAGAAGTTTTATACTCTTTCCTCTATATAAATTTTCTATTAAATGAGTTTGGAATAGTTTTGTTTCCTAAGAAATTTCTCATGTATCTTGGCCATGTATTTAGTGTTGTACATTCATATCTCCAGTAGTCAAGAGAATGATTTTGTCACGTATAAATTTTTGCATCTATCAGAGAAAATAAAACATTATTTTTTAGTTAGTTTGGGCATCAAACATAGTTAAGAATAGCTTTCAGATTATGATTTCAAATAAAACAAAATTAGTATCATTAAAAAGATATAAAAGCAAGATTTCTAACACATTTAAATGTTTTCAAATAAAAGCTATGGCTCTCAAGTTATCAACAAATCATTGCTGGTCACTTGAACTCAAAATCAGCCGTGAGTTACTTGCCTTCCCACACCCATTTCTGATTGGCTGATTATTATTTTTTTTTTTTTGCAAAATTGTAGTTTTAATTTTTTTTATTTTTCTATAGTTTTTGCTTAAATAAATATAAGTTTAGATAAATTAATACAATTTTATCCAAATTAATATTTTTTTGGCACCATTCCTTCATGCCATTAACGTTTTTGGAATCATCATTTCCTTCTAATTCCAATGAGTGGTCACACAATAAATTTACTCTCCATCTTGAAATTTTTTTAATCATTGAGCCAATTTTAATTAAACTGGGTATTTTTATGGGAAATTGAAACCTTGAAAACTTTTTCATGGTAACTCAAAATCGAGTGATATTTTTTACAAAAGTGCTTGTTTTTCCATCCCCTTCACATTGGTTCTAATTTTTTTTTGAAAATTACCAAGTTTGTTAAAAAAAAAATTTGGCCATCCTATGGGCATCTCCTTGTTATGGGCTCATGTATACTTTTTAATATTTTTATAACCAATTTGAGCCTTAGTAAGTCATCAATGCTAAAATTAAAAAATTATATTGGATGCATTTTTGCTTATACACAACATCCATCTTGTGGGGGTGAATTATTCAAAATTATTGAAAGTCTAATCAAACTAAGTTAACAAAATATTATTGGAATATGGAGGATATATAGAGGTTGGAGGTCTTTTAATGAATTCTCATCAATCACCAATGATAGGGTTGCACTAGTGATTTGGTGACATATACATATGTTGTGTGCTTTCATTAATTTTTTTGTGTGTTAACTTTCAGTAGTGTGTGGTTTGTAGATACCAGAGAATAATTGTATTGGAGATTAGATGACTAAAAATATCCTCTGACTATGGTGATCTTCTAACTATCATACTTCATTAAAAAATGGTTAGCTAGGTGAATATGTTCACTAGCATTGGTAACCATGTACAATAAGATCCAAGATACAAAAATTGATCAGTAGTATGCAATACAATATAATTTAATATTCAGTGTTCCTATGTAAATTTCATATTGTGGAGGGAAACATATATTCAATGTTCCATTTCCATTATGTGCTAAATTGTCTAAATTCAAGGGCAATTTCCATTGATAGTGGTAGTTTCCTTTGTTGCTCAAGATCAAGTGGAAATGATCAACAATAGTAGCTATAATTGAAAACATTGTGTTCTCATATATGTAATGTGATATCTTTTCTAGTATGAGTTTTATTCTTCAAATTTTTGATTTTTAGGTTGTTTCTAATATACTTCCTTGATGTACAAGCACAGTGGTAATTAAAAGAGTCAATGTAATTAAATTCATGGATCTTGAAAGGGTTTCTGGGAATATCCAAGAAACCACATGAGGTGGAAAATTGATGGGGCATGTTCACATCAAGGTTTGTGGTAAAACTTTAAAACCATGGGAGGAGTCTCTCATTGTATCAATGTCATGAGCTAAATAGGGAATGCTACAAGGGGTAAGCATACTATAGATAAGTGTGTGAATATTTTTATACAATATTCTCACTGGGGGGGGATGTTAGGAAATCTATAATTATTACTCACACGGTGATTAATAATTTATGTATGGTTAATTATTAATGTGAGTAATATATTATTTAATTAGTAAAATAGGTTGTTATATGGTTAAGAAAATAAAATAACAAAGGTTATTTTATTATTATATGGGTGAATTAGTTGAGACCATATTCACATATGGTTTTTTTATGAGACAGTTGATTTCCTAATTTATATGAATCACTATCATATATATTTGTAACAATATGCATGATGAAATATAGTGTGAAATATATTATTTTCTATGTGAAAATTGTTTTGCTCTTTCATATTTTTATTTTTAAATCTAATAATAATCAATCATAATGACTGTATTAGTATAAATATTTCAAAGTTACTATTTCATTGAAAATTAAAGTTGCATAATCATACTTAATCTGTATTATAACAATAAACCATTAATGGTTTTCATAATTCACACAATAAGATCTACATATACTTACATAATTTAAAGCATGCATTCTCAATAAGTGGTTAAGTATAAAAAGTGAAATAAAATATCTCTTTGATTCACAATTACAAATGAATGAAATGTATAAGTCTATTATTAGTATAGAAAAATAGTAGAGATTAGGAATGGTAATGTTTATTAAAGACATTTTAAAAAATTTCTAGTTGAGGTAAGGTGTTTTGAATTAGGAAAAAAATGATTCTCAAGGGGTTTACAAAGATGTGTTTTTAAAGTTTAGTGTAAATAAAATGTGATTTTCTACAAGAATCCAAGGTAATTAATGGTAGGACTCAGATTTATGTTGGATGACAAGAAACTTCTCTAAATGAGATCATTAAAGCTTCCTCCCTTGTTAAAATGTCTATAAAATTTTCATGTGTAGCATATTTTAAGGTTATCACTTCCCTTATTAAGGGCACATGGGTTGATATAGTATTGCGTAAGAGACATGATAACTCTAGGCCCAATGAGTTCCCCTAAATCTCAT
>JARHVA010006475.1:0-102500 GCA_037957365.1 Torreya grandis | reverse complement strand
AACCATTCCATCATACATCAACTTGATCTAGCAACATTATCATGAAAGCACATACATACAAAACATGAAACAAGAGCACACTTCACATGAACACATTGTCTATGTGGGAAACCCTCATGAGTGATAAAACCCACTTAAACATGAAATATGTAATATATTTATATAATTAAAAGATCCAAATTTAGTGGGACACCCCTCCCACAAAGAGTTACAAACCCTACCTAGATGAGCACCCACACAACTAGACTTTTGCAAGCTTCAATTTGCAAGGAAGAACCAACCCCATAAGAAACTAAGCACCAAATTATCTACCTTGATATAATATACACCTTTTATATGATTTATTATAATTATTATGATAGACTTATCTTTATTTCACTATTCACCCTTCAATGTCTCTCAAATAACCTTCAGGGCTTACTCCCTCAACTAGCCTCTTCTAGGCTTATTAGGTCTAATGACCTATGTGTCCACCTTTACCAATTTGATAAGATAATAATGATTTATATTATTCACTCTTAGGTACTAAATTACTTTTACCTTCTCTTTGAAAGGTTCTCTCCTTCACTTTGTTCCATAAACACACAACTAGCACAAATAGGCCTAGTATTTATACCACTTTTTTGGTCTAACCCATCTTGGTCAGAAAATATGATTTTCCTACATGAAACACACTTAAAATATGTTTTTAAACATGCTAAATTAAATAAACACATGATTTATAGGTATGACATTACCTCATTAACCCTAAACCACCATTAAACCTTAGTGAGACTTAAAATAATTAGGCCTATGCACCCACACGCTAAAAATTGACCTTCTTGGTCCACTTTAATCCTATAAAAATTATTGAAACACATAAAAATATCTAAAATATACATTTTATCACTCACACAAATTTACATATCATATGTAACTTCACCACTTGAACCAAGCCTTTAGGTCTCCTTTCCTTTTAGGTCTTCATACACAAAAAACATAGTCTCAAATTTATGAGGTATAAAAATAATTTTATCACATATTAATATGAAAAAAATATATTAAATTAATATAAAATTCATATTAAACACTTACATGTTCCCTAGACACTCCAACATAGGCTTTAAGCACTCAAGATCACCTCTACAATAGGATCACTCAAACTAGTCACATTCAGTCCAAGAATTTTAACTCTCTGTATCTAATCAGGGACATAACTTGACATAAAATACCTTATCATAAATATTTTTGAGTTATATAAAAACTTAAAACTCATTAAATTCTCCAATTTTTTTCATAACTCTTCCAACTCACTTTTACAAAGTGGTCACTCAAACTACCTGTAATCTTCATGAACACAGTCATGAACAAGTTCTTGTTTAACACCTATAAGAGTGATTCCATGACATAATTCACATGGATATATAATTATTTATCTCTAGGTAAACCTATAATATTTATTTTCTTGTTCTATCAACATTCATTGGTCTAATAGACCAATTCCTCAGGTTACTATCTTACAGTCTTAACTTTTTAGATAGGCTACTTTTAAGGCACTTTATAGATTGTTAATTAGCATCATATGCACTTTCAAACCAATGGAATATGAATAATAGGTCTTTAAAAATGATCCAAAGACATTTTATCTATCCCTACTCACTTAAAACACTTACCTAAATCCTTATTCACTTGATTGGCTTTTTCCCACTATTATCATTATCTTCAATTTTAATGATAAAATAAAGTTATTGACAAAAATGATTGAGCCAATGAATATTCATGCCAAACTAACTCCATAGGAATCAATAAAAATTTGTGACATTTAATATCCAATGATCCTCATGCGTTGACTCAATCAACCCTTCTTGTAACATTAATTTCTCTAGAAATAAGCATATTTTTGTACCTTCTACTCACTACCCTTACACACCAATACCACCTAGAGATGATTAGATGCGTCCTCTTCACATTTCAATAGAATTTTTTTTTAAACTAATACATTCTAGGATATATCCAAAAATATTTCTCCAATTAGGTCACTAAAATGGTTTCTAGGAGGGTTTTAACCAGTTTACATTCTTAACGATTGTTCATAAATACCTATACCAAAAAAAATTGAAAAATAATTTTAAAATATTATTTTTATATGTGATACCTCTCCCAAAAGGCTTAGGTCACCATGAAAACTCTAAACGTGCCAATGAGAATTAGAACTTTCTTCTCGAGCTAAGAATCCTTCATTCTACATGCACAAGTGTCCTTTCAATGTTGTTCTTTATTTATCTTCCTCCTAAGGACCTGAAACTTGGTCAAAACCTTTAACCCAACCTATCACACCTCATTAAATTTATGCGTGATCTCTTTTACCTTTTAATCTCACCTTGACCTTCCATTTGGACTTCACTAGGTCATTATGCACATTAGGTCTAAGACTTCAAGTCAAACATGGACATAGAAAGCACTTAGATCCTTCTTATACTGATCTTAAATCATCATCAAAATTTAATATGCATCAATTAAATTCTCCATAACTTCTCTCCATGTTATCCATAACCTCAACATGCTCAACATACTAGGTTACCAAGCCTATGATAATACACAAGGCTACCAAGCCTATGCCAACACACTATTCACCTACTTGTCTTATCTTCTTTGACCTTAAACAACATTAATAATTCTAGATACAACATGACAATATTCAAATAATTTTTTCCTTAGCTCATATTCATCCAAACCTACCTTGCACAACTTTAGGCTCAAACTCATCACCATCATGACATCACCACATTGTCATTACCTTTGACATTAATGTACACATGACATCATCCTTTGACATCAATGAAAACATACATGAAAACAATATACCCCTTTGTCATTGATGGAAACCTCTTTTTTTACTTCTCCCCTTTTGTCATTAATGACAAAGTGGACTAAACAACCACAAAACTCTCCTTAACATCATGTATGTATTCAAATATTCTTCTAGGTGCTCAAGATACTTACCTTTCATGTAATTTAATGAACAATTTATCCCCCTTTTACATACATCAATCTTAACTTATTCACATGAGCTTATCGGATCCTTAGACCTATTTATATACATAGATCATAATCTCCCTTTCCTCATGCATGAGGATTTAAAATAATGTCAAAACACATAACTTGGATTGATGAAGTCATCATACCAACTAATTGAATTCACACATGTAACAGACATATCCATTTCTTCATCATGAGTAGAACATATTTCATATGCTCTCGCTCACATCATGCAAGGATCTTCAAGCCTCTCAAGCTACTTGAGTTAGCTCTGACTAACTCCATAATCTATCTGGTAAAAATCATCTTCAACAAGTTTACTCAATGATGTCAACAATGATACTCAATGGCTTATGCTTCCCTCATGTTACCAACATGTCTCATTAAGACCTAATCCACATAGTCTTGATTATTCTTACTTAACAATAACCTCTTTCTCCATATCATCTTCTTCTCATGGAGTAACTCAACCACATGATTAAGGATAACTAGAAAAATCTACATTTCATAATATTCAACCTCTATCTTTATATAAACAAGACATAGTCTAATAACTTAGAGGTATAGACATATTTAGATCATATATAACATATCAAAATTTTCCTTCAAGACCTTATGAGATCATATTGCCATCAAGGAAACATGGAAACTTACAAAACAAACTTTAAGGGTACTACTATAATCTTCTTCATTCAAATCACTATCATCTTAGAACAATGTGAACATCTGAAGCAGGTGTGGAACAAATTCACAACCTAGTAAGGTAAATCATCATAGAATTAACAAGAATAAATCAAATACTGCAAGCCATTAAGGCTAAAACTAATGCAAGACATCTTCTCATCTAACACATAGTTAGGCTAGGTTTGAGAGATGTCATATACTATGCCAAACCTCTAATCACACTTTTGTTTCATACATAAGATTAATACTATAAAAATAACAACATGAAATCACGCAAAACATGACCATTGGTTCATTTTACTTCTCACCAATACCTTGTTGAAACCAACACCCCCTCTCTTTCTTTTTTCAAAGGAGGACACATATATTTATTTCTAGAAACTCTGTATTCAAGATTGAATGTGAAGAGTTGTCTTATATTGGATTATAAATGAAAATCAAATTTAAAAGGGTAACATGTGATTTGATTTATTTGATGATGTTTAAATTTAATGGTTCAAAATTATAATAATTGTCTTCAAGGTGATAAGTTTCACGTTCCATGGAAGAAGTTAGGGTTCCTAAGGAATAAACCCTAAAGGGGGTTTAAATTTGAATATTCGTGGCAAATACTAACAAGAAATTATATTTCCTTTTGATTAAAATATCATAAGTCAAATATTGTATTAAGATTCAAATATTTTTTTCTTTAAAAAATGATTGAATATTAATATAAAACATTAGGCTAAACTTTATACACAATTAGGTATTAATTTAAAGCTTATGCTCTTTTACAGACCTAATGGTAATTGCTTATTTTTTGGATTTGATCCAATGGTGCATCGAGGTTGAGGACTTTTCAAAGGTCTCATGAGCTTGAGACATGGCATAATTAGTGAGTTTAAAAATCAAGAGACCAATGAAATGCAAGGACCTAGTTTCAATTTTTCAAATCAAAATAAAGAGGACTTTTGAAAGCTAACAGCTAGCCTTCAACTAGCATTACCTAGCATTTGTGAAATATGCCTAAATATGAATGCATAGATCTAATGGACTTTGAGGCTTACTATAACCTCCCTTTTCCTCATGTCAATCTCCCATCCTTGAAATAATGGACAAATTCCCAAAACATGGATTCAGTCCTCTCACCTTGGTTAATCCAAGGTTCCCATGTTTTTAAGACCTAAAATGGTGAGATTCCTATTGTCCAATTCAAGGAGGGTGTTAGGGTATCTATGAACTTATTGAATAATTACTTTGTTTCATATTTTACTAATTATTTGAGTAAGGTCTAGTTATCTTATGTCCATTGCATGTTTGAGCAGAACGTAAACCCTCCCATTAGAGACTTAATAAGGTTTTTCTTGGACAAATAATTTACAACCATAAAAAGAAACACCTCCAAGAATTTTTTTAGGATTTCTAACATCTTGGATTCACTCCTAGCATCTATTAATTTCCATATCATTCAAAATTGGTCCCCTAATGGTATATTTACCATTTCCCATTATTATTCCAAATTACATATATTCAAATATAGTAATCACATGTAATTCATATGTGATAGTATCTTCCCAATCATTTTTGAGGAAATCACTAGTATCCCTATGCCCAAACATCATCCTCCAATAAAAATACAAGTAGAGACCATGGGGTATGTGTGGTTTTATCAAAATTTCATTGTAATAAGTATGGAGGGAATCATGGTCCAACCATACAGATTGCCTATATATGTTCCTAGTAAGATTTTAGATCAAGAAATTGCTTATCAAATCATCTAGGGAATGGATTGACACTGAAAGAAGAATAAAAAATCTTAGCTTCATCCCTTCCAATTAGACATTGGTAGAATTGTAATCAAGGATTAGAAATAATTGGAGATCATGGTGGTGCACATGAACTTTTTTTTATTTCCAGTTAGATGATCTTAAGATGTGGGACACCAATGATAGAGTGGCTAACCATATTCAAGATAAAAAGGTCCCAAATACTAAGTATAAACATCAACCATGTGTAGGAGATGATATTTACACAAAGGTAAGGAGCTTTTAAAAAGTCTTGTCTAGGGTTAAAAATTACAACATCAAATTAGAACATATGCTGGTCAGGGATAATAAGCCCTCAACAGAAATATGGCAACTAGATCCCTTGAATTATCATTTATTTCCAAGACCATTTGGGACTGCACATCAAGAGATAGCTATTGAAGGATAATCTTTTGAGCCTTAGTAGAAATAATTAAAAAACTCATCCCAAGTTGGGCAACCTAAGGATGTAAAAGTTAAAGGTAAAGATGTGATTTAGGAGTCTAGCATAGAAAATAGACCTAGTGAGGGTATCTAAATTTAGGCATCCCCACCAAGGACTTCTTCAATAGTAGAGGTTATTATCATGATTGCTTTGGAAACTAGAGAAAAAATAAAAAATTCCCTTATTAATATCATAGCTTCTTATGGTTTAGATAAGGAAAAAGACCCATATGAGGAAATAGGCAAGGAATTGGTTCCATTGGGTAATGGAAAGAGACAAGTAGAATTAGCCTTAGTTCCTTAGGCTCTAAGAAAGAGGCCTAGGTTAAATTAGTCACCCTACTAGTAAAATAAACCTCTTCAGTGATGAGAATCATATTTATGGAACAACCATTTTTGATTGGTTTATTTATGGGAAGTTGCAAAATATTGCATATCTTTCTCCTTCACTGGTTTTGACTCAAGCAGACATAGGTGTTTAGTATAATGTCAAGCCTTGGATTTAGAATATTTTGAAAAAATAAGCAAAGAGAAGCATTCATATTACTCACAATAAGGAAAGCAAATGGTTTGGTACCTCAAGAGCCTTTAGGAGTTCAAATGTAGAGATTCTTGAAAAATCATAGGTGAAAGAATTGGACATTCAAGTCTAATTTAATCTAGATACATTAACTCTAGAGAGAGTACATACCAAGAAAATTATTGTTGGTACTAAGGAGTTCACCTTCCAAAATGTATAACCATTTTTAGACATAACTTCTACTCTATGGTAGGTAGTAGGGGAACATCTTATATTTCAAGAAGATGTAGCTAGTATGGTAGTAGCCTAGTCAATAATGACCTTGGCTGGAGTTCAAGGAATGAAGTAGAAGATTCTCAACATAGAGAAAGAAAAACAAGATTTAGAAGCTCAGGTTCTCCTTTCAATTACTGAGGATGTATTACAAGTATTGAATAAATCTTTAATGGATGCATTTGAGAATTTAAAAAGAATCAACCTTAGATTAAGTGATTTAAATATATCAAGTTGAGATGGCACAAGCCTTAATCTCTCAATGGTAGAATTCTCAAGTTCAGATGTAGGAGCTCATTAAGGTGCATAAGATAAGGTAGCCATTAGACTTCAAGATTATCAAACTTAAACATCTGGATACCTTCATGGAAATTTTGATAGATAAACAAGAATATTTGATCTCCTAGAGTAATGATGTTAAGGAATTCATGAAGAGAGACATAGACTTGGTAAACAAGATTGAGAAACTTCTAGGGAATCTATTAGATAACCCTTCTCAAACCACTACTATAGGCCTGATTGATGATGAAAAATTCAAGAAGAGGATTGGTACTCACATCCAAAGCATCAAAGACAACAAAGGTCAATTATCTAAGGATAACCAAAAGACCCTTGATACCATTATATGTATAGGAAAGCAAATTATAGAAGCACAATGTATCAAGGAACTTATACCTTGGGTAGATAGTGAATTTGACAAGCTAGCATATACATAAGGGGTATGTCTAATGAATCTTGTAGTGGATTTTGAGATAATCAAGGAATAATACACCAAGGTATAAGACTTGCTCAGATAGGGATAATTGAAGGGTCCACCAATGAAATACTTAAGAGAATTTTCTTTTTGTAAAGTATATGCTAGTCTGCTAGCATATACTCTTTCTTATCACATTGACATGTGACCTTCCACATTGTATCTTTATATTAAGGACAACTATCCTTATTCTCATGTTGATATTTTCAAAGTTAATTGGTTAATCAACTATGTTTCTTACAAATAGATATATGGTTACCATTTTTAAGGGAGAGTTTTTAAGCAATTTTATACCAAGAACATTTAATACAACTAAGAAATTTTGAAAATATTGTCTAGATAATTTTATTGAATGTTCATGTTACCTCTCAATTGCAGATAGTCATCTTGAATTTGAATGATTCTTCTTGTTTTAAGTTACATTATTTTTCATAGGGTTGTTAATTTGTGATAAATTCTAAATTAACTGCAAAGATCTCAAGTTTACTTCATTTTATTTTCTTTGTATTTGGATGTACTTATGTAATTCAGATCATAATAGCAAATCTTTATAGTAATTTTGGTTCTTACTTATGACTCATATTTGTCCTTTGAATTTTTCTTGATTTTTGATATAATTTGATTTTATGTTATTTTATAAAATAAATTGGTTCAAATGTGCTCAAAGTAATTAGAAAATTGGAATAATATTTGAGATGAAAACCTGTAATCATGTTTCTTTCTTACGTTACCCTTTTATTTTCTTTTTCAAGATTCACTATAGCTTAAAGATCATTATTAATAATCACTTATTTTAAATTCCAAGTCCTTGAAATCACTAAGTATTCAAACTGTGTAGACCCTGGTGGTTCCCAACCACTAAATCAAATAAATATTGTGCATAATTTTCATATTTTGCTTCTAATTCACCATAGACAATCACTAAATAGTCACAAATTATAACTCATGTCATGGATTCTCAAAATCCTAAATTGAGAAGTGTTATTCAACACTAAGAGCACCTATGGTATAGCTTGAAGCATCAATATGAGAAGCTTCATTGGTGCTAGAAAGAGGGCCTCATTAAAGATACTTAATATCTTTTGAG
The DNA here is from genome assembly GCA_037957365.1 of Torreya grandis. Taxonomy (NCBI): domain Eukaryota; kingdom Viridiplantae; phylum Streptophyta; class Pinopsida; order Cupressales; family Taxaceae; genus Torreya; species Torreya grandis. Next base: position 93,936 of record JARHVA010006475.1, on the reverse strand, counting down.
TGTATTTGGTAAAAGTTATTTTACATTTTACATTATTATGTTTCTTTTAGCATTAATATGTAAATATTGGTGACCTTTATGGAAATATGGATTTTGTTGCTAAGAATTTATTAGTATTTGAAGTTAAGATGGCTTATTTTTTAAAAAATTGACAATTCTTTGATAATAAGAAGTTTATTTGGGTCATAAGTTGTAAAGATTGGTCATATTTACATAATTCAGTACATCTTTGAACTTATTTAGTTAAAGCTTAATATCCTTTGTCCTTTTATGAATTTTTTTTTGCAAACTAAGCTTAGTGTGCATATTATTTGTCATTCTTTAGAAATTAATCTGTTACACTACGTTTTAAAATAGGATCCTTAATATTTAGTCTATAATTACAAAGGATTAGGACCAGATCACATTCAAAAACTAGAGAACCCTTGGTCAAACTCAAAATTCATAGAAGGACTAGAAAAGATAGAGGAAGATGTAGGTATTCTAAATCTTTACCATCATCACCTTTGCAAGGGATTTTTATGTTTGATATTCACCCAAGCATGGCATGGTTTTTAAGTTCCCCTATCAATATACTAGGTGTGATTCTTCATTTAACATGTAATCCTAAAAAATATTTACCAATATTTAGTCCAACTGGTATTACGACTACTGAAGGACATGTTAAATCGTTCAAATCTGCATTAAGATTGTTATATGTTATTCATGAATAAGTATCATGTAGGTTATTTCCATTTACATTTAAATATGTTTCATATGAGTGGTTGCTTAATCTTTATGACAATTGTATTATCTCATGGAATAATTTTGACATACTTTTCATTGATCAATTTAGAAAGATCATAAGTTTGTGTGTCATCTATCATCAATTTACAATTATTAAGAGATATTTGAGTGAACCTATTAGGTATTTTAATTTTAGGTTCCATAAAATGTTTACTCAAACCATGGATCCATAACAACCTAATGAAGCTTTAACTTTGGAGGTTTACAAAGATGTTGTTGACCATATGACTTCTATGTTTCTAAAGATTTCCCTTACACTTATTATCACATTAGCTTAAGATTATTCTGAAGTAGTGGTTATTAGAGACCAAATGCAACCCCAATCATAGATGGCTTATTCTATCCCAAATGTTAGTCCTCAAATGCTTGCATTAAACCTTTTCCCAAATAATAACCAAAATACTCCAACATTAAACCAATTTCCTAATTTGAATGTGTTGCCTATTAGTCATGTTTCCCCTAATCAAAATTTAGGTTTCTTAAGCCATCAATTTATGAATAGATTTCATGACAATTACCAAAAAAAATTAGTGCCTATTAATGGCATTAACAGTAACTAAGGTCAAAATGATGATGTTTAAAAAAAAATGAGTCTATATTGAAAATGGTATATAATCTTAGCACTAATTTTCTATAATTGCAGAAATAAGTTGATAATGCTAATGAAGATTATGGAAATAATTTCACTTTTAAAAAGTTCAATATGCCTAAGAATAGGTTTTAGAATGACATTTTATACAATAAAAAAGCTAATGAGGGTTCCTCTAGAAAAAGGAATATGGATATAAACCTCACTGATATTGCCTTACTAGATTACTGTATGGTGCATGCTACTTCCAAGCATGGTGAGATTAATTACATTGAGTTTTGTAAAGCGTTTGAATATTTTCAAGAAGAACTTGACACATTTTAAGTGGTTCTAAACAAGGATACTACTACAAATTCGTATGAATCTAAACCATTTGATCAAGTGCATATGGTGGAAACTTTTCAATTCCCTTTTCAAGAGGATAATGAGCCTAAAAATATTCTTGAGGAGATTCAAGCATTCCAACAATTTTTGAAGAAATATCCTCTGAGAAATAGGGAACAAAAAAACCATTGACTACTTATAAACCTCCAAATAATTATGGAATCCCTCTAAACACTGTATCAAAGAATAATCTTGACCCCCCTAATGGAAGTTCTTCTAAGCTAATTGTTGATCCCCAAAAAAAAAATAGCTACAATTTTTTGGAAGATATGAAAAGGATTAACACCAATATCACTCTAGATGAGATAACTTAGATTACAAAACAAAGAGATTTACTTTTGGAATCTTTGTACAAGAAAATTGTAAATCTCCCTAATAATGATAGACCAAATGTGATTACTCAAGTAATGAAATCAGGGTCTCCACCTTTATAATTATCGTCATGATATTTGGGAAGAATGTTCATAATTGTCTTTTAGATTCTGGAGCCTCAACCAACATTATGCCTATTGGGATATGTGAATAAATTGGGTTAACTCTAATCAAATATAATAGGGAAGTCACTCAATTGGATAAATCTAGAGTTAAGGTTATATGATAATTATTGAATGTGCATATGTAGCTAGCTAGTGAACCTAGGGTTTCTAAATTCATTGATATCCAAGTGGTATAAATGCTTAGTGCTTATGGATTGATTTTGAGTAGAGAATGGACTAAGTATTTAAATTTTTATATGTCTACTAATTACTCACACTTGTGGCTTCCTTGGAAAGGTGTACAAATTCAAATAAGAGTGGAAAGGGAACCTTGAATGAAACACATGATAATAGAATATAATTTTGTTAATGAAAGGGTAAATTTCATAGATTTTTATTTGGGAGTTTTCACTTTGGAAATTAAAAAATAACCATTTTCTAAGAGTTCTCCACAAATTTTTGGTTTGTGGAAGTCATAAATTTATGGTTCCAAGTGCAAATTAAGATCAGGAGCTGGTATTGTATTGATATATCCTTCAAAAAATCAATACCATGCAACTTATAAATTAAAATTTATTTAAACCAATAATTTAGTTGAGTATTAGGCTCTCATACTTAGATTTTATTTTTCCTTTAACCAAAAAGTTAAGGAGCTTCTTGTCTGTGGAGACTCTAAACTTGTGGTTAACCAACTGAGGAGTAAATAGCAGTGTAAATTATCTTAATTAATAAGATATAAGTTTAGGGTGTGGGACTTGATAGAATATTTTGATGTCTTCAACATCTTAGCTATTCAAAGAGAAGAAAATAAAGCTACTAATTAAATTTCCTCTATTGTAGCTAACCTCATACATAATCATGATTCTCAATACATTAGTATTGAGCTAGTACCATGTCCTTTAGTTCTGACAATGTAAATCATTTCTAAGTTTTTAATAATGATAAAAAAGTCATAGATTTCTTAACTAATTTTGGACCCTTTGAAGCACACATTATTGATGAAATAAATGAAACTTCTCATGAGATGGAACTTAATGATAAAATCATCTAATTAAGTGACAATAAGATACCTAAAGGGATGATTTCATTGGAAAAATTATTTGATCTTCACAAGATTTTTAAGGCAACTAAACAACCTAAGGTAAATGGTAGAGATTATCATGTGATGAACCTTGGTCCACATCATCAGACCCAAATGGTGTATATAGGGAAGGTTTGCACTAAAATGGAATATAGAAAATCTAGAGAGTTGCTTACAAAATACAAGGATGTAATTTCTTGGTCTTATGAAGATTTGAAAATATTTGACCCAAGTGTCATTAGTCATACTATACCTCTTCAAGAGGGTTGTAAATAGTTTAGATAGAAGCAAAGGCCAATCAACCATATTTTAGAACCCATGATTTCTAAATAATTCAAGAAGTTATTGGATGCAAGGATAGTGTTTCCTATTAGACATTCCACTTGGGTGGCAAACCTAGTCCTAGTCAAAAAAAAGAATGGAGAAATAAGATCGTACATAAATTTTTGGAATCTAAATAGAGCATCTGAAAAGGATAATTATCTTTTACCTTCTCTAGAATAGGTTATCTAAACTATTTTAGGATCTTTCATGATGTCATTTTTGGATGGATTTTCTAGATATAATTAGGTGTTCTCTAGAAGACAGGCTAAAAATAACTTTTACTACTAAATAGGGAATATATGCTTACAAGAGAATGACTTTTAGATTAATTAATGCATGGGAAAATTTTCAAAAGGCCATGGACCATGATTTCCAAGGTTTAGTGGGAAAGTTTATCATCATATATATGGATGATCTTATAGTGTTTTCTAGAAATAGAGAGGAACATTTCGTACATTTGAGACAAGTATTTGATAGATATAGAAAGTATGGTGTATCTCTTTACCCCAATAAAATTATATTATGTGTCATTAAAGGAAATTTTTTGGGACATATCATTACCAAATATGGGATTTCTATAGATCCTAATAGAGTAGAGGCCATTTCTAAAATTGGGTTTCCCAATAGCCAAAAAGAACTTAAGTAATTATTTGGCCAGATTAATTTTTTATGAAGTTTATTTCAAGATTTGTTGAGATTGTCAAACCATTGAATGTTATGCTTAAGAAAGATTCTATAATTTCTTAGAATTAATAATCTAAGAACACCTTTATTGACATTAAGAAGGCAATCACTAAATCTCCAATCCTCATAAGTCCTAATTTATCAAATGATTTCTATCTATATTCATTTGCTTCTAAGCATATAATGGGTATAGTGTTAACTCAAAAAGTTGGTGAAAATGATCATCCCATAGCTTTCATGAACACTAAATTTAAAAAAGTAGATGTGAATTATTCTATGATTGATAAGAAAGCTTATGCATTGGTAAAGGCAATAAAAAAATTCAGACATTACCTCCTTATAAATAAGGTACATGTTATATTACTTGATCCAGCTATAAAGCTTATGTTGAGTTAGAATGAGCTCAGAGAAAGAAGAGGCAAGTGGATGGAAATTATGCAAGAATATTATATACATATTAAAATATCCAAATTAGTGAAATGTTAAGGTTTAGTCTAGATGATCGCTAGTATTGATCCAAATTTCTAAGTCATGCAAATAGATCAACAAAACATCCAACCCAATGAGTGGTATGACTCTATTATCCATTTACTTATCAATGTTGTTTGTTCCCCTAGATCTATAAGAGAACAAAAGAGATACTTGAGGCTCAAAGTATCTCATTACCTCATCAAGAATGGAATCTCTTATAGGAATAACTTTGAGGGAATTTATTTGAGATGTGTGTCCAAAGAAGAAGAAGCTTGGATTATGACTACCTTCCATGAGAAGCTAAGAAGTGGATACCCTTCAAGAAGAATCACAACTCATAATATTCTTAATGATAGATACTATTGGCCCACCCTCTTTAAAGATACTTATAAGTAATTAAGGGAGTGTCATTCATGCCAAATTTATACCACAAAGGAGCCACATGCAGCCATGCCTTTACAACCTTTGATGGTGGATAAACGTTTTGCATAATGGGGATTAGACTTTGTAGGAGTAATAAACCCTAATTATTTTGAAGGTCATCAATATGTCCTACCTACTATAGATTATTGTACTAGGTGGATAGAGGTAGTAACCACTAAGTAATGTAAAATAGAGGAGGTGATCAATTTCTTAGAGGAAAATATTTGTACAAGATTTGGAAACCTAGTTTCTTTGGTTTGTGATAATGGATCTACATTCATTTCTATTGAAATGATAGAATGGGATTATGACCAAGGCATTGCACTCAAGTTTTCTTCCAAGAAATACCCTCAAAGAAATGGTGTTTTTAAGTCCACAAATAAAAATTTGATGACATCTATCAAAAAATATACTAAAGATAGACCTAGAACATGGCATAAAATTCTTAAGTTTGCATTATGGGTAGATCAAATCAGGATCAAACAAGCTCTAAATGCCTCACCATTTTTGTTGGTATATGGTCAAAACCCATCTTTATCATAACCCTGAAGTTGCCTATGTTTATATTCATATAGGAATACATGGAAGATACTCAAGAACATGTTAATTCTCAACTGTTAGACATTATTCAAATGGAAGATGCTAGATAAAAGGCATTTATAGACTTTAATAGGCACCAATAAACTATGAAAAGATTATTTGATAAAATAACTAAATTAAAGGTGTTTAGGTAGGGAGATCTAGTCCTTATTTGGGACAAAGCATCAAAACCTAAAAGTAAACATGGTAAATTCACCCCTTTATGGATTGACCCATACCAAATTGTAGAAATCTTGGGCAATAATACTTTTAGGTTGAAATATCTCCAAGGAGCAAAGTTCACACTGCCTACTAATGGACAATATCTCAAACATTACTTTGTTTCTATCCCATCAAGGGTCTTCATCTAATAAATGTGTAAGATTGTTAAAGTTAGAGTAGGTAGGCTAGTTAGTTTTTTTCTTGATTTATTTATTTTCTTTTTATTATTGGGTTTATATATATATATATTTATTTGTTTATGTTCTATTTTCTTTTCTTGATTTTTGGTATTCCTTGGTTGTGGTATAATATTTTGGTATTATTGTTGATTTGTAAATTTCTCAAGAATGTGGTTGAATTTTACAAAAGCCGAAGATCATGTCACAATAAAGTATCATGAAGAAATCAATGGCATTGGTATAGATTGGTATATGAATTCAATGTCCTACAAAGATTTAAATCTTATTATGAATTAGAACTTGGTTTTAAGAAGAGTCATATGTATATGATGTTAATTTAGGTTTTTAACTCATATTCATGCTTACACTTAAAAAATATCCTTATCATGAACTCAAGTTTCAAATAAAGGATAGTATCCTAAGGTCGAAGTATTTGATCAAATCCCTAAACCTAGCTAATATGGTTCCTAAAATTTATTGAAAGCAAAAAATGATGATACAAAAAAAAAAGATTATTGTCAAATCAAAAGATTTGAAATCAAAGGTCATTTAGGTAATCTCCACTAGGGCTATAGATGCATGGCTGGCAGTGGAGCAAGACCTTGAGTGGAACCAAAGGTATCTATGTAAGGGCAATAGATGCCTGGATGGAAATAGAGTAATGCCCAAGCCTCCCTTGAACTAAGAGTTTTTATTCTCAAAGAATATCTAAAAATGCTCAAAATCAAATGAAATAGACCAAAAGGACATGAACCCTGACATTGTTTCTTAAATTTCATGACAAATAGTAAGTGGAATCAAAGCACACACTACATGTTTATGTTCTAATATCTATGTTTATATTTTATACATAAGGAGATGGTTTCAATTTAAGGTTGATTTAAGAAAGAGCATATGTATAGATGGGATATAGAGTTCATGTAAAGGTTTAAACCAGAGTCTTATGTTATAACATATTGCTATGTTGCCACTATGAGTCACCATTTTTTGAGATCAATACCCCCTATCTTTATTTTTTGAAAGGAGGACACCTATATATGTTTTTGTAAATCTTGTATTTTGGATTGAATGTGAAGAGTTGTCTTATATTGGATTTTAAGGGAAAATAAATTTTAAAAGGGGAACATATGCTTTGATGTATTTGATTGTGTTTACATTTCATGGCTCAAAATTGTTAATAATTGTATTCAAGGTGATTAGTTGTAAGTTCATGGAGGAAGCTAGGGTTCCTAAGGGACAAACCCTAAAGGGGGTTTGAATTTGAATATTCACAAAAAATACTTGTGGGAAATTTTAATTCCTTTTGATTAAGTGATCCTAAGTCAAACTTTATATTAAGCTTCAAATATGTTTTTAATTGAAAACGTGATTTAATATTAATATAAAAGCTTAGGCTAAACTTTATACATGATCATGTATTAATTTAAAGATTATGCTCTTTTACAGATCTAATGTTAATCACTTGTTTGTTGGATTTGATTTCATGGTGCATCAAGGTTGAGGAATTTTCAAAGGCCTCATGAGTTTGACAAATGGCGTAATTAGTGAGTTTATAACTCAAGAAACTAATAAAATGTAAGGATCTAGATTCAATTTTTCAAAGAAAAATAAAGAGGACTTTTGAAAGGTAACGACTAACCTTCAACTAGCATTTATGAAATTTGTCATGAAAGGTATGAAACCCTACCACATAAGCTCCATGTAAGTATGGAGGATCCAAATGAAATATATCTCATGATTGAAAACATAGAAGACATGATAGTAAGGTTCCATCATATCTAAGGTACATATGAGATCAAAGTTGGATGTTTTGGTCATTAAAGCCAAAAACCTTGAACTCACTATAGAGGGCTAGAGTAGGTTCAATTGATTATATGGCACTTGAGATAATTACAACTTGAATTCAGAGTGAGTGCTTTAGTGAGATCTTTGTTTTCATCAACTATAGTTTAGTATTATCAATGGCAATGGGTAGGAAATAGATGAATATTGAAGAAAAGCTTTATCTAACTTTAGATAGTGAAATAAGGGTCTTTAGAGACATAAAGATAGATTTAACAACATTGAATGTACACAGAATCAGGAATTGGTTTGAAATATTCTTCTTTGTCGAGGATTTGTAACCAATTTACTAGGAATAAAAGAGAAATGCTTCAGTGTACCAAAGATACAAGGATTTAGTATAAATAAAAATGGTAGGCCTTCAAGATGTAGCTATTACACTAGAGGCAATGCATTACATTGATCTTCTTATTCCTATTTTTACTGACTAAATAATAGAAGGATAAGGGATTAGTCATGAAGGAAACATCAACAAAGTTGCTTGCATAGTTCCCATGGCCTTTAAGGCTTACTATAAGCTCACTTTGCCTCATGTCAATCTCTCATCCTTGAAAGAATGGAAAAATTCCCAAAACTTGGATTTAGTCCTCTCACCTTGGTTAATATAAGGTTCCCATGGTTTTAGGACCTAAAATGGTGAGATTCCTATTGCCTAGTTTAGGAAGGGTGTTAGGGTAGCTATGACCTTATTTAATCTAGCATTTAGTGTATCTTCTACTACTTAATTAAGGTATGGGTATCTTATGTCCATTTCATGTTGGATGGGAACTTAACCCCTCCCATTGGAGACTTAATAAGTTTTTTCTTGGCTAAACAATTTACAACCATCAAGAGAAAGACCTTCAAGCATTTTTTTTGATATCTTACCCCTTGGATTCACTCCTAGCCTCTATAAATTTACTTGGCATTATAAATTGATCCTTTGATGGTAAATATATCATTTCCCATAATTATTCTAAATTACATATATTCAAATATAGGAATCACATGTAATTCATATGTGATGGTATCATCCTAATAATTTTTGAGGTAATCACTGATATCCCTATGCCCAAGCTTCATCATCTAATTAAAAGACAAGTAGAGACCATGGGGGATGTGTGGTTTTATCCAAATTAAACTATAATAAGGATAGAGGGAATCATGGTCCAATCATATATATTGCTGATATATGTTCCCAATAAGTTTTCATAGTAAGAAATTGCTTATCAAATCATCTAGGGAATGGATTGGCACTATAAGAAGAATATGAAAGTTTAGGTTCATCCCTTCCCACTAGAAATTGGTATATTTATAATCAAGGATTATAACTAACTAGAGATAATGGTGGTGCATAGGAACTATTTTGATTTCCAACTGGATGATCTTGAGATGTGGGACCCCAATGATAGATTGTCTAACCATATTCAACATAAAAAGGTCCCAAATATTGAGTATAAAAATCAACTAGGTGTGGGAGATAGTATTTTCACAAAGGTAAGGAACTTTGAATAAGTATTATATATGGTTAAAAATTATAACATACATTGGTCAGGGATAATAAGCCCTCAAGAGAAATATGACAACTACATCCCTTGCATTATCATTTGTTGCTAGGACCATCTAGGACTACACATCAAGAACCAGCTATTGAGGAACAATCTTCTGAGCCTTAGTAGAAAGAATTGACAAAGTCATCCCAGGTTGGGTAACCTAAGGATGTAAAAGGGAAAGGTAAAGATGTTATTTGAGAGTCCAGCATAGAGCATAGACCTGGTAAAGGTTCCCAAATTCAAGCATCCACATGAAGGCCTTCTTCAATAGTAGAGGTTATTAGCATGATTACTTTGGAAACTAGGGAAATAGTAGAAAGTGACCTTATTAAAATAATAGCTTCTTATGGTTTAGATAAGGAAGAAGACCCATTTAAGGAATTAGGCAAGGAATTGGTTCCATTAGGTAGTGGAAAAAGATAGGAAAAATTAGCTTTAGTTCCTTTGGCTCCAAGAAAGAGGCCTAGGTTAAATTTTACTCACCCTACTAGTGAAATAAACCTCTTCAATGATGAGAATTATATATATGGACCATCCATTCCTAATTGGTTTTTCTATGGGAGGTTATATAAAATCCCATCTCTTTCTCCTTCACTGTCTTTGACTCTAGTTGACATAGGTGTTCAGGATAATGTCAAGCCTTGGATTCAAGATATGTTGAACAAACAGGCAAAGAGAAGCATCAAGATTCTTCACAATAAGGAAAACTATTGGGTTGGTACCCTAGGAGCATTTGGGAGTTCAAATTTAGATATTCTTGAACAACCACAGTTGAATCAATTTGACCCTTAGGTCCAATTTAATCTAGACACATCAACTCTTGAGAGAGTAGAGACCAATAAAATTACTATTGGTATTGAGGAGTTCACCTTTCAAAAGGTGGAACCATTTTAGAGATTAACTCCTATTCTAAGGTAGGTAGTAGGGGAACATCCTATATGTAAAGAAGATGTAGCTGGTATGATAATATCCTAATCAACAATGACCTTGGTTGAAGTTTAAGGAATTAGGTAGAAGATTCTCAACTTGGAGAAAAAAACAAGATTTAGAAGATCATATCCTCTTTTCAATTCCCAACGATGTTTTTCAAGAATTGAATAAATATTTGATGGACACATTTGAGAATTTTAAAATAATCAAGGTTAGATTGAGTGATTTAATACATCAATCTAAGATGACACAAGCTTTAATCACTCAATGACAGAATTCTCAAGTTCAGATGGAGGAGCTCATCAAGGTGCATAAGACAAGGCAGCCATTGGACTTCAAGATTATCAAACTTAAACATCTGGACATCTTCATGGTAGTTTTAATAGATAAACAAGATTATTTGATCACCTAGAGAAATGATGTTAAGGAATTAATTAAGAGAGACATAGACTTGCTAAACTAGATTGAGAAACTTATAGGGAATCTATTAGATAACCCTTCTTATACCACTGCTATAGGCCTAATTGATGATGAAGAATTTAATCAAATGGCTATTACTCACAACAAAATCATCAAAGATAATAAATTTCATTGAACCAAGGACAACTATAAGACCCTTGATACCATTATTCTTGTATGGAAGAAAATTGTAGAAGCACAATGTAACAAGGAACTTGTATTTTGTGTAGATAGTGAATTTGAAAAGATAAAAAATAAGGAAGAGGAGTGTCTATTGAAGCCTATAGTGGATTTTGAGCTGGTCAAGGAACAATACACCAAGGTGAAAGACTTCCTAAAATAGGGATAATTAAAGGGTGCACTAATGAGATTATTAAAAGAATTTTCTTTTTGTAAATTATATGTTAGTCTGCTAGCATATACTCTTTCTTGTCATGTTGACATGTGACCTTCCACATTGTATCTTTATATTAAGGACAACTATCCTTATTCTCATGTTAAAGTTTTGAATGATAATTGTTTAACTACATATGTTTCTTATAAATATTCAAATGGTTACCATTTTTAAGGGAGATTTTTTGATCAATTGTATACCAAGAACATTTAATATAATTAAGGAATTTTGAAAAGATTGTCTAGATAGTTTTGTTGAATGTCCATACTACCTCTCAATTGTAGATAGTCATCTTGAATTTAAATTATTATTATTGTTTTAAGTTACATTAATTTACATAGGGTTTTTAATTCCAAATTGATTATAAATATCTCAAGTTTACTTCAATTTATTTTCTCTATATTTGGATGTACTTAGGTTATTCATATCATAATAACAAATCTTTAAATTAAATTTGGTTCTTACTTATGATTAATATTTTTATTTTGAATTTTGATTGATTTGTGATATAATTTGAGCTTATGATATTTTATCACATAAATTGGTTCAAATTTGCTCAAAGTAATTGGAATTTTGTCATAATATTTGAGATGAAAACCTACAATCATGCTTCTTTCTTACATTACCCTTCTCTTTTCTTATTTTTTTTTTCAAGATTCACTCTAGCTTAAAGATCATTGTTAATAATCATTTAGATTAACTTAAAAGTTCTTGAAATTACTAAGTAGTTAAATTATGTAGATCTTGGTGGCTCCCAACCACTAAATTAAATAAATATTGTGGACAATTTTCAGACTTTGCTTCTATTTCACCATAGACAATCACTGAATAGTTACAAACTACAAATCATGCCATGGTTTATTAGAATCCTAAAATGAGAAGTGTTATTTAACACTAAGATCACCTATGGTATAGATTGAATCATCAATATACCTCTTCATCTTCATGACAAGGAGTATAATCACCTTTGCCAGCTCCTACTCTATCTTCATGCAAACTCAGAGCGAGACACTCAGAACTTGATATCACCTTTAGACTACCTAAGAACACCTTCAAGGTAGATACATCATGTTTATTAGATTAATATAGTCCTTATAATAAATGAAAAATCATCTCTTCACACTATCATTGGTTTTCATGACTAATCAATAACTTTTTATACCCCTACTCTATCTTTATCTTTTAAGATACCATCTGAGCTCATACAAATGCATCATGAGAATTTATATAACTATATATCTAGATAAAAAAAAATTACAAAACTTTACCTAGTGATCATTTATCATCATAGTTCATTAAAATTCAAAAAAATCAAGAATAGTCACCTTAGGGTTTGCAAACATCAAACCCTCAAATCATAGATTTTCACCTCTTATGTTTATTCTTCCATTCAAGTAACAAACTGACTAAACAAAGATCATATACTAAAAAAACTCAAGATAATATTATTGAGTCTATAATAATAACAAATAACTCAACTTGACACCCAAGTCTGCCAACAACCAAGTCATTTACACATATTCACCTTTCATGAAGATTTTCTTGCATAATGAAGACTTCCAGATCTCTCTTAAGGCATAAAGCAAATATATATTGAGTCATCAACAATAATTAATGATTATAACATCAAAACACATTGAAATGATAGGTTATAATCATTCATTACTTTTCCTTGGTTTACTAGGAGAAAACCTAGTCAATTACAGTCAACTTTCACCTATATTTATTGCAACCATATGGATGGTTAAACCTTCTAATCACTGAAGGGTTATTCTACATAGAGTACTATTAAAATTTTATTATTACCTAAAATGTATATAAATTCATGTATGTATTATACAATAAATTATTTTGAAACTAGTTTCCTTTATGAAATTTGATTTTTTAACTTCCAACTATCATATTTTTATGCAAAAATGACTATGGAGAACTAAGAAAACTGCCTAGGAAACCAAATTTGCACCTTCATATTTTCTTATAGACATCATGTCAAGACCTAAAAATTGAATCACATGATATATGATAATAATTAATTCCATCCATATATAAAAATTCTCATAAGACCTTCACGTGTGTTAATGGTGATGTCATCAATGTACTCAATCAATTTGATTTGATAAGTGACTAGAATGAACCATATAAGCACATAAGCACTCCAAAGTCTTCTTATCACATGCAAAAGTAAAGAAAGAACTTATTACACCCAATATGTCCCATCATATAATAATTTATACAATATAAGACCTATACTACAATCATATTCTCATAAAACATCCATTTGACCTCTTTGTCCATGCAATCAAGTTTCTTATCATAGTTAAGACATCAACACTCCATGGCCTCATGTGACATTCAGAGCTCTTTTTTTAGATAGTATAAAACTTAAATCATGTATGATTAACAATTAAAAGCAAAAAAACATTCTCATACCTTTATTCTATATGAATATTAAGATAGATCCCATACTCCAAGTTTTTAGTCAAACCACTACCTATCTTTCTTCTATCATGTTGGCTAACTAAAGAGACCTCCTTTAGTAATCTCTAACATTAAACTTAGGTTTTATATTTTATTTGGATTTAAAATAGTCCTTCATGTTTAACCTTTATAGTTCCATCAAGTAAACTTATATGAAAAACTCAACCGTGATATTCACAATTTTATACATTATTACAAATAAGATGTATATTGTCTTCATCACACCTCAAGCTACTTAGGATCACCTGTGGGATGTCAAGCATCCTATAAAGGTCTATATCTAATACCAATTATTGAAATAATCTACTGAGAGGGGGGGTGAATCATTATACAATAATGTTCATTCAATTCCAAAACCATTCCATCATACATCAGCTTGATCTAGCAACATAATCATCAAATCACATATACACAAAACATGAAATAAGAGCATTCATTAGATGAACACATAATATATATGGGAAACCCTCACAAGGGATAAAAATCATAGAAAGCAATAATATGGAATATATTCCTATAATGACAAGATCCAAATTTAGTGAGACACCCATCCCACAAGGAGTTACAACCCCTATCTAGCTAAGCACCCAGACAAATAGACTTTTACAAGGTTTACCTTGAAAGGAACCAACTCCTTAGGAAACCAAGAAACCATTAAGATAAATTAATCTAATCTCAAACTCTGATCTAATGTATTGTATACCTAATTATGGAGTTCAATTTCTTTCACTCTTCACCCTTCAATTTCTCTCAAATAGCCTCTAGGGCTCACTTTCTCAACTAACCTCTTATGGGATTATTAGGTCTAATAACCTATGTGTCCACCTTCACCAATTTAATTAAATAATCATAAATTATCTTATTAAATATCATATTGTACTCAATTAATTTTACCTTCTATTTCAAATGTTTTCTCCTTTTCTTGGCTTCATACACACATAACTAGCACAATAGGACAATTAGGCCTAATATTTATACCACTCTCTTGGTCTAACCCATATTTGTCAACCAAGATGATTTAAATACTTGAAACACACTTAAAATAGGATCATAAACATGTTAAATGTGAGAAAAACATGCTTCATAGGTTTTCCACTACCTCATTACCCCCAAACCACTATTAGACCTTAGTGAGACCTAAAGCAATTAGTCCTACTCACCCACACATTACAACTTGGACTTCTTGGTCCTCCTACATCCTATACAAATCCTTATAAAACATAAAAAATATATTTAATATACCATTTATCACTCCCATAAATTTACATAACATCTATAACTTCATTTCACTAATTAAACCAAGCCTTTAGGTCTCCTTGCCTTTTATGTTTTTATACATAAAAAATATTCTTAGACTTCTGAGGTATATAACCAATTTTATCACATAATAATATGAAAAATAATATTAATGGAATATAAAATACCTTTTAAACACTTTCGTGTGACTTAGACACTCTAACATATACTTTAATCACTCAATATCACCTCTACAATAAGACCACTCAAACTGATCACAAATAGTAAAAATATAGTCAAAGCATTAACTCTTTGTATGTGATCAAGGACATACCATGAAATAAAATACACTATAATAAATATTTTGGACTTATATAAAAACTTAAAACTCATTTAATTCTCTAATTATATTAAAAAATCTTCCAACTCATTTTTGCAAAGTGATCACTCAAACTACCTATAACCTTTAAGAGAATAATAAAAAATAAGATCTTGTTTAACACCTATAATAATGATTATAATACATATTATTCACTTTTATATTTCATTTTTTATCTATAGGTCAACTTAATTGTTATTTTTCTTGTTCTAGCAACATTCATTGGTCAAACAGACCAATTCCTTAGGTCATTATCTTAAAGTTTTCATTGTTTAGACATGCTACTTTGAAGGAACCTTATATATTGTAAATTATCATCACAAAAAATTTAAATAAAATGGATAAATAGGAATATGTATTTAAAAAATTCCAAAATACATTTTATCCATCCCTACTCACCTGAAACACTTCCCTAAGCCCTTATTCACTTGACTGGCTTTTTCTAACTATTATCATTATCTATAGTTTTAGTGATAAGACAAAGTGATTGACCAAAATTATTTAAAAAGTGACTATTTCATGTCAAACCAAATCTATGGGATGCAATAAAAAAATTTATCTTCAGGCTCTAATTATTCACATGCATTGACTCAATCAACCCTACTTGTAACATCAATTTCTTTATAAATAATCATATTTTTTTACCTTATGCTCATTTCCATAACACACCACTTCCAAATAAATATTATTATAGGAGTCATATATAACTTCCAATAGTCAAAATTGGTCAACCAATCCATTATGGGCCATATCCAACAAGCTCTATCAAATCAAGTCACTAAAAGTGTTTCTAGGAGGGTTTTGACTAATTTACATTATTAACAAATGTTCCTAAAGATATGTACCAAAAATACTAAAACATACTTGGAAAAATTTATTAGGTCCATGTTATACCTCTGTAAAAAGTCTCAGGTCACCATGAAAAATCTACATATGCCAATGAGTATTATAACTTCTTTTCAAGCTGAGAATCCTTAATTTTGCATGCACACATGTCCTTACAATGTTTTTCTTACTTTATCTTCCTCCTCAAGACCTATAACTTGATCAAAAAAATTTACCCAACCTATAAAACCTCATTTAATGAATACATGATCTATATTTCCTTATAATCTCACCTTGACCTTCCATTTGGACCTCACTAGGTAACTATGCACATTAGGTCTACAATTGAAAGTAAAAATTGGACATAGAAAGCACTTATATCCTTATTATACTAATCTCAAATCAGTATCAACATGTGATATGCACTCATTCCGTGTTCTATATCTTTCCTCCATTTTCTACCTAACCTCAACAAGCTCAACAAACTAGGTTGCTAAGCCTATGCCAACACATTGCTTACATACTTGTCCTCTCTTCTTTAACCTTAAAAAATATTAATCATGTTCAATGAAACATGAAAAGCCTCAAAAAATACTTACCTTAGATCATATGCATCCAAAGCTACCTTTTACAACTTCAGGATCAAACTCATCACCATCATGACATCACCACTTTCTCATCAGTTTGACATCAATGTACACATGACATCATATTTTGACATAAATGACAACTAACTTGACAAAAATATTTGGAAGCTCACATTAACTTAGTTTTATAGTGTATTTATAAATATATAAATAACCACATATTTATAAGTAAATGTGTTAGTCTCAATTTTATGAAGCTTAAAATATAGGGGATATTAAGGAAAATTGGTATGATTTCTTATTTAAAAACAATGAGGTGTTAGGTGAGGTTGGCCAACACATTATTTAGATATGGAACCTTAATATCCCCACATCTTAGGTGTGTTATACTACCAATAAGGATAATATCGTTGTTAAGTTGCCAAACCCATGGAGCAATGGTGTATGATTAATTTTGATGGAGTAACTAAGAGTGACCCAACACCTTCTTGAGGGGGAGGGGTTATTAAAGACTAGAATAGATGTCTTGTACCTACCTTTTCATGTGGAATGGGATCTTACACCAACCATGTGGCTGAAATGAGAGTGTAATTGTGGGGAATATAAGTGGTTTTTGATCTCAAGTTACAAAAATTGGTCATTGAAAGAGAATCCTTGAACATAGTTAGATGTCTTCTTGGGTAGTCTCCCATTCATGGTCTATTCTTAATGAAATACAATATATTATGGCCCTCCTAAACTCTTTCCATTAATTTAAAATAAAACATGAATATATAGAAGGAAATAGATGTGTTGACCTCATGTCTAGCCTATAGGTGGAGGAAATATGATTCAAGACATTGAGATCTAAGGAGAATGTTCCATCAAAACTTATTCAAAGGTGGGAAGTCAAGGCCAATCATGATGGATAGTGACTTTCCTATCATTTTAATTGTGTTTCTTTTAATCTTAAATCCATATGATTATTTTATTGATAACCATATTGATTTCTAAAAAATGGTAATCATTAGTTTGCATGGGAAGAGAGAATTCCCCTATAGAAGGTGTGATATTGACATTCACACAATTGGAAAGAGAAATTATAATCCCATTCCTAATTTAACTCAATGTAACAATTTTCTTTTATTGTAAACTCCAACAATAACTTAGGGTATTAAAATGGGTGGTGAACTAGACATAACTGAGCCCCTCTCCTACATGGATGTCAAAAACAATCCTATACAGAAAATCTTGTGAAGATGAGGGCTCTCCATGTACATGGAACATGTCACTAACCATAATAATAAGATTTTTTTAGATTTTTTTAAATCTTGGAATATTATGGTGATCTGCATGAGAGGCATTGAAATACAAGTTTTTGAAGATGATATTACTATAGTCACTAGTATATCCTCATAGAAGAATTAAGGCCTACAAATATAAACTCACTAGGTAGAACTAATTAAAATATCCTTCAAGGTTGATGTGATATATAGGAAGGGGAAATAATTTTTGAGATAAAATATGTTGTACCCATGACCAAACATCTATCTACAAATCATAAGTTATCTAACCTTATAATGAAGGAAAAGGTTGTTACATTCTCACCATTTTCTATTTATCAAATAATTTTATAAAATAACTTCATTATCATCTTGATTCTGTTTCTACTTAAATCTTTGGAATGCAGTATGGAGGACTACCAAGGTGATAAATATGATGTCATTATTCACTAGGCCTTCATCATGTTGTTAGTTAGGGGGGTTAAGACTTTAATTGACATTTAGGTGGTGATTGAGGAGGAGGGGGATCCTAAGGGCCATGATAAGGAGTTATCTAAATCTAATAAGCTATTCAAAATAGAATCTGAAAACTTGAAGGAAATGATTAGTCAAAATTTGAGAAACAAGAAGAGTAAGGACCCAAAAAAAGTAAAGAGGAAGATTATTGTGACTAATGATGAAGAACAACATTATATAATAAATCTAAAATATTAATCCCTTTTGAACATTGGTAACATGGCCTTAGATTTAACTAGAAAGGATGGTGAGAATATGGACTTGAAATCTCCTCAAAAGATTGAATAAATGAAAGGGAAACATGCAAGTGACCAAGAGTCAAAAAGAGGGAGGGGATAGCTATAAACTTAGAGAAAAATTGAATGCCATTTATGAGAGACTAAAAAATTAGGTAAATGACTTGAGGAAAATTATAAAGGATATTAAATCCATCAGAGAGGTCATCCTGAATAGATATGGCATAGATAGTATTGGAAGGTAACTTTGAAAAAATCCATTTAGTATGCTTAAACCCAAGCTCAAAAGGGAACTCAAAGTAGAGCATGAGTTTCTCAATAATTAATAATAATATTGTGCCAAACATAAGGGGTTAGAATATGAAAAAGACCAAGATGGAGGATACTAAGGTAGTCCCTAAAAACACTTGATAGTTAGCCAGGACAAAGGGACCTTATAATTATACTAGGGGAAACATGAGGAAGAAGGTTGATGGAAATAAAGATGACTGAGTAGTCTCTTTATGGACCTAGGTGACCTTTGGAAAAGGTTTTTGTTTATTTGGTTGGATAGTTTTCCTTTTCTATTAATAGTTATCTAAGTTTCTTGTTAGTTTTGATTGTTTCATGATGGGTTTTATATGGGTTCTAGGTTGTTTCTTAAACTCTGTAGAGGGATGCTATTTTTGGTTGACCCTTTGTGGGTGTTTCCTTGTTGTATCTAGTTATATGTGTAAGGGTTATGGTATCCCTTAAAACCCATTTTTTTTACTTGTATCTTAAAAATTGTATTTTATCTTTTTTGAATCTTTAATACATTTCCAATATGATTTCTAAACATAAATACAGTCATAGTCATATCATAATATTAGTTTATTATTATTATAACATCATAATTTTTTTTTATATATTTCAAATCTATATCATTATCATATAATTTTTATTTTGATCTTTCTATGATAATAAAATATGTTGATTATGTTTTCCAAAACATGCATACAATAATAAGTCATCGTAAAGTAATTCACATGAACAATAAAAATCATCACTAATACTAAAACCTATATAATAAGAGGGATAGAATAATTTAAGGATTTACCTCTAATCATGGTCTCTTTTAGATAACCGACATACCTCTCATTATTGAGAGTGTCCCTACCCTTCATGAGAAGTATATATGTGGAACCATCAACAAGAGAGTGGAAAAACATATATATAAGTTGTATTATATCTATATTATTTATGTTTTAAACAAGTTTGGACATTAAACTAGAATAATAAATAGAACATTACTAACATATAATAAGTAAATATTCATATAACTATAAAATTTAAGATTCAATGAGTACACATCATTTCATATAAACTCATAAATTAATTCCCAATTTAAGATTCAAGGTGAAACTAATTAAATCCATAATCCATTTATTTTTAATGTTTATAGGTTCATGGCCATACCCAAATTTAATTTAATAAAAACAAACAACAATGGAGTGATCTCAGAAATAATAATCATGTGTTAGTGTGATGACAATCTTTGAAAAGTGTGAAAATGATGGTACTTTATGCCAATATCCAGTACCACCCATAGGATGTGTCATCATACTTCCACTTTGTCAAATATTTTCCATACAATATAATAAATCAACATTAGGTAGATCATAAGAAAATAATTTTTATGTTAACACATCCCATATGCATCCCATTCGACCTATGCAACACATAATCATCCTTTCATCTTGCCAAGGAAGGATGACAAGACAAGTGGCATATAAGATTATATTATTTAATTACATATATATTGGATTCATAATAACATAATAATTTATTTATAGATAATATATAAGACATATTCCAGTAATTTTAGATCAAAATTGTATCTAATTTAATTGCCTAGCCTTATATCAGTTTCAAAAAATTGTCATAGTCCTAAAATTAGGTTTAATTTTTTCCCTAATTATTTATTGGTTAATGAATAAATCCATACATGATAAATTTATTTATAACCAATATTATATGCAATTTCAATCATTTAAAAGTACACAATTAATTTCATTTAATATCTAATAACCTAGTATAACATAAAAATACTCCAATTTTATATCCATTCGACTAGAATCCATAAGTTGACATAGTTCTAAAAAATACATTCAAGTATTAAAATCAAAAAATATACCCACATAAGGAATTTATGAAACTAAAATTTCAAATTAAGATATAATCAACAATGAAAATGAGTTTCTCTATAGTTACCATAATCTTGAGGCATACGAAGAAGCAATTTGGAAGTAGAATTCCAGATGTAAGTGGCTAAAGAAGAGTGACAAGAACATAATTTTTCCATAAAAAGGATTTTAAACACATAAACACCAACCAAATTTTGGATTTTATTTGGGAATATGAAAGTAAGTGTGAAGAAGAGACAACTATTGATGAACGAATCACTAGATATTTTAGGAATTTGTTATCTAAAAATAGACTAGGTGATAATGAAATAGAAGATAAGTTATTATATTTAATTATAAGATTAATTGGTTAGAGTTAAAATATTAAACTCCTAAAAAATCCATCCCCAAAAGATGTTTAAGTGGTGATTTTTCTCAATGGTGTGTGACAAAGCCTCAGGGCTAGATGGATTCCCTCCTTTCTTCTTCCAATCATTTTGGGAAATCATTCATTATCAATTGGAGGAATTAATGAGTGAGTTATTGAGAGTAGGAATAATACTTATGGAAATGAATAAAATTTTATCAGTTCTCATTCCAAATAATCCCAAAGGAAATTGGATGAAAAAATTTAATCCCATCAGTCTTTGTTTTATTGTCTATTAAAGTTTCTATAAACATTTGGATTGATGGATAAAAATGCTTATAGAAAAGGTTATATATACGTGATACAGATATTTTTGTTTAAGATAAAAATAATAAATAGGATAATAATATTTCATGAATCCATCCATTTGGTGTCCAATTCATCCATAAAAGACACATTTTTAAAAGTAGATATGAATGAAGCCTATGATATGGTTTCTTAGTAATTTATAGACAAGGTGCTAGAAATATTTGTATTTGATAACACCTTAAGAGACCTTGATTAGTCTTTTATATTGTCTCCAAGTTTATATATATATATATATATATATATATATATATATATATATATATATATGTTAATTTTATCCCAAAAGTGTTTTTTTGGAATGTAGAGGATTAAGGCAAGGGGACATTTTCTTCCCATATCTCTTCATCATATTCATTGAGACCTTAGACATAAGTATATAGGCATCCAAGATATAAGGATTTATTAAAGGAGTAAAATTAGCTTTTATAATACCCCTAGTCACCCATGAACATTTTACAAATGATACATTCTTGATGGATGAATCTACGGTATCTAAAGCCAAATATCTTAAGGAAATCCTTCTATATTATGACTCAGTGTTGCGATAATGTACTTATTACTAAACAAAGTTTTAAAGTGATTAAAGAAGACAATCAATGAACTAGGATGATTAAAGCTAAGTAACTTTAAGGTAGAGAAGGGGAGCCTTTTATAATAGAATGGACCAAATGATGGACCTTATATTGGAAAGTAATTTATTAGAGTAAGATTATCTTAATAAAATCTAATAGATTAAGGATATTAAATGGGGAAAAGATTGAATTTAGGGATTATCCTTTACTTATACATCACTCCATAGCTTCAAAATAACCCTAGTTAGAGGAAGCATAAAATTCAAAAACATCTTCGAGACAAAATCCAAAGACTATTAGGAAGAAAGAGAAGGATTTAAGAAGTGGAATAGTTTACATGTGATTTAAATCAAATGGGATACTCATCAAGAATTTTAGGATTTAAACTCTAAACTTGAGTTAGTTAAAATCTCCATTTAACATAAATAAGGCGCCCTATTTTGGTCGATAGAGGAAAACATATAATATTCTATGAGATTTGGCTACTTGGTTGGTTTGGGTAGGGAGGAATATTTTAATTATTTTAGGTATTTATGGGTCAAAAATATCACCCCAACTATCAACATCTTCTTCTTCTATATATATATATATTCAATATAAAATCCTCACCATTTAAAACCTAACCAAAAAAGGTTTATTCATCCTAAATATGCATGTTTTGTGTAAATCCAATGAGGAAACACTGTATCATCTCCTTATATACTATAATTTTGTTTCAAAATTATGGCACCTCCTCATTTTTAAATTCAGTCTGACTTGGGTCAAATTGAGGTCTTTATTTAACCTCATTTTTTGGTGGAATCCACCTTAGAAGTTGGACTATCTAGCTTTCTCGGGGCACCTTTCTCTTCCTCATATTTTTTGGGAGGTCCAAAATTTAAGGAATGATAACATATTTTATTAAAAAATGCTCTTTCTCAAATCATCTTTCCTCAATATTTTTATGGTCATAGTCTAAAATTAGAATTCCTTTATTGTAAAAGATAATTTTATATCCTTTATTCTAAAAAATTATATCCTTCGAGGATGGAATATTGAACCAGTGATTGTAAAACTAGATCATAAAATTGATAAAAGACAGGTGAAATGGTATCTAACTAGCTAAACTAAATTTATTTAAAATTTTATGAGGTAAATAATGGAAGCCTAGGGTTGTCCAAATGGGGAAGGATTATTTTGGGCTTGAATGGGGGTGTCATAGTAGTGTACATAGGGCCAATGGGATTCCAAATCAACCATGTGTTAAAGGATAGAGTTGATTTCTAGGGAATACAACTAGAGGTGAATTTAGGTGTCTAAAACTTGATGGTTAAATGGTAATTTATAAACATATTCAATTACCTATTTGTCAAGACAAAACCCTTCTTGTATATCAAACACAAAATTATTGATGTAAGAGACTAAATAAATGTTACAAGTAAGTCACCATAGACCATGTGTTTAGGGAGGGGAAAAAGGTGGCCATTGGGATGAATAATCTTGGGGTCCTTAGTAAAAAAATTTATCATGGAAAAAGGATTATTAATTTTTCACATCATATTGTTAACTTAATATCTAATGATTGAATCCCCATCATTATGTCCAGGGATGGGTGTTTTCATATAGAGAAAAACAATAAATAATTAGACCTATATTAATAAAGCCTAATTTAAAAATACTGTATTATTATTGATTGATAATCCTATAGTGCGTGAGTAAAATGAGGAGTGGTAAATTCATTTTAAATACAACACAAATTTTTTGGGTGAAGTAAGAAAAGTTATGATAAATTATGGTCCATTTATTGAGTTTGAAAATAAGAAATAAATTTATAATGGGAGGGGATAAGGATAGAACTAAACCCATATCTTACAGTAAGAAAAGAATAATCCCAATGTATGACAAAAACTAGAATAGGGTTATTTAGTTGAGTTAAAGAAAATAATAATTGGATATGATGAATAAGTATCAAAGGATTTCACCTTGGGATGGAACCACATGAAAGTGTGAATGAAAAGAGTGGAGATGAAAATATCAGAATAATTTATCATGGAGGTGATATGCATGAGATGTGATGGTACCAAAGAATTTAAGGATAAATTTAAAAATCAAGAGGTCATGAATAAATTATTTAATTCTAATCTATACATTGTCACTAAGAAAAAAGGCTTTTGAAAGATGAACCTACCAAAGTATTAGCTAGACATACACCTATAAATCATTAAATATATAATTTTAGAAGGTAAATTTCATGTCTTCTTCTCTCACCACTTTATTATTTTGAATCACTTTGAGTCAGGCATAGTTATTTTGTCATATTTTGAACTCAAATCACTTGAAATCATGGTAACTATATTTAAAGGAAATTTTATGAGTGATCTCATCCACCAATGTCTAATTTTTCTCATATCAAAGAGAGGGAGAGTTTGAGGGGGAAGGAGGTGTATATTGTGGACAAATAATTTGTGGAATATTATGAAGACCTCTAAAAGTTTAAGGAAATTGAGTAAAAATGTCAATAATCCTCTAAAACAATATTGGGATGAATCCCAGTCTAAAATCACCCACTCAGTGGATATCATACTCGATGCCAAATATTGAAAATTCAGACCTTAAAATTATAAGAGTCCCAAAAAAAAGTGGATTTAAAATATGGAGGAAGGATATAAGAATACTTATCTGTCTCCTCTAAAAAATATTAAGGAGAAGAATGAGAGGAAAGACACCTTAGGCCTTTATTTGACTTTTAAACTGAAACTGATGGTGTTGGAGGATAATATGTAACATCAAGGAAGGATTATCATAAAATAGATTAAAGAATGGAATGTATTGAATGATAAGGTTGACAAATTCATAATATAAATATGGGGTTTAGACCTCAAATTCAAGGGGGAAAATCTAGTTCTCCTTAGAAGGAGAAAGGGGTGATGGAGACATCTCTACCCACCACTACCCATCTTAAGAATAATAAGAAAATAAAAAGTGGAATAGGTAGCATAAAGGGTGAAAAATATGTCCTACTTCAAGATTAGGGAGTGAAACTTTTGCCCAAAAATCTAGGAAAAAATAATAAAGGATTGGGCATGGAGTAATGCTCAAGATAATGAACTCATGTTCAAATAACAAAATATAAAACCAAATAATACCTAGAAAATAATACTTTGTCCATGCCAATGAATTAATCTAACTTGGAAGATTCTACTACTTAACTATGTCCTTATTTTTTATTTCTTTAGTTAGTTTTTGGTTGAAGTTTTGTGTAGGATTCTCAAAGTTATTTTTTGTATTTTTCTAGAGGCATCTCTATTTTTATGGCTAGTTTAGAAGACTATTTGGTTTGTTGTTGTTTTTTAATGTGTTGACTTAAATATATAGTTTAACACTCTTGTTACAAGATCCATGTAAAGCCTATACTTTTACCCTATCAAATACAAAAGTCAATATACCCACATAAATAAAATATTTATATTCAATTTTTATACATTATATAAACTAAGTTTACAACCTTAATTCAAAGTCATAGTCATAAAAAAAATCAAAGCAAGTTCTCATCACAACTAAAATTGTGTATGCATAGATAATATTAATAATAACTGAAAAACATAAAAACCTATATTACTCATCATGAATATAAGACATTAGTGATTTACCAATTTTATATCAGTAAATTATTATAAGAATGTAATTATTTTTAATAAAGGATCTAGGTACAACAACTATCATTGTATTAGTAATTACACCAAGTAAAACTTCCAAATCATGTAAATATATAAAATTTGATTGCTTTCTGAACACACTAATTCCATAACTATATATACATACATTGAGATTAGATATCATGTGGGATGATGATATTAGACGAATCATTATAAAAATTCCTCAAAAATAACTACAAGTTGATCCCTCAAGGACTATGGCCATCTAGGTATTCTACATCAAATGTAGGTATACAAAATAATTAAAACTATTTTTTTATTTTTTATGTTAACTATTGGTTTTAATATAAATAATTCACTAATTCACAACCTTTAACCCATATCTCTTATAAGATAATTTTTTTTTCTATTTAAAATACTCTCAGCAATTAACAAAATGATAATGTTTCACTCAATATATGAAAACAATACAATTTTTAAATGTGAATTTATTGAAGGTACATACTCAAAACAACATTAGGACAAATCATTCAGAAGTATGAAAACAAGGTTCTATAACATAATGACATGAAATAATAAGAAATTATTGGGGTAAATCATAAACAAAGTTGATAACTTATAAATCAAGCATAAGAAGGAAAATT
This sequence comes from Torreya grandis, assembly GCA_037957365.1. Classification (NCBI taxonomy): domain Eukaryota; kingdom Viridiplantae; phylum Streptophyta; class Pinopsida; order Cupressales; family Taxaceae; genus Torreya; species Torreya grandis. Next base: position 67,331 of record JARHVA010006475.1, on the reverse strand, counting down.
AATATTTTATAGATTTGGACCAAGATACTAGTGAGTTTAAAATTAACATGACCATATTGGGGTAAAAAATTGGTAGACTAGGGTAATATTTGATATAATTTAAGATTAATATTCAGGGCCCATACTCCAATATTGATAATAAGGATAATATCCTAACAGTTAAAGAGGAATCTATGGAAAAGAATGCTAAGGAAACCATGGATAGTCAAAGCATTCACACAAAGGGATAGAAAAAAATAAATGTTGGAAAAAAACTATGGGTATTTCTATTCCTATCAAGATCAAAAAACACCAAGAGGATATATAAGTATCTAAATGTATTGCATACCTGGCTGATATTTGGAGGTGGGCTTTCTATTTTGTTTTTGTTTGTTTGGTGACCTTGTGCTAATAGTTATCAACCATTTTCATTTTTCTCTCCTACCTTTATCTTGAAGTTTTTTTAGTTGGTTTTGTTTTAGTTTGTGGTTGGTATGCATTGCTATATATTGAAGGCTTAGACTTAGTTTTGGGAATTTATTAAAACCAAATTTTCACCTTAATAAAAAAACATGGTGACATGCAGATGTTTTATGAAAAAACCTCAATAATAGTATAAATTAATTCAAAAACATAACCATTAAATATTAAACAAACAATACTTATAATGGATTCCACGACTTTGAATGTAGTAAGATAAATCAAGGGTCACACTAATAGGACACTTATAGATTAAAAAATCCACATATTTAATCACATGATCTTGTTATATCCCCCAATGTGTGCTCATTCTTCTGAGACCCTCACTTCCTTTTATACATTTTCATACTATGTAGACACTAAATTTGAATTACATAAAAACATAGTCTTGTGTGCTTGGAAAACACCCATAATGGTTTTAACCTTCATATTTAATACCTTCCCATTACTAAAAAGATCACATACACTATGTATTTGTGCCAAATTATTTATCTATTAGTCTGATCATATATTATTCTGATGACCAGTAATCTTATATAATTAAAAATGTTCAAAACTTGATCATTATCCTTCTATTCTAGTTTTGGGCATGTACCTATTTTCTAGCTTCATAGACACTTACATCCTATCCAAATAACTATGTCAACATAGGTGCACCTTCTCCCACTAAATTTCCAGTGCCATAGATTCATCTAGTTTTAAAATTTAATGTATCCTTATGGTTGGTCTATGTGCTTTATTGTGATATATTTTCCAAAAATAAGGGTGTATAAACAATATCAATCCTCATTCATTCCTCACCTAGAAAATTCATACATCTCACATACAAGGCAAAAAAGGAAATAAAAATCAAACAATAAAGTGATAAAATTTACCCTTTTTATTCCTATTTAAATATTATTCAAAGGATCAATATATATATATGAGTCTAAATTACTAAAGGAGCATCCCATGAGACATATTTGCCAAGCTACAAGCTTGGTAACTTTAAATAATTGTTTATCACATATTACATCCATATTCACACAATAACTAATATGTAGGGAAGAATTACATAAGTCCAAGTCCCTCCTTAAATTATTAGATATGTAGGCAATGCCCATTGACAAAGGGGTCCTTGGGACAACTCGACATTATGAAACCATTAACCCATTTTTACCATAGTCATTCCAAGGGTGATGAAGCTATGATTTTATCATTTTATGAAGAGTGAAAATATGTGTGCATGATTTATATACATCAAAATAATGGTGATAAAAATAATGAAATGATTTAGTTGGTTTCATTAAGATGTACTTAGTATTACATACAGGACACCTATATCTAGATTATATGCTTGAATCGATATAACTATCTAGATATAACACAAGCATACTAGGCAATAGAATATATAATTATTAGATATAAAAATTGTTACATGATATTTATCTAGTCCACTTATATCCTATTTAATCTTAGACCTACATGCACACAATAAAACTATATAACTACTTTTGTTTCTAATCTATCACAATAATAATCAATAGTTGTAATTTATATTTTTGGCACATCTCAGTATTTAAATTAAAAATATTATATATTTGAGTTTTAAAATTAATTTGAATACTATAAAAATATTTTTCACCCTTGTGCTTAATAATTTTTATATTATTAACCCTAGATACCCACATCATCAAATTAAAGACTAAATATGTGGTGAACTCAACTCTTTATGCAAACCCTAATTTGGATTAGGGTTTCCTATTTTTTTGATTGAGTTAATTTTTTTTAAATTCCAAATTTTTCGTTAATAAGTAATAAAAAAATTTGGACAAAAAAACTATTTTCAAATGGAAGATAAAGAAGCATTATTTACTCATCCCAATCACAACAAGGGTTCAATGGATGGTTTTTTTATGTTACAAGAGATGAAATCTATAAGTATGATAAGACTAAACCTTCCTCATCTAGTGGTGGTAATAATTAAGTGGTACCATAACTTGTTCCATACCAATAACCCTACATTTGAGAACATCATCAATTCATACTTCTAATGGGAGCATGGACTATGTTTTAACACCATTTCCCCAGAAACAAATCATATTATTCCTACATCCTAGATGGGAAATATTGGTTCTTCAACCCAATTTCTAGCTTCAATGCCTATATAATCAAAATATGGGTACACATTATTTGTGGACTTATCAAAATTTAAACATTAGTGATCAAAATGTGAAATATCTTATCCAAACTATATAATATTTGTAAGCTAAGTTTATAAGTATCTAGCAAAATTCTATATAGTCATTTTATGCTATTGATTCATAAGAGGTTTTTAATAATGATATTGCACCTTAAATATATCTTCAAGATTTGAAAACTAGATTTATTGCAACCTAAGTTCACATTTTATGATGGCAAGATTGATCTTGAATAACATCTTTAATATTTATATGTGGTATGACTCGATTATGCCTCCAATGCTAAACTTTTGACCAAATTATTTACAAGGAGCCTCAAGGACTATGGTCTAAGGTGGTTCTATGAATTACCAATCTAATCATTAAAATCATTTAAACCTATTATGGATTAAATTTTTTCACACTTATCTATAAACATTACCAAATATTTACTATGCCAAACAAGGAACCAATGAGCCTATCAACGTGGATAAACATTGGTTCCTTGGTTCTTTTTTGGCCCACTTATCTATAAACATTGATCAAACAAGGAACCGATGATCTTATCAATGAATATGTTAAGGTAAAGGATACTATTGACTAAAATGACCAACTCAATGCTAGATAAATACGTTCAATACATATTCAAACAAATTTTTCTTTCCTTATTACAAGAGTGCATTGTTTTCAAAAAGTTAAAATATTTTGGTGACTTATGCCATATTGTGCATAATGGTGAAATGAAAATTATTCCATTGAATAAACTTAAGTATGTATCAAGCACATCTACTACATCCAATACCAAGTTTACACAATAATTTACAAAGTGAAACTTACATAACCTAAAAAGGAAATAAATACTACTACTAATGAAGTGTCACAACAACCTAATCAACTTATCTTATCTAATGCATCATGGAAACAATTTTCATTCTTAAATGAGTTTTCAGATTTTTTACTTCTAAATCTTGTGGTGCCACCTCATTTCTCTCAATCATCTTATATAGTTTGATATGATTCAACCTCTACCCAAGGATATGATGTAAATACTTATTGTGACTATCATCAGAGCCCTATGCATTCTAGAAATATATGGTTTATCTTGAATAAAAATACCTAATACCTGATTAATAAATAAAAAATTATATTTTATGATCCTATAAAGGATACAAGTTCAAAACTCATGATCATTAGAATCAAAAAATATTTAACAATCCTTTGTAAGATAATTCTAAGAAGGATTTAAAAGTGAAAATGGAATATAATACACATTATCTTCCATATTATTATGACAACCCATTAAATGGGATTATTGGTACTTATAAAAATCATGTACCTTATATGGTTCATATACCCTTTATTACTTTTGATGACAGTGAGATTTTGGATGATGGTTGATATATTTATTCATTATTCATTGAATCAAATCTTGATCACCAGCCTATACACAATGTCATGATTAATGATAGTGTTGTCAAAAAGAATTCACCATGAAATTAATTAAATATTGTGGATATACACATATTTATTTACACCTTTTAACCAAATTGGTTAGAGCATTCAATGGGACGTCACAATAGCTTTTTGCTGAGATTTACTTACCTTTATAGGTTGGCCTAGTATATGTGGTCAACACCTTTTAAGTGATAACTTACATGGGAGTATTTGATATTTTATTTGGATGATATTTTATACACAAACTCTAATTATTACCTTATATAGTGCATGGGTGTGTTAAATACATTCATATCGATAGGGTAATTATAAGCAATCAAATTCCATATGAAGATCCACTTGAATAAGAAAAGTTTATACCCATGTAGTTAATTATAAAACTTATTAATTTCAATCCTCAATAAAATATTTATCAATAGGACATCCCATTTCCTATGTATTTCAAGTAGAATCCTCATCTACTACTACACAACATATTTAATTACATAGAGAAACTGAACATGTTCCTATTTATTCTATTCCAAATAAACTACAAATAACTGAAAATTGAGTTTCATGAACCCCCATTCCTTATGTTTTTCATCACAACCACAAAGTCTTATTGTACATATGTATATTATTAAATATACTATAATGTTAGGTATTACACATATACCAGTTTTTGGCACTAGGTTCTTAGTGGTGAGATACCTATAAACATAATTTGGATGAGATCATATGATAGTATTTTATTTTCAAAAATTCTAAAAGCACCAAAAACATTAGTCAATATTTCCATGTTTTATTATCTCTTTGGAATCTATGTTGTTGGCTCCATATTGGCATATATGATATAATCTATTTATATATATACACATGTTTCATGCATCTTTTGAGTGTGATACAGGCATACCTATGCACATGTGTATGTTAGGCCTTCCTTCTCCTCACATAATCAATAGGTTGGGGGAATATAATTTATTTGATCATGATACAACCAAGTTATATTATTCTATAATCACTTTCTATTATCATGTTTGAGATTATGTACTTACACAAGCCTTTAACCATGCTTATATCTTTCATAGTATAGTTGACATGCTAGGTAATTAACATTTTATGCTAACACAAATATACAATACTGGTATGGTATGCTTATGTTGGTAGCTTCTGATTCCATGATTTCTTTTTCTCGCCTCCTTAAGGGTCTTACATTGATCTCTCTTCTATTTTTTGTTTGAGCATTTGAATATACTCCATTATTTGTGGCCCCTATGCCTTTGCTTTCTTATTATTACATTTGAACATGTCATAGTTTGTTGTATATAGACATTTTAATATGTTATTCTATATTTAGTATACATTTGAATAAGTCACATCCATTTAATTTTGTGGCACTTGAGCATGACCCTTGTATGTGGTATCCTTAGACCATTTCCTCTTGTTATGATTTTGAGTAATCTTGCATGTGATTAATTACTTTTTAATCTTGTACTATTATTTTTAGACATTTCTAGGATCTATATCATGAATCTTATGATTTTATGTGATCACCAACTACATGCCTCATTTATATACTACCTAGACATGATACTCCTATATGATACATGATCCATACATAGCCTATATAATTATCTTATCATTTTGAGATAAAATAACTAATAGATTATACTTACACTCACATTAAAAGGTGGGGCATATCAGTGGGGTCATGTTATAGAGGCATGGTTTCCACATTTGCATAGTCTCATATTTTATTTGGTCATGTAAAAAAGTCATGAATTCCACATTTTTTCAATACTCAATATTTTTAGATTACAGTGGAGACATGTAATGGAAACATGTTCTCCAAACATACACTAGTTCATATATTCTCTAGATTTAGTGGGGCCATGTCATGGAAACATGATCTCTACACTATTAAATTTTATAAAGTTCTAAATTTCATACTTATATTACTCAAATACACATTGGTGTTAACATTTTATACATTAGTACAATTATTATACCTAGATTTTAGATTGATAAATATTTGTGGTGAATATGCCATGCAAATGACACCTTAAATTACAAAATCAAATAAGTTTTTAGATTTTGAACACCATTATGGACTGTTATCATAATCGAGATGGAATTTTATGGACTTTTATTGAGCCAATATTCTATAATAGTTGGTTCACCTTTTGTAAGGTTGAGGTGATTAAATAACCCAATCCAACCAAATTTACAATTGAGACTTGATTAAATAAACTAACCTCATTAGATTTATAGGTTGGATTGATTAAATAATCCAAGCTCACTAGATATATATTGTGACTTGATTTGATCACTCTCACTTGCCAGGATATAAGCATGATTGGGATACATGATTAGAATAATCTCAATGGTTATGTGGAAACTCACTCTTTAACCAAGGTTAGGGGCATGTTGTCCCCAAATGTGTGTGTGTGTGTGCACAATTTTATGTTTCAAATTTTTTCTAAACTCAGCTCCAATGCTTCATGATGAATCATATATTCAAATCAAATTCACAAAGTAAAATATGGTTTCACTGACACATGGGTATACTCCTAAACTTTCTCTCTTTAATTTCAAACATTTCAAATTATTTAAATTTCATATTACATACACTGATTATATACTATAGCATTATCTTGGTTGTAGGTCACTCACCAAAAAAGTAATAAATTTGGGCTCACACAAAGGTAAGGTGTGTTATACACACCTACGTATGAATTTCTCTTCCTTTAAACAAGAAATTTCATTACTAGATTAAATGGGGGAGGGGTGAATGTAAAACCTAAATTTAAATTATATAACACCTCATTCTTGTACACTTGGAAAATAATTATCATGGGTATACCCTTCATATGTAATACCTTACCATTGCTTAAAGGCTCATCTCTATTATCTATTTATGCCAAATTTATTAACTATTAGTATTACCATATGTTATTTTAATTATTAGACTACTTATATAGTGAAAAATACTCAAAACCTAATCATTATCCTTCTCTAACATTTTTGGACTTGTTCTTATTTTCCATCTTCTTAGACACTTGCTTCCCAACTAGACACCTACATTAATGTAACTGTCCCTTTTCTAACTAAGTGTCTAGTGCCCAAAATTCATATAATTTGAAAATGTAATGTATCCTCATGGTCTTCCAAAGTGATTTAGTGTGTTATATTTTATGAAAGGAATGGTATATCTAAAAAATCAATTATCATTCATTCCTCGCCTAAAAAAATCATACCCATCACATACAAAGGAAAAAATGACATATTAATACAGAAATAAAGTGAGTAAATCTTCCCTATTATTTCATATTTCCATATCAGTCATAACAAAAATCTATCTACAACTTTGAACTTCTAAAGGATAAGTTCTTGAGTCATATTTTCTAGGTTAAAAGATAGGTATATATATGTACTTAATTATCACATATTCATCTTAATGCACACATTATCCAAATCTTAGGGAATAACTACATAGGTCTAAGGCTATATTTGGAGTATTGGATATGTATATAATGCATATTGATAGAGTGGTCCTTGGGAAACTAAACACAATGATCCCAATAACCAATTTTTGCCATAGTAGTTATAAGGGTGAGGAAGCTAGGGTTTGATAATTTTAAAAAGAGAGATAAAATATGTGCATGATCTTTATACATAAGAAGAAATGAAATATAAAAAATATAAGGATACAAGATAAAAAATTATAGGATATAATAAATGTTCTAGGACTCTAATCATGTCCACTTACATATTGTTTCATCTCATATCTACATGTGCAAAATAAATTATGCAAATCCCAACTGAAATAAACCAATTTGATGTATAAGAAATAAAATTTATTTACCTTATGCAATGATCTATCTCTTCTTCTCTACCTTTTATCTTTATTTTCTTCCTCTTTGTCATCACCATCATCTTATTTTTATGTTCATTAATATCATTCACTCTCTTTACTCCTTATACATGCATCTAATTTATTTTACCATTTTATAGAAATTCATCATCATACTTATCTTATATTTTATCATTCATATACCTCACACTCATTAATTAATTTATTACCTTCTATCACCTCATTCCCCTTCCTATAAACTCACTCATTGTCTTCATATGTTCCTTTGGTTTGACTATATTTACCTTTCTTGAGAACCTAATTTCATCATTTAATCTCCAAAATCCCATCCACTAACTTTATATATCTTCTACTCACCATATCATACCTATATTAACCTTATTTTAAATCTCCTTCAACCCTTAATGCCTTTTATACTCCTCTTTCTTCAATCTTGCTTGTCATTCCTCGTAGCCCTTAAAACATACAAAGCTCCTAGTTTGTGATAAGAAATATGACTTATTATTATAATAATAATATAATTTTAATATAACCTTTTCAGTCATTTAAATCCTCATGTGATTTAATTATCTTATTCATTAGGCAAGTCCCTTTTCTCCTTCACATGACCATGTAATTAGGCCTCTTTAGCCTACTTTGGGTCTATTTAACTAATATAGTCATACAAATCATACTATATGGTAATTTATAGAAACAAAACACTTTGAGTATTGTATATAATGTCAAATATAATATAATACATAATTTTAAGATATTCCACTAGATAGACTAAAATTTACTCAATGTTTTCTTTCAAAACCCTGATATAGGTTATCTCAAGCCTAAAGGTGGTTGAGAGAAAATTAAAATGAAAAATAATGAGTTTAAATAGATTTATATTTAAAAACAAGGTATTTTTATGTCTTGCCAACTTTCTATCACCTCTTCTAATAGTTATATTTGAAATATCAAGAACAATGTACTTAATAAATGCCATTTCACATGATTTTAAACACTTTTCTGGGACTATGTAACAATTTGAATGAGTTCAGGGTTCAAAAAGTATTTTAAATTCTTAAAATAGGATGTAATGATAATAAAATTTATGTCCTAACCTATAAAATCTTTTGTAATGCTTATATGATGTAAATCCTTTGTTAATTGACTTCAAGCAATAGATGTGCAAACTTTTGCATTAGGACACTTGACTATGTAAGAAAGTTTATAGATTTTAATCTTCCCATGGAAGTATAAGACTCAGAAAAGAATTATACCCAAAATATTTAACTCTTATCTTTTCTCTAACATTTTAAAAAATATTTATAATAGATTCTGATCTCTCAAGCATCCAAGGAATCTCCCACATAAACTAGAACATACATTGACTATATAAAATAAAAAAATTAGCAACCTAAACATTACAAATTTAATCACTTGTAGATAACTGATCAAAATATATTATATTCCAACAAAGTCACCACACTCATGATCATATGCCAAATAAATTTCATCACATTTCACTCTATCTCAACAAGTCTTATCAACTTCTTTCCTGATTGTCCATTATCAAAATTGATTCTTCATTCACACATATTATGAATATTATACCATGCAACATTAAATTGAATACTCTCACTTATTATTGAGATTCAAGGATTATAAAAGAGATATAATAATTCACCTTTATTCATTCATTGATAAAAAATCTTAAAATAAATATATTTTCTTGGCAAGGACAAAGTTCTTGGTTTATTTGTTATTCCTTATCTTCTCAATATAGCTTATCATTTTTCTTATTAGATTTTCAATTATTTATCTTATAATACTTTAAAATCATCATATGGTTATTTCTCTTAGCTTGATTTCCTCTCAACTAGTTCTTTTACCTTTGTCTCATCACTTTGTCTTGATTTTTTGTTAATTCCTCCTCCACCTCAAGGAAATTTAGAAGTCTTTGCCACTCTTTATATTCTTCATATGATATCCCCTCTATATCTAGTTCTTCTATACCATACAATTAATCTTGAACATGTTATTCAAAAATATGGTTTCTAGTCATCACTCTTGGTGGTGCTTGATGAATCCTTTATTTTATGCTTTTTTTTAACAGATCATTCTCTCTTTGCTAATATATATTATTATCCATGTTTCCTCGATCTTCATGTTTTTAAAGTCTTTGGTTTTCCTTCATCTACATCATATCTTTACCTGTATATTCCTTTACTTTCATGTCACTAAATTTTGATTCCTAAGTCTACTTGTGGACTCTTTGCTTCACTTGGATCATCATTCCTTTCTTCAAATCAGGTTCGCATGTGTATAATTCTTCTTTAAAAATTAGTCCTATATATTTTTCATAGCTACCACTTTATCATGTAAATGTTAACTAATTTAACTACAAGTTAAATCAGGTCAACCCCATATATATTCAAACTTGTTATAGGGGCCTCTTAGGTTCATAATGTGTACCATGGTATGAATAAGGTAAAACATTGTGTTCCCACCCTTATAACATTTGTTAGTTTATCTTAAGTCATTATAAGGTCACATTTTGAGTCATTTAATGGACTTGTATGATATCCCATAGAGGATAAGTGTTTCAAAAGAGTATTCAACATCATATATATTAGTCACATATAAGAGATGGTAGTTTTAAACTGACAACTATAGGTGTCATGTCTAAATAAGATCATGTAGTTTTAAAGGAGTTTCAAGTAATTAAATGAAATATAAAACACAATTGGCATGTTAGATAGAATTAAGAATGTCTCTTGAGATACCATCATTTCATTTTCATTTTCAAGTAGCTTTTATAGGCTCAAAAATAGAAAAACCATTCTATCTTCCCTATCACTTTCCTAGGCAAGGTTAAATAGTCAATCGATTTCAACTTGGTATGACTAGTAAGATTTGAGTCAAAGAAAATGATTTTGGTAGGTGATAATACTATTTTTTTACTCCAAATTCATGTAAATATTCATAGGATTGGTGATATTTTCTCTATGAACCCTTTCTAAGAGTGTTAGCTCCTATTTTTTCCTTGCACATCCCCATAGCCTTCAATTTTCTCCTCTAATTAGATTGGTTTGAGAAAAATAATTGTTTTAAATGATCTTGAATGGAATGAACATCCTAAACACATGGTTATTAGTATATTTTTCACATTTGGTGTGAAGATAATAGGAATAAACATCTCATTCTAGTAATAGAAGTCTGTTATTAGTCTGTAGACATATTTCATCACTAACATATTTTATCCCTCCTATAGTGGTTTCTAATCAAATATGATGTTATTTAGAACCTATCATGGCATGTTTACTAGTTTATATTTTTGTGGTTGAGTCTTAAGAGTTGCATTGATGGAGTAAAACATAGTTGGAAACATAAGCATAGTAAAAAAATCTTGTGACTATCACCTATAGTCAAGAGGAAAGAGGCCTTGATTAGTAATGTTGATGAAAAAAATAGGTTTTATCATGGTGATAAGTCCCCCAAGATATAAAAAATAATAATGATCTATTCAAGAAATAAATACTATTTTTGAGAACAAACCCACCATACATAGTCTTATATTACATAATGACACCTATAGGTATTCTATATTGGCCTTAGTTAAATACATATAAGATACAGGAATGATGAAATACATGTATTTAAACTCATTTAAGACCCTAATTAAGGTATAAGGTCATTGAGAAGACCATTTAAATAATTTTGAATTCATAATATGGAAAATAAACTTTAGTTCATGATCACGGATTTGGAAAGTTGAAACTGGGACAACTTACCTTAATTTTTGCAAACCATGTTTTGCTCATACACTTGGTCTTACCATAGTGAAGTGAATTGAATTCTACATATACCTAATTGTTTCCATATTATAAAAAAATACTAAGGGAAATTATTTGACACAAGAAAGTGTTTTATTAACTAAGGGAGAGTGGTGTTTGAGTGGTTTCAAACCTAGACAAGTTCTGACCTAAGACATTTGGTGACCAATGTATTGAAATGACCAAAAGCAACATAACTTGTAATAACCTATAGTATTGAATTGAAGCTATGCTCTCTAGGAATTAAATAAAATTACTTATGTGTGAAATGATACACAATGACTAGAATAAAAATAGGGATACAAGTACATTCATGCATATGACCACCTACATGTCTCATTTTCCCTAAATAATATCTATAGTTAGTCTATAAATTCATATTGTGATGTTGATGGGAGTTAAGAGCATGATTTACAAGTCTAGTTGTTATTTAAAGTTGGATATGACCTAATTACCTTTAATATGGAACTAGGGTATAGAATAATACTACTTAGGACCTAAATAAAACTATAGGGATATCAATTGCCTAAGAAGTGCCATCAATTTGATTGCAGACTAGCCTAGTCAAATGAGAGATATGATCTTGAGAAAGTGGTAGAGATTTAAAATGGAAAACATGATGAGAATAATCTAATAGTGGCATGGTAAATATCATATATTTCTTAAATGGAGGGAATAAAGGAGGAAGACCAACCTATATCCATAGTCTTGAAGTTTCTCAAAACCCTATGAAATCTGCATAGTTAAGTCATATAAGACTATCTTGAATATTTGAAGTATTGGGGACTTTGAAAAGGTTACCAAGAATTAAAATTTTGTGTATAATTTACTCATGACCTAATCTATCCATATATGGTCTTAGTTTGTCCAGGTAGATAGAGCAGATGTTATCTATTTTGTCTCAAACAAGGGGCACTCACAATCAAGACAAAGCTATATGTTTGGTCTGTAGATGGTAAAATCATGTGATTAGTAGTATTGAAATGTTCTATAAATGTGTGTTGAGTTATAATTTGGGTAATTTTTTTTTAATAATTCATAGTCACTCAATCACTCATAGGTGGATATATATAGTCAAGGATAGAGAGGCCTAGTAGGCCTAAAACTAAGCCTATACTCTAATGGCCTCTATATTTATTTAAATGAATAAATAATATTCCTAAGTAACTTCATATAATTCAAGGGGAGGTATAAGGTTTATAATATCTAATGGTTTGTATAAAGTTATAGTAATTTGGCCATTTTGACCCAATTCCATGATATTGGTATACAAAATGTAGTTAAAAGCTTGATAGGCCAATTTAAAACACTCATACATGTATGGACACATTTCATGGTGACCCAATGATATATGTATGGTTAATTAGTGTCATAAAATTGGTTTTAGTTGAATTATTTTAGAGATTGAGTGCTAGGATTTTATGAATCATCCCTAAGAAGAAAAACTTTCTAAAACCCTCTGAAAACCCTATCTAGAACTTAATGGAGAAGAAATATATGGAGATGTACTAAAAAGTGGTTAAATGTCATAAATTTTTTTTTACTTCTTTAATAATCTTCCATGATCCTTTGCACTCAAATTGGTATGTACCCTACCTGCATGGACAATCTAAATTTAGGTACTCTTACAAGTTTTTGATTATTTTGTAGGTGTAAAATGGAATTTATAGATCATAATAATTAGAGGAGGTAAATAGGGAATTATTATAACTCCATATATTAATTTATCACCATATATAATCCATGAAAAATATATTATAAATAATTCACTATCGGTTGTCTTAGACAAATAATGAAAATGAGAAGTGACTACCTAGTGAGAATATGAACAGTTTGTTTTTGGATCATTTAAGGTCTAATTCATGGAATGGAAGAAAAAATATAATATATACAAGTGTCTTAACACCTCTCCTATGGATTTATTTGAGAAACTAAAGGTCATATTGATGACAAATGTGAAGATAAACCTATAGGGCTAGTAATGGTGACTACAAATGGTAAATACAAGCACCATGAGAAGGCATATTAGTTAGGGGGAATATGATGACTTTAAAATATTTTTCAAAACATATATAAGATAGTGCACATGCATCAAGTCTTATTATTGTGGTTTCACATCATCAAGAGATGCTTCATCATGAAGGTTGTTTCAAAAGAACTACTTGAGGACCCTATGCTAACTTGAAGGAGAAGGATGCAATTTTGATGGACACTTGTCCATGACAACTTATAGACCTATTATTAAACTTAATTATTATATAATGTAATTTTTTTCATTATTTAACACTTCTTTGTGACATTTAAACTTCACTTCTCTCTCTTATCACATACTCTATAAATGTAATCCATTTTGGCTTTTGTAAAAAATACACAACTAGTATGGCAGATCCCTACTAGTTTGAATACTATATTTTCCTTTGAAATAAATATTTGAAAATATAGTTTTGATTTCATGAATTTATTGTCTAAGTGTGTGAAGTGATGCATAGTGAAGTGTCTAGTGATAAATATTTATCCTTGCCTTCTCTTTATCCGATCATGTTTGGTAGAAGTAGTTCTCATTATAATAGGTCACATGAAGTTTACCTAGTGTATTTTACTATCTATATGTGTAATAATTAGGTTTAGTGTCTATAATCTAACCCATGTTTCACTCACCTTAAATAGTGCAATTCATATTACCTCCATATTTGAAATACTTGTATTAGAGCAATCTAGGATGTTTACACTAGAATTATGAGTTATGTTTCATAGTGAACTTATATGGTAATCTAGTGGAGATAAACATGGTGTATTATCTCATTAGATTAGTTTAATTTCATATTTGTTTCTATCTCTTTCCACCCAAATAAGTAAGTAGTGCAGGTGATAAGCCATTAAGGATCAATCTAGGGAGCTAGCCCTTAACTCTAGAGGTTTACCTCTACTATAGGCAACCCATAGGCCTAGATTTAATAAAAATTTTGCCAAATATTATAGATGTATTGAACAACCATCTCTATGTTTCAATATTTTGGGATAATAGTAAATATCTTATCTTCTTACCTTGATCTTTACTCTCTTTTTTTGTCTTATTTTTTACCTCTCACTTGATTGTCTTTTCTAGACTTTATCATTAGATATTGTGGCTCATCCCTTATCTTATACATATTTTTATGAAGTGAAACCTTATATTTATGATCTAAACCTAAAAAATTCATATCATTATTGAATTTCATGGTACTTGATAGACTATTCATGGTTTTCATCACCTATACCATGTAACTCTTCCTCAAACTTACATGGATCTTATTTGAGATTAATCATAAGCTTAACATATTGTTATTAAATTTTATATATTCCCATTGATTGATTAAATAACTCATCAAACATATTTAATTCATATCTCAATGTGATAGCATCTAATTCTCCATTGTTATCATCAAACTTAGGACCTTGTCTTATCTTCTTCGAATTATCTTCTTCACTTATATGGTGTTATTTCATGACCTCGTTAAATGATTCAAAGTTATATTCATTTGAAAAAATAATGTGCATACCTTGATATTTATTTATGTTCTCTTTATATTTTTCACTTGGATACTTTTCTATAATAGCATCTCCTTATTTTTGACTATTTTCATGTCTTCAACTTGATTCATGTGCTTGAAACTATATTATTTCCTTATGTTATCTTGGATTAGCCCTGAAACATTATCCTTAATTAGCTCTTTTAAGTTTTTTTCCATACATTTTTTTACCATTAATGTGTTTGGGCTGATGTTTACACATTGGATCATATTATTTAATTAAACCACAAACTAATTTATACCCTTTATCAACTTCTTCATACCTTTTTATTGACAACATGTCATGTAGGCTTGATCTAACCTACTCTCTATACTTTTCCCGATGATTTTATATTGTATTTAACTTTAGTTCTAAACTTCAATGACCCCTTTCTTGAGGTTTTCCTTGTTCATCTCATTGACTAGTTTCTTGAGCCACTTAGGCATAATATATCCATTATTGTTTGCAATTTTTGATAGTATAACTTTTCTCTTCTTTCTCCCAAACTATATATCAACATCCCTCTTCTCAAAGAAACAATCAAGATCAATAATTAAACATTTATTTACCTCTTTAAAGTATTGTTGCATGATCATATTTATATTCATGTCTTTATTATTTTTAATCATATTTTTATTTTGATCTTCTTCTTTTTCTTCTGTTGCAATGCTTTCTAAGGCATCATAAAAATTTGTAGCTTATTCAATCTCCTTGTGATGAGAAGATTCAAGATCACTATCATCTTCATCTTTAGGCATCTCCATAGATTGTCTTCTTTTTTAAATTTCATCCTTTGTTATGGGTTCTTTCCTTGCCCCATCTATTGAAAATTTCAAGGACTTATTCTGACCTCTTTCACACCATTCTTCACACCTACAAATACACATTTAAACACAACATTAGAGATTAAAATAAGAGACCCAAAGGTATTCACGAATTCTTCCTTTATGGACACTTTCTTATTTTTAACTTCATGTTTTCATCAATGGTAAATCTATTTAAGACTTCCTTTTATTTTTACTCACTTGAATACTCTTTGATATTCAATAATTTATGGTCCATTGTCTCTATCATTTGCTTTATTTTTCTCTTGACTAGCAATTTTTTAGGCCACTTCACTCTTCTTTTAATTGGCCAAACACATACTGGTATTTATTATTTTGAACACAATCTCACTAAGAGCTCAATATTCCAAAGTCTATCAAATTCAATTCTTAACTCAACTATCTCCCTAAACATTTATGAATTTTGATTCAACTTCATCTCCATTTATTCTAGCTAGTCTTTTGTCTCCTCAAGGCTATTATGTGTCTCTATTTTTCTCTTAACAATATTATTGAGTGACTCACTTAGGTAACCAATAACCAATTATTTTTAGGTCCCACACTTGGGTCACCAATTTTCTCTTTCTTCACTCTCTAGTCCTCACTTGGACCCATCTTTCTCTCATTGCTTCTTGAGATTCTATGTTCTTTTCTAACTGTCTTCCTCTAGCCTCTTCTCCCATTAACTTATTCTCTCTATTTTTGAACTCAATAGGTCATACCTACACTTTGATCAAACTCAAAATAATATTTCAACTTAAAATTTCCTCATATAAAAATAAAACACAATAATATTAACTTATCGAGAATAGATGTACCTTGATTTCCTTGATTCAAAGTTACTTGTATTCTTTCATATAAAAATATTTCTTGCTCAATAATAATTTAATGTAGATACCTACTCAAATAAATTAATTTTATTTTTAAAAAATTAGATTTTTTACTTTATGCAATGACATATTTCCTCTCCTCTACCTTTGATCTTTATTTTCTTCTTCCTAGTCATCAACATCGTCATCTTATGCTCACTAGCATCATTTCACTCTCTTTCCTCCTTATAGATGCATATAATTTATTTTACCATTTTATAGAAAATCATCATCATAATTATCTACTATTTTATCATTCAAATACCTCATGCACATTAATTAATCTATTACCTTCTATCACTTGATTTCCCTTCCTATAAACTCACTCATTATCTTCATATGTTCCTTTAGTCTAGCTACCTTTACCTTGATTGAGAACCCAATTTATTCATTTACTCTAAAAAATACCATCCACTCACTTCCCATAGCTTATAGTCACCATAATAAACCTGTATTAAACTTATTTTAAATCTCTTTCAACCCTTAATGCCTTTTATACTCCTAATCCTTCAATCTTGCTTGACATTCCTTGTAGCCCTTGAAACATACAAAGATCCTAGTATGGGAAAATTCGTAAGACTTATTAGGATAATAAAACCATTTTAAGATATTATTTTATGGAATTCAAATCCTCATGAAAATTTATTCTACCATTCATTATGAAAATCCCTTTTCTCATTCACTTGACCATACAATTAGGCTTGTTTAGGCTACTTTAGGTCTAGTTAACTGATATAATCTTGAAAAATATATTGTGTAGTAATTTATAGAACAAAAAGACATTGAATCTTTTAACCAATTTAAAAAGTTAATAAAATAAAAAATTTTAAGATATTCATCTAAATAGATTAAAATTATTCAACTATTTCTTTCAAAACTCTAATCTAGTTCATCTTAGACCTATAGGTGGCTGAAAGACTATTAAAATGTAAATATTGAGTTTCAACAACTTTATAATTAAATAAATAGTATTTTTTAATCTTCCTAATGTTTTATTACCTCTTAAAATATTTATATGTGGAATATCATGTACAATGTGCTCAATAAATGCTAGTTTACGTGGTTTTAGACACTTTTCTAAGACTATGTAACAGTTTGAATGAGTTTAGGGTTTCAAAATTGATATAAAATTCTTTAAATAGTATTTTTTTCTCATAAAAAGTATTACCTAACCTATAACACATTTAATTAATGCTTATATTATGTAAATCCTCTATTAATTGACTTCAATCAATAAATGTGCATGCTTTTGCATAAAGACACTTGACTCTGTAAGAATGTTTATAGATTTTACTCTTCCCATGGAATTATAAGACTCAAAAAAGAATTTTAAAAAAATATTTAACTCTTATATTTTATCTAACATTGAAAATAATCTTTCTAACACATTCTCATCCCCTAAACATACAAGTAATCTCCAACATAAACTAATATACAGACTTGTATAAAATAGAACTTTTCACAACTTAAAATTTACAAATTTCATCACTATTAGATAAAGGATAAAAATATATTATATTAAAATAAAATCACCAAACTTTCATTATCACATGATAAATGACATTCATCACATTTCACTCTATCTCAATACGTCTTATCAACTTATTTTTTAATTATCCATTAGCATAATTGATATTAATTCACACATATTGTGCATATTATTCCATATAAAATTATATTGAATACTCTCAATTATTATTTATATTCAATTATTATAAAAAATATTTAATAATTCATCTTTATTCATGTATTTATCAAAAATCTTATAATACATTTATTATCATAGCAAGGACAAAGTTCTGGGTTTAATTCTTGTTCCTTGTCTTCTCACCAAATCTTCCTTATTGAGGAATTTCCATCCCATATAATCTATAATGAATATATTTATTCTTTATATGTATTTTAAAATATTCCCTACATTCATTTATAACTCCCCTCTCTTGATAACTACCTCCAAAAAACTAATCCAATGTAGGAGGTCATTGATAATACTCTCTTGTTTGCCTTTTCTTGACTACATTATTAGATACCATGACATAAACATTGATAACATACCTAATACACTTCTTAGGACCCTATATGGCCTACATCAACAAAATTCATCACTCCCATTTTTTCACAAGACTCCAAAAGCCACTCTAAAACACTTACACAATTTCAAATTTTATCTTTTGGTAGGAAAATGCCAAAGACCTAAAAAAAAAATAAATAAAGAAATTGAATCATATAAAAATATCCTATGGGTTGTTTTAGGACCCATAAATACCTTAAAGGTAAAAAATCACTATGTTCACTCTTGCTTCTCACTTTCTCAATATCTTCAAGTGATGATGCTACATCAATAAAACTAGCTAGGTACTCTTGTTTCTAATTTATCACAATATCAATAAATAGTTTTAATTTATATTTTTGGCATATCTCATTTTATAATTAAAAATATTATTTATATGATTTTTAAAATTAATTAATCTATTATAGATCTATTTAACATCCTTGTGATTAATCATTTCTATATTCTTAACCCTAGATAACTATATTCATAAATTTAAGGTTAAAAATAGCCACAAAAATACCTAAGACCAAAAATAACTTTGTCATGATAATTATGGTGAGATTAAACTTTTATATATTCATGGAAATAATCTAAAAATATCCTAAATATATATATGAGTTCAACTACATGATTCCATATAAGACAATAAAACATTCCATACAAATCCCATAATTTTAATGCAAATTTTAATTTAAAATCCAAGTAAATCATCAATAAATGTTTTCCATTGATTCACCAATAAAGTGAACCACTTATAAGCATCATAAAAATAAAAATTTAAACCCTAATGATTTTAGGTTCTCCTACCTTATAGATTCTTCTAACTTCCAACTTTACTATTTTTTTAATTCATATTTATTTATGTTTGACTCCAAATTATATTATAATTTAAATATATATTCACTTTAATCATAATGAGCTATAACACAAATATTTTTTGGTCCAAGAACTTCATTTTATTCCATATTTTATTAAAATTAAAACATTTATAATGTGATTTACAACTTAAATATCCTAACAACGTGGTAGTCTAATTACATAGCCATTTAAATTATTCTAAACTATATTAGAATTTTTTATAGGTCCAAGACCCAAATATTATTTCAAGGTGTTAATAATTCTCAATATCCAAATCAATGTCATAAATTAGAATATATGCCTTGTATAATAAGTTTAGTATATTTCCAAGACACATGGAACCAAATTTGAATAAGATTACTTCTTCTAATGTAATAACAAGGGCATTATAAATAATATTGACATATAATACTTTAAATATGAATTTATCATTTTTTCAACATGTACTTCTACTTAAGGTTTAGTTTATTACTATAAATTAATAAATTAATGTATTTTAAACAATGGTATATAGGTTAAACTATAATGATGCCAACAAGTAAATATTTTATTCCTTTATGCTTAGGAGTGGCTAATAACACACATATGTACAAATATTGTAAAGGTGGAATATGATAAAATGTCAAGGAATGGTAGGCTCTATAATCATTACTAGATTTTATATCAAAATAAAACCATAATGTTTTCATAAGTGTGAAGAATATCCCATTAGATGTTATAGAAACATAATGAAGTGTTTATCCCTGAAAGGACACTAGCCCACATATTTTCACATTTTTAATTATTCAAATCACATAGGTCTATAGGTTAAGTTAGTGCATGTATCCATCTTGGTATGAATTTAAAATTTTAATGACAAAATAATAATCCAAGTCCATATAAATCAAGACATAATATATTTATCTCAAAATTTAACAATAATTAATCAATGGCTTTAAGGAGTCTAATGAAGTTGCTAAGTCTAATCGACACATTGATATGTGTCAACTAGTCATAGTCTAAACATAATAAGATGTTAGTTATATGATATATTCACATTAATTTTAGTATTTAATAGAAATATTAATATTGGTGTTACATACTTTTAGTATTCATGCCATTACATCAATCATCAACAATAGTCCATATTGATCAACCTATGTAATTGTATATGTATGGGTTAGGATGATTTATAACTATTATTTTTCTCTAATAGACTAGGTTTGATTCAAATAGATCCTACATATACTTGTATGAATTTTTATGTACCAATGATATTAGTATATCTAATAGAGGGTAAACAACTCAAATGTCAAGTGGAAATGGTTCATTAATCCTAAGCTTGTGACATAGGGATGCATCTCTCACTAGACATCAAAAAGGGTAAATTATTGTAGCTATGATTTTAAATATGAAAGTAAATTAAATAATCATAAGAGGTAAAATTAAATTAGATGATGAATAATATATTATATAAATTAATTTACGATGGTGAACCAAATAGGGATATATTAAACCTAAGATTATGAATGGAAATCTTAAGCAATCCTATATCTATACAAAGTTATTTATTATATGCCAAAGACTAAGAAAATATACACACATACATCCATAAAGTAATAAAAAAACATGTAATCTACTATGTAACATAAATAGTGTAGGGATATGAATATCTAATACAATCTTCTAAGCCAATAACTCTCCAAAATACTACTTAGGATAAAATTGTTAGCTCAAATAGTGGGTATGCAAATGATATATCCTTTTAAAAAATAAAATATGACCCATATTTAAATTTTTATAATTCCCAAAATAAACACTAAAATTTAAGCCAATAATATCAACCATGTTGATAAAGTTGTAATATGCTAGTTGGCATAGTATGGTATCGACAAGGTTGATACAATATAAATTTTAGAATAATATATCACAAATATATAAAAATGGTTGATATAGTGCAAGGTATATTTAAGCATAAATCAAATAGTATCATCCATTAAAATACTATATATTATACAGAATCTAGTAAATTTGGATGGAAAGTAGACAAACAATAAGCATATATATAAACTTGTATGAGATCGGACCTATTGTCATGATGGCATGACAAAATAGTATGCAAACATATAAAAAAAATTAGCACAAGTCAATCCCACCCCATTCTAGATGCACCCTTAAAGGTATGTACTCAAGGATATTGATTCATCAAAAATCTATTGTAAGAGAAAACATGTGTAAAGTGATAAATTAAAATTATTAGGTGCACACATATGCCCCACCTGAAGCTCATCATGTGTCAAAATAGTGTAACATAGGATGGTGCTTTGGGATAGATACATAGTAACATAAAAAAATATTTTAAAAATAAATCTTGAAATAACTAATGATAAAGGAATAAATTAAATTAACATATGCATACCATTTCTTTGAATGATTGGGTAAAATACCATAGTCTCAATCATGGAGGGTACAAAAATTGCATTTGAGAAATCATGTGGATATAAGGATAAGATGGATAAAATCAAGGTGTGCATACACATGATGGTATATAAATGGATGTAAATTTAAAAATCTTATAGATCATTGCAACAATTGGAAATATTGAGAATCCAAGATCAATAATGCTAGGTTAGAGTCAAAAGAGTCAAAGAAGTATATTAAAACATAGGAAAGTTGATAAGCCAAAACACCAAGCTTATGTAGAACTAAAAAAACCCAAAATAATTTATCCAAACTAATATATGTAACAATACAAATAAAATAAGGGGAACTATATTTTATTTATGATAGAAACATCAATGTAAGATAAGTAACAGGCCATACTCAAACAAAGATGAAAACATGAAATGGAAATATGAGATTGAATTACCTTAAAAAGGTGAATATAAAACTAAAATTCCAAAATATAACTAAGAGAAAACCTATAGAGATAATTAACAACCAAGAGAGAATTTCAAAATACATCAAAGATGCATAAAATATTTTAAATATCATAAATCTAAAATTTTCATGTTGATAGCATCTCTAAAAGAGATGGATAATAATTAAAGAATATGGAGAATATTTAGAAATAACCCTTCCTATAAAGAGGGGGAGGGATTTAAAATAGGGTTTTACTAAGGAAAAAACATTGTATTACTAGAAACAAGACACTCAAATCAATATGTCTGGACTAAGGCTTTTCAACATCAATGGTCCTAGTGAACCCTTCCTAGAAAATATAATTTTATGATAACTAATGAAGTATAAATATTATCACATGAAGGATAACATGCATAAAAAATAAAAGGATCCTACCTTCCAATAATTTTTTCTCTACTCATAATGACCCCTTACATATTCAATAACATATTGCAAAGATAGGGTAATTGCATGAGAAAGTAGGTGGCACTAGAATGCAATAAGATAGATAATGATGGAGTGAGACTTCAAACCATAGTTTAATGAAATATCAAATCTTAATGGATTATAGCTCTATCATGAGTCCAAATGTGGAATTTGAGATTCAAATAGAATAGGAGATGCCAAAAATATCATGTATTTTGTTGTGATCTAACTTTTAACATATAAATTATACTTTGACATTGCCTTTTCATATGATATTAATTTTTAATTTTTTTGGTTTTTAATAATTTTATGCTCCATAAATATTTGTAAGGAACAAATATAGGTGAAAAATATGATTATAAAAATT
Organism: Torreya grandis; assembly: GCA_037957365.1. Lineage (NCBI taxonomy): Eukaryota > Viridiplantae > Streptophyta > Pinopsida > Cupressales > Taxaceae > Torreya > Torreya grandis. Next base: position 43,770 of record JARHVA010006475.1, on the reverse strand, counting down.
GATCATACACTTAGCCACTAGAAATAATAATATAGATACCATGGTGTCTAAAATATCCTACAATTTCACCTCTATAAAATAAAACTATCTCTAAACTATCATTGGTGAGCCAAAAAGGAAATTAAAAAATAGGGATGTCATAAAAATGAGGATAGAATGATTAGGTTTCCCCAATCATAAAAAATATATAAATAGAGATTGTAAAACGACAAGTATGTATCAAACATCATCATAAGAGAAGATAAAATGTGAATCATGACATGAATATATGGTGCTTCTATTTTCAACTAGCAAAATATGGCTGAATATAAGTGAAGAAAACATTGATCTTGAACATTTCATTATCTTACTAAGATGACACATAGCTAAGGTTATGAGAGAAAATAATTTATGTAGAAAAATGATGGACATTTGTGTGGAGGTATAACTTTATTCCCTAGGTAACTTACTATGAAAATCACAAAATAAAAATATAAAAGGTGTAACTAAACTAAAATGATGAAGTATATAAATGATATTAAAGGACATAGATGGTGTAAAAATGGAAAAAATAATTTCAAAGCAGATAATGGTTAAGTATAAAAAATAAATTGATTATAGAAAAAGGATGACATTTTTTAGTGAAGGCTTGGTTTTATTCCTAAGGGTGTTACAATGCAACTCAAATTTGAAAAATCAATGGGCGTAAAAATGAAAAAAAATATCTAAGGACCAAGTATAGGTATTAGGTGAATCAGAAATAAACCCATAGTTATGGATATAAATTTTTCACTATAAGAGATTCATAATACTAAAATCAAAATTAGCTCAAAAAAATAAACTAACTATAAGAATTCAAGTAATATATACAATAAATATAAAGACATAAATAAAAGGAAACTAATAAGAACATGAATTTAAGGAAAATATATTTTTTAAAACTGAGCATTAGTCAGTTCCTTGAATATCTAAATCTATAAGTGTTAGGTCCTAGGATGTATTTGAATATGTAAGGACCTCACCACTTTTTGACATAATTTCCTTATTTGTCATGGGTGTAATATAATTTCAACACTAGGTCTCTGACATTAAAAGTATAAACTTTCAATTTATTATTATTATTTTTTACAATAAAATTTGTATATTAATGATTGTATTGCAAATTAATTAATCATATGTCACTCATAAATTAGATATAAATCATGAAGGTGGGTTTTAGGAATATATTCATTGGTAATTATTCCATGAATAATGATGTGAAAAAGTGTAAATCTATTTCTAGCAGTATTACGGATTTTTTGTGTAAACTAAAGAGGATGTTGTTTCCCTAGTGGAAGTATGGGTGCCAGTCTAATAAACCCAAAGTGTAAGATATAGGTTTATATGCCACACAAAACAAGAATCAGTAATATATTTTAATAAATTATTTTAAAGGAATTTTTTGATGGCTTCTTCCTGACCATTTCATTGAAGATGATAGGGTGTATAAAATATTAGCATAATTTTGAATTTTTCACATATATGCTTCATGTCTTTATTTTTTTAATTTCAACCATTTTTAGATATGATGGTTTGAGGAATTATTACATCAAATATGAATTCATTGATGAATAATTTATATATAGTGATGTTAATAACACTAAAAATTGGAACAAATTCTACCCAATTAGAAATTTACTATGTGGCGGTAATAATGAAGACTTGGCCATCTTGTGATTGAGGTAATTTACTAATGGGACGTAATACAAAAATTAAGAATGGAAAAGGATATTTAAGGATATAAATATCATTATAATGATAATGTATTAAATTATAATTCTGTTTTCAAGTATTATACTTATTTTTAAATGTGATGAAATATTTTTTGAGAGTAGGCTTGTTGTATTGTGTACATAGGCATTTGTGGAATATAACATGTCCAATATAATTGTCACCATAAAAAAAACCCATGTTATTTATCAAGAATATACGGGACCTATTTTTAAGTGACACAATATACTATGGTACATTCAACATTATGATAATAAAGTATGTTTTCTCTAAGAAAAAATTTACATGCTTTTTTTGAGTATATATTTTCATGAGAATAAACAATATGATAATATCTATGATGTTTGATAGATTTTATGATGTCTTTGTAACATGGGATTTATCGAGTGGTAATGAATATAATGTGTAAAATAAGAGAATTATCCGTAGGTTCTAAGGTAGAAGGATATTTCCTCATGTGTATAAGGAACTAGGAGTCACAAAGTACCAAATGAGGATTAAATAAAAAGGTTGAGAAAGTAAGAGAGTAGGATATATATTTATACTCTAATGGTATTTATTCAATGGAGAAATAGGTTAAATCTTTAAAACTATTTAAAGCTGATGGTGATTTGAAATAAGATTTTCAATTTTTCATTGATAATCACGATTGATTTGGTGACATATAAGTTATGAATCACCTAATTTATATAAGTAGGGAATATAAATCTATGGTTCCTTCTATCCTAAGGATGAGGGATTAATATTTATTAATGTTATTATTGACATCCAATTTCAATAAAAATCTATATGAATGATTTTTCTATAAAGATTGGCTTGGACACATCCTACCTCAGCTCCCTCCTTATAAAAATTAATGTTAACACGGGGTGGTTATTCTAAAGTAAATTTTATAGATGATTTAGGTTTTAAGATTAATTTTTTTGTCTCTTTAATGGCATGACCCTTCAGATCAATTAAAAAATTGTTGAAGTATTACCTTAAAGAGACAAATTTATCAATACCTTTCATAAATAATAAATATTTGTCTACAATAGTGTTTTAAATTTGTCATTAAACTAGTAGAGGTGCAAAAGCAAGTTGATCAAAAATATCTTGGCCTTTGATAGATTTTTGATTGATGACTCTAAGGTAATATTATATTATGAGTACCATCCACTTTTTGATTTGATCTCCAAGTAGGAAAGCCTTAGAGAAGAAATGGAGAAGGGGATCATAATAGAATATTACATACATGGTATGATAAATCATATGGTATCTAATATTTTTAATGGTAAATTATATTGTAAGATAATTTTGTTCCACCTTTGTATAGTGGGTCTCATAATCTATCCCAAAATAACTAATATCGTTAATGTCATATTATTTTCTAGACTACTTTTTTTGTGAAATCATTTCCCCAATTGAGATGGGGGTATTTAGTGTATATAAGAAAAGAGGGTGATAATTTTTAGGTGGTCATAAATTAGGATGGTGAAGTAGTGATTTATTCATGTTATAAAAATCTTATTGAAAAGCATCGATCTACTAAATTGAAACATATTTACTTATAAGGAAGTTTACTAATAATGTATTGTAAGCTAACTTAGCAACAAATCTATATATTAATCCATTTTTTTCAAGGTAAGTGTGGATGCTAGGAATGAATATAGGTATAGTATTATTGATAATAATATTGATATCAAAGGGATCCATGTCAATATATCATAGTGATACAAATAGTCCTAATATCTTTCTAGAGGTGACACCAAAAATATACTTATGAGGATTAAAATTAACTTTGTACTTAATAAGACAATAAAATATGATGTCTAGGTTGTGTATAGTTTTCATGATTTTTGGATTTAGATATAAGGTCATCCATATAATTTTAAAATATTTTGTAGATGAGATCATGGAATATGTGGGTCATTACATGTTTATAATTTTATCCATTATTTTTAGTTTGATGACATCTTAACATAGTAATATATTCCCCACTGTATAGTAAAGTTGATTTTATGTTGATCCTCAAGGACAATGTGAATCTAATTATAGCCTAAAAAAACACCCATGAAATAAATAATCTTACATCCATATAAAGAATAAAATATATCATTGGTTAAAGGAAAATTAAATTTTTATTTAGGATAACTAAGTTGAGATTATGAAATTCAATACAAAAATGAATGACCATATGGAATTTTTGTGTACAAGTACTATGTTAGATACCCATTTTGATTAATAAACATGTTGGATGAAATTAGTATCTATTAGCTTGATTAATTATTTATGACATAAATTGGAAACCTTAAGAGATAACTTTTATTGACTTTGGTGTATGGTTTTCACATCTATATATGTTGTTATGTTATGGACAACTATGCTAGGGTTTATTCTAGGTACATCCTCATATGACCACAACAATGATTTACATTATTTGTATACAAATGGGATATAATTATCCTTCTCTTAATTTAAAATATTCTTAGATTTAATAATAGGTTTGGTATTTGTAAATATACTCAAGTTAACTAATTGAGTTTCTTAGACAAGCATTGTGTTTCTAACTTGAAAGTGATATAGAGTAGAAGGAAGATCAGAAATAAGATCTATCTTAGGGTTGACACTAGAGATGAAATTTATAATACAGGGAGTCATTTCCTTAAAAAGGCTAAGAATGTGATGTTTTTGGGGAATTTGAGGATCTCTAGCATGAAGTAATTCTAGGATAAATTTGTCACTAGGAAGTTTATTTAATGGGTCATAATATTCAACATCGACCTCAAGATCAAAAAATTTATTACCAAAAATCAAAATGATGATAACTAGGGCTGCAATAGGCAGAAATTTAAAACTAAGTATTGGGTGGGAAGGCTCAAACAAGGAGGTAAGAGGTGAAGATGGTGAGGAAGATGATGATCAGGTTTGTGGTGGTTTTGGGATGGAGTTATCAAGTGGAAATGGTGAATTTTCAATAGAATAGGAGTCCATAGAGTAGAGCCACACAAAGATTGAGGATACTACAACAAACCCTTCATCAGATGTGGAATGGAATGCTCCTAGAAGAATTATTTACTATACTAATGGTAGTGGATGGGGGTTCAAGAATAGATGATGAATTTTATCTGCCCCTCCCTTGGAAAACAAAAAGTAATGGTTTGGTGGAGTTTATTCAATAGTCTGGACTTGGTAAGTCCCTACCCCCTACATTGCCCCAATGTTTTTTTTATATTAGTGTGATGATGGTGTCAAAAAATCTAGTGGGTTTTGGTCTTGTATTTTGAATAGGCTCAAAAACACTCATAACAAGGCAAGCAAATGGTCCTCCACTAGCATGTTTGTCTTATATGGTAAGGCTATTCTTTTGTGGTCCTTTAAATGGGTGGAGGATCCCACCACAATTTTATATTTTAAGGTAAGATGGGTATTAGAAGAACCCACTCCCCTAATTTTTTAAATGGCATAACTATTAGAGGGATACATTAATTAACCCTTCTTATTTTCTTGGAAAATGGAAAGTTCCATTTATTTTTTTTGGGCATGGTTACTTTGGTCTTTTTCAAAGATCTAAATTCTATGGAAGGCCTTTTACTAGATTTGGGAGGTCCCATCTTTTTTGTTGCCTCTTTTTTCTATTTAAGAGTGAATGTTAGAGGAGTCCACCCATTGTTACATCAAGCTTCGAGGTCTCATGGAATTAGACTAGTTATAGACAAAGCCTTTTTAGGGGATATGTTATGCTCTATAAAATTTGTGAATATTAGTGGGAGGAAAATCCCACTCACTATGATTTGGCTATGTAGTGGTGGGGTAGAAGACTCAGGTGGTAGAAAATGATCTTTCATAGAAGGTCTTTTATTTGGAAGTGTCCTAAAAAATGATAAGATGAAGGGTGTCAGCCCTTAAAAATTCACTCTTTTGATGAACCTTTATGTACTCAAGGCTATGAGAACCTTAAAACCCCTTATTTTGGTCACCTTAAAACCCTTGTGTTTCAATATTAAAGGTTACAAGAGTCTTAAAATCCCCTTATTATGATTTGTAAATATTATGGATCTTAATGGGAGGTTCAACTCACTTATTGTGACTCAGCTATGCAAAAGCTATGTGGATGACCCAAGAGGAAAAAGACTTTCTTTTCTACTTGAACTTATGTTCTTTATCTTATTACTTATTGTATTTCATTAGGTTATGAATCTTAGTGGGATGATAAACCCAGTCACTATAACTCTACTATATGGAGGTTGTGTAGAAGACCCTAGTGGTAGAAGACCTTATTATTTGAAAGATCTTCTAGTTTGTATTACCCTCAGAGAAGACATAACGAAATGAGATTTTCATTTAAGATTATATTTTTTAATAGCATATTTGTCTACAGGATCCTTAAAACCTCTATTTATGGGAATCCTTAAAACCCTCATGTTCTCTAGTCTTGCCTAGGTCCTGGGGATCTTTGATTTTCTTGTTAAAGGTTAGGGGAGCCTTCAAAACCTCATTTCTATAATTGTAGGTTGTGAGACCCTTAAAACCCCTAGTTGTGGGAATCCATAAAGCCCTCATGTTTTCTAGTCTCACCAAGGTCATGGGTACCTCTAATTCTCTTGTTAAAGGTTAGGAGAGCCTTCAAAGCCTATTTTATATCCTTTGTTGTTAGGGGGATCCTTTGCCCTCTTTGTTGTACCTAGATGTGGGTCTAGTTGTCAAAACCCTCACTTTTTTGGTTTATAGCTTTAGTTTCAAAAGCATTTTAACCTATCAAAAAAAATTATTACCTTTATTATCAATATATAAATTGATTTTTCTTATAGTGGTGGATTTAACATCCATGGTAATTTTAAGATCTTGAGTAGAAATTGATATTATTTTTTTATGTGGAATTGGCTTAGTTGATACAATATCGTACAAGAGGAGGAGGCTAAACTATATTAGCATGGTTTGTATAGTTAGTTAATGAAATATTGAAATTGACTATATCAGGTTGGATGATATATTTGGAATAATATAAGGATGGTAGTAAAATTTTATTGGTGCTCTATAGATACTATCTAATGGAGTTATGGCTAGAAGACTAAATAGTACTAGGTTGGATGGTATAATTTCAAAATTAGGGAGCATGTTGTACTTTATTAGACTAGATTATATATTTATTAAGGATGGAAAATATATAAATAGTATAGGGATGACCAATACTATTTGTATTTTTGGGAAAATTGAATTTTTTTTGTGAAATACATAGAGTGTTTTCCAATAGTGAATTGACACAAAGAATATAACATTAAGGTTATAAATAATTATCATTATCATTATAAATGGAATATATATGAACATAATGAATGGATTGACATAAATCATGCATTTTTCAAGCATTTTATAATAACTAATTACATCCAAGTTATATGATTGGCCTTGGGAAACCATGTAATCATCATCATATGATGGAGTGATGTTACACACATGTGATTTGAGGGTTCTCATTAGAATTATAATTTGTAGATAAACAAATTTTAGTTAAATTATGAGGGGATAGTGATAGAGGATCATTAAAGAGTTTGTATAATTATAAATCATATCATCAAAATTCATATTTTGTATATGAATATTCATGGCATTTCATGGGGGTGGACTTTTAGTATCATCATATATCAAGGTAATTGTACTATCTATTGGTATAAGATATAGAGGAATCCATTATGATATGTAAGGAGGTAATATAGTGGTATTGTAAATAGTTTATAACTCATTACATTTTTCATCATCATAATTGAAAAGGGTGACTTTAATATTAGGATGCATGTTGAAAAAGTAAAAAAAGAGGACTATTGATATCATAAATGATTGGGATATGATATTAGGTTTTAATATTATGTAATTTGAGACCCCATGGGTTGTGATCAACGTCATGGTTGTAAGTATTTCGATTATGATTAAATTTAATGCATTAGATACCAGAAGATCCAATAGATCTCATGTGATGACTTCAAAGATGGCCTAAAAGAAGATTGAAAAAAAGTGGAAGACATAAAACATTAGATTGTATAAGAAAAATATTTTTTCCATAGTCCATGTCAACTATGTCAATAATTTCATCTAGTTACAACTGTGTAAATTTTTTTGAAATGATGTTTTGGGCTAGATTCTATCAAACAACATTGGGATGAGAATAAAATGTGACCAAAAATGTTGACTTGAAAACTTTTACATATTTATCAAAAAAAGTAATTATTACCATTATATTATTTTGTACCATTTTTGGCCCAATAGTAATAAGGATCCAAAATAAACTAAGACACTTTTTATTGGTTTTATCAAATCCAAATTGATTTTGGATTGGTTATATATATAGGGGTCACATTGTATTCATATCTTATCACATTTATATTCTAGGATTTTTATTTTGTTTATTCCTAAGTAATTATTTGAAAGATTTAATGGCTAATGAACTTAACTCAGAGATCTTGTCTTATGGTAAAATTGAAGGATAATATGAGGAGTCACTCGGAGTTCCTAATTAAGGATATATAGGTATTAATCTATCCATTTTAGGTCTTCAACCTACAACATTATATTGAAAATATCCACTTGATCCAAGGGGAATATTGAAGTGTCAAAAGGTATGCCCTAAGGTAAGTATTTATATCCCTACACTTTATCATTTATTTATTTAGTATATTATACATTGTTTTATTTATTTCAATTTGGATGTATGTGTATGTATCCTTGTTTAGGATTTATCTATACTGAATAAGCTCATGTACAAAAATATTTCTTAGACTTGGAATTAATAACCTTAGGTTCATATACTACCATTTGGTTATTATTTCTCCTTACCCATTTACATCCATTATAACCCATATTTAGTTTTATTTTGTACCCCATTTATAACCATTTAATTAACTTTCATATTTACAACCATAATTAGAACCATTTACCTTATTGAGGTATAGTGACAGATATATCCTTATGTCATAGGCTTAGGATTTCAAACACTTTCATCTTTAAATTTGATTTTTAGGTTATCCTCTACTAGATCTATATAATTCAATAGTCCTTACTCGATTGTGTAAGTATATACATGATTTATTAGATTGACCTTATATGTTTCCTAGTATATTGAGAGAAATAAGATAATTATATGTCATATAATCCCATTCATACATCTTGGTTAACATCACATTAAATATAATCCCTCATTTGGTTGGATTAGTTTCATGTTTTTCCATCTAAATTCAAAGATTAATCTTCCAAATAATCATACATCTCATAGTCCAACTGTATCAGATCACTTGATTCATTTACCTACCTATATAAAAATGATAACCACTAGTGTGGTACCATTATATATTTTTAGATTGTATCTTCTAGCTTAATATATTTTTTTATCTGATTCTTGATATATTTTCTAGACTCATACAGTTTTTTATAAATTTTGGTTTTTGACTATACTAGACAACTTGATACCATTCTAGTTTCTTCTTTAATTCATTTCATGCTATAAAATTAACTTTAAATATATCATTTTTTATGTTTATATTTTATTTATTTTTCCCTATAAAATTTTTTCTAATAGATTAAAACTTATAAGAACTATTATTTTGGGCTAAATAATTGTCAATTTACCTTTGCCATGGTATGATGGGTACTACCCCAATACTCAATCCATTAGATAACATTATTCAAGGAATTTAGTTTCCAAATACCTCATGATATATTATACTCACCTAACATCATTGTTTATATCCTTTAGGAATCCTTATAGTCATTTTATTTTTTAGTGCACTAATAAATGGTTAGCCCTAGTAAGTTACTCTCAACATACCTCAAACATAAGATAGTGTAGTGAAAAGAATGATGGCACCCTTCATGGTTAGTGTCTTTATGGTTGTATTCAATATTTATGTTTGGGGTCAATATATCCAATATCCTACATGTCAAACACATCACTTCTTATTTTACCTCAACATCTTTATTTTCCTATATTGTTAGTTAAAATTTTCCTAGTTTGTTTTATAGACCATATCTACTAGCCCAAAACCATTATGTGATGTGTCAAATATATTAGAAATCATAATATATTTCTTTGTGTTTTCAAAAATACATTATTGAGAGTGATTCAATTTTATGTGTTTTTCTAATTTGATCAATCAACCTAATAAAATTTTGTGTATCTCTTTGATTTTGAAAACCTATATAAATATTGGGTTAAGATCAATAGCTTTATTTATACCAATCTATTCATCAAAACCTTCTTTAGTGATTACATAGATTGGTATAATATTTTAAAATATAAATTCATATATAGTTTAAAATATTTAAATAATTCATAAGTTTAGGAGTTTCAATCCAATGATCTACCTAAAAGTAACTTAGCCAACTTCATCAATTGCAAGCAAGTAGATAATAAGACTACCCAATCCTTTATCAAGAATTTGAAAGACTTAGCCAATAAATCTAAGAATAATATATCAAAGTACAACCTCTTATATATTTATACCATTTCCCTTAATATGAAATTATAGTACATCATGATGAATATCTATCCAAAAGCAATGGAAAAATCCCTCAGTCATATTAAACTCTAATACTTCCTCATAAGACAATTCAATATTTCCTAACCTAATCCTATAAATCACATGCTTCAAATGTGAAATAAAAACAATGATACCATTGATGGTGTCTTAGACACTTAATATTTTAATAAAACCATCAATACTATTCAACTAAGAAGCTTCAACAAAGTGATTCTTTCCCAACCTATCAATGGAAGTACCTTCTATCATCCTTCTCCTTTAAAAGTCAATCGTTTTAAATTTTAATAGCCTCTTTCTATAGTTAAGATTAATAAATTACTTATTAAACCTAAATCATATCCTAGTGCTCATTAGTATGATCCTCAAAAGTTGTTTTGGTTTCATGAAAATTGGGAACACTATCACAAGAATTGAAAATAATTAAAACACCTTGAGTTTGTATTTTTATTTGGTTCAAAATTAAATCATGAATCCATGATCTAAGAATGATATTGATCATATGATAAGGTAGCCAAATATCATTACTCCAAAGTTAAGGATAATTCACTTGAACAAGCTAACACTCACCATAATGTTTACTCAAATGCACTTTGAAAACACAATCAAAACCAAAAAAATAAATAATTAAAATCAACCACCATCTACCAATGTTGTTAAAACCATGAATAACCATAATTCCTCTAATGATGTCAAAAACCTAGTAAATATGACCAATATGAAGCACAATTTCTTATATTGATCCTTGTCCTTAGCAGACTTGTATTCCCTATCCTAATTGTATAAAAGTATAAGATAACCCTCCACACCATTTTTTATACATGTAATCTTACAAAATTATAACCGTCATAGTCTTAGATAAACTAGTTGTAACTTCATTGTGAGGCTTTACCTTTATAACAACATTAGAAAGCCCAAAGTAGTATTTTTCTATCATTCTATGTTTTAACTATACTGATTGATGTGTTATATACTTTCATTTTATGATCAATCCCAACTATATTGGCTAACATGATATAGTCTAATTATTTAAACAATTCTATTTCTACTATACTAGCCAAGCCATTACAATTTATTGAAACCTTTAAATTGTATACTACTCATTGGACATGTCATTACATTTTGATGTATATGTCTCTATGAAAATAGTTACATCACCCAAGTTGGTGCCATTATATCAACATGCCTCAAGTATACTAGCAGTTCTTAGACCACAAGCATTGATTCCTAATTAGATTTAATTATGATCTACCTCTTATTAAACTAACCCATTTCATAATTATATGCCTCTTTCCCATTCCTTCATAGTTAGTATTGGCTTTGATTAATTCCACCCCATTGAATAAATTTATTAGTTCTTATCTCAAATTCCATTCCTTGAGCTCCTGATGAGTTCCCCACATCATCAAAATAGACTTATTAAACTATTATTTGATGTGAAAATTCCTCAACCACCACCTCTTGGGAAATAAACTAGCTAGCTTGGGCTTGAGGATTGTTTTTACAACAATATGAAGAAATGATCACCTAAATTAACCAAAATATATATGTTTGTATTTCATTAAAATCTCAAATAACATCCAAAATCCTAACAAAACATTACTCATGTTGATGATATTAATTTGTTCATTAATGTCCAATTTGGTGGTATTATATTTGATCATATCTTGATAGATGAAGTTTTTATAACTTATGTTTCCTTATAATTAATAAAAAATTAAGATAATCATAATTTAATATTAAGTCTACCCAAATCACATGCCAAGGATATACAAAAAGCACATGCCTCCACTAGGATGAATTTGACTCCATATCATGGTATTACCAATCACAGTTAGAGTTAAGGTTATGATATTGAGAATTATATTATCATAGAACATTTTTATTGGTCACACTAGACTCACTACATAAGGGCAATGGCATCTTCTACATGTCATTGCATCAAATTTTCTCATAAGAGTGATATATACAAAATTCAAGGTGATATTAACCCTTTTAATTTTAATCAATTCCAAGAGCATGGTGTATTTAAAATACCAACCCTTGATCCTTTTCCCAACATTTAATTATTTGAATATCAACACTCTAATTATCATGTTAATTCTAATCGAGGTTATAGTGGTCACCTTAAACTTATGGGAAATATCCAACCTAACTTATAATATTAATATGATGATGAACTTGATGAGATCACTCTAAAGGTAAAAACATAAGATCTCCCCTATAATTTTATAGCTTAGTTTTCTCCCTCCTTATGACCACCTTCTCACAAGAATCCAATTGATGAGTTCACCACTTATGTGGTTATCCCTAAAAATGTCACTTCCCATTCATCCTCTAGTGATATAGTGATATAATCTCTTAATATTTATCCTATTACTCTGGACTATACTAATGGATATACTCTTCATGACCCTGATTATTTATCTATACCCAAGCTAAGGAAGCAAAATTTGTACATTATTTTTCTTCTCTTTAATGCTCCTATGAGAAATATACATTTTTTTACAACATTAAATTAAATCACATAATTTTACCTCAAAATTTATTTGACATTAATCTTTCTTCAATTACTCTCCATAAATATGAGATCGAGTGAATTCAAAATTATAAACATATATGACTCTTATTAATTATAATCCTCTTTTGGATCATGATTTAGGATAGATCCATGTTTTGATCATACTGGTTTTCTAGGTTTTTTATCCTTCAAGATCACTTCCTCTAGAGATGTTAGCCATAATGGTATAAAATTTAATGAAGGTGACTTCAAAACAACTAGAAAAACTATTTTGTTCATTAAATAGAGTATATGGTAAATCATAATACTAGTGTAGATTGTACAAAATATATCTAAAACATTACCATGTTCTTGAGTTTACCACTCTATTCTTTGATTATGACAATTTGTAGGAAAATGTTATCGACAAAACCTATAATGATTCCTCACCTAGGTCAAACACAGTACCAAAACCAACCGACCAAGAGGATGAATATTTTTATGACTATCACAATATATTTAGTAATTAAAAAAAAATTAAGACCTATAATATATTATTAGCCCATAAGAAGCTACAAGACCCAGATCCACTACGGCTAGTCAACCTCATTAATCTAATACTCCTAGGAATGATTTTTGCTTTCATGTGACCAATTAAATTAATTTGAACCATTTAAATACCTTAAAAAATATCTTGTTACACTTTATCTTAAATAAACCAATCTTCTAATATTACACTAGATTATATCTGCAAACACATGGATGAGTAGTTTATTTTGCATTATTTTTATACACATCACATAAATAGGTGTAGATATATCCAAAATTATTTTTAAGACTTTTTGATGACCCTATTTTGAAATTAATTGTAGTGTTCACATGGTCTATACAAGATGGAAGAATAACCTACCCTACAATTAAATCCATCCTGTAGATCAAAGGAAATGTTTGACATGACATTGAAAGTTATTTTCATTAATTTGTATTGTCAAGAAGCCCTATAACCTCCCCCTTTCAACATGCATAATTTTCCCTTAGATATTTTATGCTAGATAGTCCTATCACACCTCTCAAAAAGAGTGGTGAAGACCATTATTATATCTACATATCAATTATATTAGGACTTATCAAATGATATATATGATATATGTTAAGATTTTTCATGACAATTGTGAGTATATAATTGAGTTAATCATATTTTTCAAATTGGCATTAGATTTCATATTATTATTTTTTACAATACATGATGCTTGTTGTATATATATTATTTATATAATGTTATTTTACATTTTCAACATGTATATCTTATTTTTATCATTTAAAATACCTTTATATTCAAACTTTATCTCCTTAGTGTATCTTAGGTATCACCTTAAAAATCTCTTTATCAAATTTTTACCATTTTTTAGTTTCCCTTACTCTCCTTATGATTATTAAACATATATTTATCCCCCTTATTTTGAGACAACTTCTTATATCAGTGCTTATGTTAGATCCCATATAGGTTAGTGCATGTTCTCTAGTGATATGGTTATCGCCCTTCATATCATAACCTACTCAATTCCAAAGTAAATATATCCCTTAATATGGTTCACTATAATATAATCCACTAGTGTATCAATTTTCTCACATGTAAATATCTTCTAAGATCCTGATTATCCCCTTTCCTTTCACTTAAGGCAAGCTAAGGTAATTTTAAAGATTGAAAACATTCATGTGGGGTAAGTCTAGAATTATTTTAGGTACCATGGTATTTAGGTTCTCATTTATAGTGGTCAAGATAATATATTTTTTTACTTATCTATGTCACCCATGTTTTGTCTTCCTAAATATGTATAGAGGAGGAATATAAAAATCTAAAATAATTAGAATCCAAATCATACCAAAAGGAAAATAAAATATTAAAATTTAGGTTATATCAAAACAATTTATATTTTGAGCACATCTATTTTATTTAAAATTAAAACTAAACAATTTACCTCATGATAGAGATAAGTTCTATTGGGGTATAGTGGGTTAGTATATTATGGTAGGAAATTTGGTTTTATATTATATCTTCATAATTTTAGTGCCACCTATTTTTTTACACAAGTACCCAATCTTCATACTATAATGATGAATTTATAAGTGGACTTGAATATTGGTGAAAATGTTGTGGGAAGGTAGGATCTTTTTAATTTTTATGCATATAACAATCATAGGATGATATATATAATTCATTTGCCCAAGATTGTGGTTGTTAGGTGGGGTTTCATATGTCCTTCATTTTGATATTTATTAGTAATGTCCACTCAGCTAGAATTTATCTTATTTGATAAAGATGTCTAAATCACCTTTGTGGTACCTTGCATCTTTACTTCAATAATATTTTTCCAGATATCCCCTTGATGGATATCACTTTTAACTAATTGTGTATTTTCTAATCTAATTTTACATTTGCCTTTTCACCATGAATTATGATACCACTTGGATTTTTTAAATTTGTGAGTTTCATTATAAGGCCTTGGGGAATAAAACCAAACCTTCCTGAAAAACTAATATAACCATTTTTTATCCTAGCAATCCTATTCATGTGCTTGCATGGTTGTGTTTTATTACATCACATTTTAGAAGAAACAATGATTTTTAGTTTTCACCCATAGTGGTCTATTTGTTTCTTTATAGTCATTTAGGTATTTAATTATATTTTAATAAAGTTGAATTTAATTATATAATATTTTTGATGGAATTTATTTACAATTATTTATGTCTTTATTTAGTTTTATTTAAGTTGACTTGACTTTATTTAGACCATGTCTTAAGTTGAACTTTGATTGAGATGCTAAACGTAACCCGAGTCTATCTAGAGGAGGTGGTATCTTAAGGGATGCATATGGTTATCTTAGATACCTATGAGGGTTCCTTAGGGATTCAAACTAACCATGTTTCCAAAGCCTTAGAGGTATTTTGGGGGATAAAATCGATGGCCAATTTGAGAATTGACTACCTTTTAGTAAAAAGAGACTCCTTAAACACAATAAACTATTTATTGGGGAAAATTAATCCCTTATGGTCTATGAAAAAATAAATGAAAGATGCACAAATAATTGTTTGACAATTCAAGGGTGTTTTAGTTTCTTGAATTCATAGGGAAGGAAAAAGGGGTGCAAATATCATGGTAAACATATGATTCCAAACCTCCTCTTTCCAACATTAGACAAAGGCTTAATAACTAACAAAACAAGTGACCATGATTATTGGAAAAGACATTGTTAATTACACTACCCTCATGAATAAATGGAATCTAATCATGACCAAATAATAAATGATACATTTAACCATAGGCAAATTCAATATCAAGGATGTCAACAATCATTACAAGGTGCAGTAAATAAGTTTTAAGCATTAGAGTTTTAATATTATATAAAATATTAATGGCCTAGCCATTTCAAATTTGGCCCATTTAAAACCCATTAAGTATTCAATATTTAGAAAGCTCTTGAAGGAAAAAATCAAACCAAGCATGGGGGATGACCATTACTAGATGGATCTCATATATTTATCTTAAGCTAATGAAGACCTTGATGTATGGTGGAAAATTTATAAATGAGGACTCACCAATTTCATGATAAGGATTATCAATTATGACTTCACCATTTTAGAATATTTTATAATAGGTTAGGAGGATAAAGAGGTTAGGATGAGGGGACTGATGATTATAGTTGTATATGAGGTTATAGTGAAGTTACATACATGGAATATAATGGAGTGAAGGATATAAAGTATAAAAAATGAAGGGATGATCCCATGAATTTTTTTTTCAAAATGGACAGTATGGTCATCCCAAAAAAAAAGTGTATGTCAAAGTAGAGATACCAAGAAAATGGCCCAAAATATGTATTCAAACTGTGAGACACATAAATTTGAAATATAATCACACTTATACATTATAGAACTATTTCTTGTTAATGAACCATTTTAAAGGTAATAAAATTTGTCTACCCTTATTTCTACTTAAATTCCTAGAAGCCATAATCAAAGCTTGCCTTTGATCTATTTCAACAAGGTATAATTTTTTTGATAACTAGGAGGGGAGAGCCAATGTATGTGAAATAAGTGATTTAATACATATTTGTGAATATCATATAATAAGAAATGGAGGAAGGGGGTGATAGAGATCAAGAAATTGAAGAGGAGAATGTTTCCTCTAAATCCTAATAAGAGGAAAAATATGATAAATCAACTCCAACAATTAGATTAAGGGAAAAATAGTTAGATTCAAATAAATATAAATCATATATACCAAAACCCCATAGATCAAGAAAATAAAAAAAATTAATTTTAAAGTTGGAAAAGATAAAGACCAAGTTGGCCATGCAACAACTACTATGCCCCAAGATGGTTGAAGAATTAGATAAGCTGAAGTTGATGTTATTCTAGCCTAAAGGAGTCAATATTTATATAGGAGAGTCTAAAGGATAGATTAATGTCACCATGGTGGTGTAATAAATAGGGGAGGTCATGCCCAATAAAAAAATGAAGCATGAAATGTAATCCTAAGAGTAACAAGAATATGGGATGAAGAAGCTAGACAAAGTGGTGGAAAACACCTAGTAAGTGTGAAGATAAAATTTGTTGAAGATCCTGATCAATGTCCTAGTAGGATAACCAAATGACTCACATAAAGAAAATAAAAATAAAAAGTAAAGCATGAATTTTTTCATCTAGACTAACTCAGAGGAGTTATACCAAAAAATTTATGTTTTTTGTCTTACACTTTTTTGTTGACACTTGGTGTCTATTTCATGTTAGGCTATAGCCTTTTTGGTTGAAGACAACCTTGTGGTAATCTAGCACTGGGGGATCTTGATCTTTGTTATTTTTTAGTTAAACATCTCTCAGTTATTTTATGGGTACATTCCACTATTCCCACTTTTTAAGCTCATCAAATAAAAAATTTTGGCCCAAGTTTGTGATTTTTAAGTAGGTTTTATTAGGTCCTTGGTGTTGATAGTTATTATCCTTTTAAACTTGACTATAGTATCTCTTATTTGATAAGGATGTCTACATCACCTATGTGGTGTCTTGAATCTTCACTTTCATCATATTTTCCAATATATCCCATTGATGGATATCACTCTTATATAATCACATATTTTTATCTAATTTCAAATTTGAATTTTTACCATTATTTAGGATTCTAATTGGCTTTTCAATTTGTGTGTTGCATTATAAGACCTTAGGAATTAAAATCAAATCTTCCTCACAAATACCCATGACCATTTTTCATCCTAGTCCTCACAATAATTTCTTTATATTGTTGTATTTTCTTACATCACATTTTAGAACAAGCACTAATTTTGAATTTTTACCGATCAGAGTGTTTTGGTTTCTTTAAAATCATTTATGTCCTTGTTTGTTTTACTTATATTAGATTGTATGTAGTTTACAATAATTTATGTATTTGTTTGTTAAATTTTATTTTACTTATTTTAGATTTTCAATGGCATTTATTTATTATTGTTTGTGTACTTATTAATGTTTTATTTAAGTTGAATTTACTTGTATTAAACTTTGAACAACAATTATTTATAATAATTTGTGTTTTTATTTATGATTTATCTAAATTGACTTTATTTGTGTTAAATTTTGGATAATATTTCTTTACAATAAATTGTCTTTTTTATGTTTTATTTAAGTTGAATTTACATATTTTACATTTTGAATAACATTTCTTTACAATCATTTGTATTTTTGTTCATGTTTGATTTAAGTTGACTTTATCTATGTTAGATGTCCTGACATTATTTTCATGCATATCTTTGTTTGAAGATCTTTTAAATTTTCTTAAATTGAATGTTTTCGTTACACTTGAAATTTTATCGCATCTCATATGGTGTGTTTTACATTCATGTTATCTTATTTTTACATCTTTTGTTTGTTTATTTTAATTTTTATATCTACTTAATTAATAATCTTATTATTTTATTTTATCTGAATTTTTAAACATGCATTTCCTCACATTTGATATACATACATCACATTACAACACATTATCCCATATCATGATGTTTAAACATAAGTCTATGTTATTAACAAAATAATTTTATAACCATATATGTATATAAAAAAATGATTCATATATATATATATATATATATATATATATATATATATATATATATATATATATATGTATATATATATATGTATGTATGTATGTATGTATGTATGTGTGTGTGTGTGTGTGTGTGTGCGCGCGCATATATATGTATATGTATGTGTGTGTGTATATACACACATACACACAGATATATATATATATATATGTATGTATATATATATATATATATATGTATATATATATATATATGTATATATGTATATATATATATATATATGCATATGTATATATGTATATGTATATATATATATATATATATATACATATATATATATATATATATATATATATATATGTTTATGTATATATATATATATACATATATATATATATACATACATATATATATGTATGTATGTATATGTGTGTGTGGGTGTGTGTGTGTGTGTGTGTGTGTATACATATACATACATGCATGCATACATACATACATATATATATATATATATGTATGTATGTATGTATGTATACATACATACATACATATAAATATATATATATATATATATATATATATATATATATATATACACACACATATATATATGCATATACATAGATATATATACATACATATATGTATATATATATATATATATGTATATGTATGTATATATATATGTATGTATGTATATATATATATATATATATATATATATATATGTATGTATGTATGTATGTATATCTATGTATATGCATATACGTGTGTGTGTGTGTGTGTGTGTGTGTGTGTGTGTGTGTGTGTGTGTGTGTGTGTGTGTGTATTATTTTTGACATATTTACATCTTGATACATCATTTACACATTAGAAAATATAGCTTAATAAAAAGTAAGCTCTAGGACTGTGGATCACCTTTGGTCCAATCAGGGTCAGTTTCCATACTTGCCTTGGAAGATCCATGTGGATCGACATATAAAATAATTTATAGTGTCCAATTATATGATCACATACCCTCAACCTATCCCTATAATAAAACTAACTACACTTGAATATCTCTTACATGCCTATTTGTAGTTAAATTAATAGCCCTCTATGTAGTAAAGGCCTAGCCTATTGTTCCCTCACCTCTTCCCATCCCTACTAGTACCAAAACATAATTATTATCATAATAAAATCCTTGGATCTCCCTATTATCCTATTATATAAACAAAAGTCAACTATCATGTGCTTTGGATTTTGGTGCAAAAAGATCAATGATAAACATTATACCATGTTGAGGTATAACATGGTGCAAAATATCATGGTGGGTAACCTCGACAAAATCCTCCACCATGTTTCCTATACAATCACATATGAAAAACATAAACCAAATTATAATAATATATATCACACATATATAAATAAATGTATTATATTTATCACTAATGCCTAGCATGCATATCTTTTCCTCTAGGAAATGAAAGTGATAACACAAATTCAAAATGTTTACATACCATTAGTATTTCCATCACCAAAAAAACCCATGATATGTGTGTTATTGTGTTTTTATCCTATAAATATTGGTTTCTACCTCCCTAATTGGATTAATATAACATATCAAATAAATCTACACACCCACCATTGTGTGGTACAACTATTTACTAGAGTTTCCCAATAATTCCTCTACTATCTCAAAGGAATAGATGCTAATTTATTGCATCCTCCTTCTCATTTAAATAACAAATAACACATTTTTTTAGCATATATCCACTACATAATAATGAGTTATCTATATAGGGACCACAAAAAATCACCCATTTCCCCCCACTCCTTATGTATCCTCACATGTCTTGTCAAATGGGCTAGGACCATGAAATGTATCACATGATGCACTAATTTGAACTATCCTTAGACATGTTCATAATGGTGTGAGTCTAAATACCATGTGTAATGTTTAGTGATATAAATTTTACCCCTTCCTTATTATGTTTTTCCACACATCCACATTGCCTCTATAAGGTATCTATATAATATGATTTTATTGTATGGTATCCATTGATAACACATGAAATATTGTTATGATAACATGGTCTTAATCCCATCTACTCACCCATGGTAAATGATCACTATTGACATGTGGTAGTGATTTTTGTATGTACATTAAGAACCTCTTGTAGATTCACCTCAAAAAAATTATAATCAGAAACATCATTTGTTGGCCCATACTCAAAATGATATAGAAATCATGCACTAACTACACCCATATCATAAATCCTATGTCAAAATATGTTACCTACTCTAAAATTGATTGAAACATACTTAATTTACAATGGGAAAACTCTATATATTTTATGATGTGACATTTGTGAGGTCTTAATTTTGTTTAAGTCCTTCTGGATATCTATATTTCTTTGATATGTACATATAAAACAATCATACAATGAGATTATAATCATTATACCTATCTATCTGAGTAGCCCATTGTATTAATTTTACCTAATCATCCATGATGTTTTTTATATCACACAACATTGGTGTACTTATAATAGATATCCCCAAGATCACATGTATATCCTCTATGGTGATACCATCTTAATGATATCCCCATCCACCACACACCTAAATATGGTAGTGGTCCTCTCCAAGTTTCCTAAGAACATGTTGATAAACTCTAAGCTAATAGGTAGGAAACACATTTTCTTTATACTCCCAGGCCTAGTGTAATAAGACATGATCGATCCACCACCAAAAATCTATTTATAATATTTGATAAGTAAATCCCATCAATGCACCACCATGTTATTTATCACATCTAAAAATATCAAACAACCAATCACAATTATATTTTGATCCAAAATCTAAACTAAATACTAAAACTTAACATAAAATATAAAAAGTAAAATATCCTTATTTTTATACTATATTTTCTAGCAACCTAGCTACATTAACCATGCTTAATAGGCATACTCTACAATATTAACCAAAAACAAATTTTCACTACACCATCCATAAAATATGGTATCAAACCAACACTTCACTCAATTATATCATCCATACCATATGGTATCATCCAACATATTTATCTTACTACATTAGCCATACCATATAGTGCCAACCATGTTCAACATTTCTATTATATCTACCAAGTGTCAAACTACACTCTCCATGTTTATGTCTTAATTTGATTGGCTATAAATAAATTATCATTTAGTTTACTTATTTTTTATTTCATTGTTCATATCATATGGTATTATCCAACATTTCACCATACTATATCAGCCCTACCCTATTATATAATCCATGAATTTATTTATACCCTTACGAATTATATCATCTAAGCTAACATAGTTGACAAAGGGAAATAATTTCTTTCCTTGACCCTAGTTTTGAATTTCCATGAACTACCCATTTCTCATCCTATTTTTTGGTTTGTTTTGATGCATTTGGGACCAAATTCAATTTCAAAAATTTACCCTAGTGTCTATATTTCTTAATATAGTTTATGTATTTAAAAATGAGAAAGTAAATAATAAATATACAACCTACCTATAGGGATATAGATACAACTGTAATATATACCCTAAAGTCTTTGCCTCCTTGTGTGTGATCCATGGTATCTCAAAGCACTAACTTTGGATACAAAAATATCTAAGTTGTATAATATAAAAAAATGCATAAATAAATAGGTGTGAATAATTTATATTAAAATTTAATTTTTTTTAATCTTTTAGTTATTTACCTTGAGATTCCCATTTTTACCCATATCTTGGTTTCCATATATTTTTTCACAAATTGAAAGAATCCCTAGAATCCTAGTGACATAGAGATTCTTAGGTGTTAATCTTTTGTTTTCAAAAAATTATAATTTTATCTTATTTTTCAAGTTTACCCCTCATTATTCTCATAGGGTACCTTCCATCACCTATGATAGTTGAAAAATTATCTACAATCAATGATTTAAGTAAAGGTACACATTTTCATTTCATCTACTTTTAGTTCTTCAAGCATTTATTTTTATATATGTTATTTTGTGTTATGTTTCTTTCAAAAAACATAATCTCATGTTAAACTATTGTGGACATGATAATATTTATGTGGGATATATGTTTACATTAATATTTTTAAATTTAAAAGTTATTGATGTTTTCTCTTACAATGACTAGTTGACACATCAATCTCCTTGAATACACACCTTAAAGGGTGTACTAGGAATGGGGTGGGAATGAATTATGGCTATTTAAAAGATATTTCAACACTATATCTTGTTAAACCATAACTATTATCACTTTTATATCCTCTAGGTATCTATCTATCTATCACTTTTAATGGCTTCCTATCTAGATTTATTAGTTTCTCTATATCCTAAGATATTGGCCTAATTGATAAAATTTGTTTATACCTTGTTGACATGAATTTTGGCATGTGCCAGTATTCTAGGATCACCTCTCAACTTGCCTCTAATGAATGGAGAATTAGGAGAATATCCTCAAGGTTTATATATGCCTAGTCTAGGTGCACTGATATTCACTCAGTGGCTCATTGTGACCATTCCATTTCAAGTGGCCTCTATTATTTCACTTATTCTAAACTTATAACTTCATTTTAGAGGGCTTTGGGTACTAAATAAAGTTAAAACTAGTGTATTTATTGTTTTTTTCAAATGGGTTTCATGTAGTATTGATAGTGATGAAGTATGTAACCATTCATTTGTTGAGCCTATTGATTACATGAAGTAAAATAAACAAAATTGCATCTAAAACTTGCTTAAAATGTCAAATTATCATATGGAGGGATTTTTTTGATGTTTGTGTGGCTGATTTTTTTATTTATTCATTCCATTATACTAATATTAAATAATTCAATAATAGATGATGTAAAATACACTTAAGCAATTAAGATATTCAATCATTCAAATTACATTCAAACCCTAGCTAATAATTGATTAATAAAATTCAAAATAAAAGGGGTGAAAGGAAGAAAATAATAACCTGTAATGATGAAAACAAATTTTAAAGCATGATCATATCAACTCCATTAACCAAATTTTAATCTAACCATCATATGCATATTAAAATCCAAATCTAATGCAAGCTTTTGAGAGGGAAAACAAAGAAAGAACAAACATAACCACTATATGCACAAATAAATTGAAGAGCAAAGAATTCTAAGATTTATATCAATCAATAATCCATAATTTTTATAATCAATCAGATTTCATTACAATCATTATCCCAAAAGTTTTCTAGGATAATGGTAAGAGAGATTTGACGGAGAGAAAAAAAAAAAAGTGTAGAAAATGGAAATGGGCAAGCTTCAAATCTCTTGTGTGGATAATAAAATCCAATCATTTTGAAATATAAGTGAACCATTATATATAAATTAGCCTTCTATGGTGGATATTTCCCATCAAAATGACTCAACCATTGCCACTAATGGCTCAAATACCACCTCTTTTTTCTCCATCCACATTCACCACTTTTACTATTCATTTCCTTAAAAGAGACCAAAAGAGAAGTTAAAATAAATAATTAAACCAAATAAATAATAAATTAGACATAAAAACATGAATATTTTTTCCCATAGGTAAAATAAGGAAAATTAAAATACATTGATATGTATGTGCCAGAACCAACTTATTGACAATGTGAATGGTTCAAATTTTCAATACATGGTTCAAAATTTATACTCAAAAAATGAAAGGTAGTTCAAAACTAGTGTCTCCTAAACCTATTTAGTATTTTTGGGTGGGCATATGGTCTATTTAAAATTTTGATACTAATTTTTGAATTTCATAGTTATAATCAATCTTTGAAATCTTGAATGGAACTTATGTCCTCCTTGCATTATCACCTATACCTATTCAACACTCAAATTCTTAATTATCATATTACATTAGGTGTGAAATATCATTTTTGAAAACTTTGAAGGCTTAAATACCAAATTATGAGATTAAGGGGATAAAATCTTGAAGGATGCATTTCAAGATTTTAGGGGGATTAAATCTTGATGGGCACATCACAAGGATTTAGGGATCAAAATCATGATTAGAATGTGGTTAGGGAATTTGGGGCTTGAAAGCTCAATTAGCATTGACAATATGGTTGATAGGTCTTTGAAAGGGTAAAACCTTGGATAGAAATGGGAAGGGGCTCTGAGATCCTTAAAATCCTATTCATTGATTGGGGACCTGATTATAACTTTATAATGTCTAGGGATAGTCCCCATCCTAGTTGGGGATCCATATCTACTTAAGAAAGCAATACATGAGGGGTGGATAATCTTGACATAATCAAGATTTCCACACCTAATAAAACTACAATCTCCTTGAAGGGAAAACAATGTGAAAATATTGAAGTAAATTCCAAAGAGATAATTGAGTTTAAAAGCTTGAATAATATTGAAAAACAAAGACCCCCCTTCATAGACCTATTCAGAGTTGGAACTCTGATTAACAAAGACACTCAATGAAAAAAATCCCAAGACCTATTTGAGATTTCAAAGCTCTATTAAGTCTAGGGACCTAAAAAATATTAAAACATAGAAATATTTACCACCTATAAGCCTAATTAAAACCAGGAAAAGAAATTTGAACAATTCAGACCTAAATAAGGAAAAACAAGTTTTTCACCTAAGACCAACCATAATTTATAAGTAAGATAAAAGGGTCTAGGAGTCATTTTGGGAAGAAGTAATAAAGAATAAACTTTATCAAATAAGCTCAGTGAACATGATGGAGTAGATTCCAAAATATTAGATAAGAAAACTAAAATGACCTATCGAGGCAAAATGAGAGACCTAATCAAGTTGGAGAATAGCTAGTTTAGAGACTTGGAAAGTGGGATAAGTGTATTGTAAATGCATTCATGCTCAAAGAGTAAAAAATGAAACTTATCCACATAGGTGAGGTAGATAGGATGGGGTAGGTATCATAGGTCTAAAATGTATGAAAAGATAACCCACTCTATAGAGCAGTGGTAAGGAGTTGAGAGAGCAGTTAGGCAAGAATGTCACATGAGTGGAAGTGTAGTGAAACTCCATTTTGGGGCCATGTGTTATATATAAAACTTTATCCATTAGAATCGGTAGTAAAAATGGGATATTAAGGGGGAAAAAAAAACTCTTTTAACATGCTAAGAGAGCTAAGAGAGCTAGGTTTCAAATGAAAATTTGGAGGTCAAAACTTCACTTTTACACTAAGTGTATGATAAAATGTTGACTCACATGAATGTGATATTTCCATAAGTGATGGTTTGAAGTGAAATTTAAACACAAAAATCAAGACATACCATGAAATAAATTTTAGGTGTTAAGACCAATGAACCATGAGTGTAAGAAAGAGTAGAACAAAAGGCAAAAAAAAGAGGTTCCCTGATTCTTAGAAGAATTAGGGTGTGTTATGAAAGCAAGGAAAAAAGGTGAATCTATCAAAAAATAATCTTGATTAATTTAAAATGACATAGACATGTATACAAAACCAAAATCTATAGGTTATACTATGCATGGAACATGAATGGGTTTGAAAGATGAGAATATGGGAGTAGTTAAGAGATCAATTTAAACATTCTCATTGATCGAGTGTGTGTAAATGAGATAAATTACCACTTATTATAACCTATAAGAACTATATACTATAGATACAATCATTAGGATAAAAAAAATTACCTTTATAATGCCTACCTAGACATTACTCCACTACCATAAAGGCATTTATAGCCCCAATAGAGTTGCCTTTAACCCACTTAAAGTCTTATTGTACTACCAAAAATATTGAAAATCCCATGGTTTATTTGTAGAATCACCCAAAAATTATTTTTTCATATATTAAATTTTATTTTCATATCTTGGTTTTTCTTTTCTTTTTCTTATTTATCATCTCAATTCTAGGTTAGATACTACTACAAGTAGTGAAAGGTAGGACTATAAATTTTTAACCATTTATCTTTACCATAGTAGGTTCATCCAAGAAAACCCCACTTTCCATTAAGAAGTGATTTTTTTCTTGGTTTCAAGAGAATGTCTTCATTTAATACATAGTTTTACTAGAAGTTAACCTAAGCCAAATAAATTTAAAACACATATGATAGATAGACCATTGAAATTGATTCATAAACAAAATTTAAAGTTTCAAACTACTCATAGTACTTATGCACCATAATTTCATTCAAATTAGCTATTTGAATACCTTTAGTTAATTAATTTGACCAATAGTGGATCCTATAGGAAATAATAGGTCAAATGGGCTAAAAATAGATAATCAATAAGGCTGAACTAATAATGAAAAGTGTGAAAACTAAGAAAATAAAACTAACTAAAACAAATATAGAACAAAAAAAAAAGTATGAAAGGGAAATAAATTATTTACAAGAACTTGTCAAGCTAATTCAATATTTAAAATAGTGTTGAAGGACATACCCATTAATAGTAAATAGGATGTCCTCACTAGTTAGATACCTTAGGCAAAATGTATTCTTGACCAAGATTTTAAAAATTTGGTAGGGACCCAAACACAAGCCATCAAACTTGCCATGTCACCCTTTTTTCTTATGGGCCTTATCCCAAAGAATGATCATATTAGATATCTAAAATGCTTTCACTTTTTTTCATTTTTCAAACTAGCATTTGATAAATTCTTGGTGTTTATTGAAATGCAATAGAGTTGCATCACATGTTTTCTCAAGTTTTCTTAGGTTAAGTAGGTGAGATTATATCTTATCATTTATTTCTAGTTAATCCCTTGATAACTATAACATGTGGATTCTCATATTGATTGTAAATGTGGGTTATTATCCATAAAAAAGATGATAAGGTTATGTTCCTAAGGCTATCTTTATCCTAGTCCTATCAAACCACAATGCAAACTTCAGAACATTGTGCCAATCCATAGGGTTCATTTCCAACATCTTCTTAATTAAATCTAGTAAATTATTATTAATTGATTATACTAACCCATTACCTTTTAGATAATAATTAGAAAATATGATAAAGAAAGGCCAATAGCATAGGCCCATTTTATAAATTTAAAAGATGATAAAGCAAGTCCATTGTCACATAACAGCCTAGTAGGTATCCTAAATCTGGGGATAATGTGTTCTTATAGAAAGTTTATTACCACATAAGTTATAACATTCTTTCATGATTTATCTTTCATCCAATGGTTATAGTAATCACTTACAATAAGGATGAACTTGTGTCATATAGAGAATTAGCATTAATGTCTCTAACAAAGTCTAATCCTAATTTTTTGAATGGTCAAACCTTAATGACCAACTACAATGGCATGGTGGGGGTACCTTATATATGCACAAAAACATGGCAAGTAGGATAGCTCCAGATGTGATCATGACCATATTTAGAAGCATGTGTCTAGAAATACCCTACATTGAGTATCAGATGGGATATATCACTCCCTAATCCATGACCAATTCCATATTTTTTGTGCAAATCATTGAGTAATCTATAAATTTCTTATTTGCTCAATAATATAATATATATGCCTTTGTGATTTATTCTATATATCATGCCTAATTTGATCATAAAGTTATTTATTTTTAGGTGTTCTCTGAGTTGAATTCAAGTGAGTTAGATGCTCATTATTGATCAAATAATAGACCACATCATGGTTCTAGTCATCATCTATAATATCTTGCAGCATGTATTAATGACACACTATTTACAAGTCTACTTCATCCATGCACCTATTGAGTCCTTGACCTCTTAAATTTTTCAATGACTAGATATCTAGGTAAAATTCTTAGAGAATTGTCACCCATTTTCCCCTTCACTTGCCCAAATAATTTTGCATCAACATGGCATTCATTATTAATTAGATACCACTATAAACACCTTGTTATAGATAATGTAGTTCCTAAACTTTTTGATAGATTTGATAAAGGTAAAGGCTTTTTTTTATATAATTAAATACATCAGCTCAGTGTTATGGAGAGGAAAACTCATGAATGAGATACATCTATCACATCCAACATATTTATTCTATATTAAGATAGTTTCACTTGAGTATTGTAAGGTTAGTAGATGTATAAGGTTTGCATATAGTTAGAACTAATCAACACTAATATATTTACAATTTATTTCTTTATCTAAGTTAAATCTACTTGTGCTTCAGCTATCCATTCAAACTTGGTGTCCTTATTTAACATATTATATAGTGGTTGCATTATCTCTATAAAACCTAAAATGAACATCTTAATGAAGTTGATCTTTCCAAACAATGACTTTTAATTTATACTACTAGGTAGTGGATATTTTAGAATTTACTCCACTCTCTTTGAGTTTATAGATATGCCTTGTTCTAAGATGATGTGGCCCAATAACTTAACCTATATCACCCCAAATATGAAATTCTTTAGGTTCAAGAATATCCCATGTTCTCTACACCTATAAATGGATACCCTTAGATCCTTTATGTGATATTTTATATTATTTGAAAATATATTTAGGTAATCCATATATATGACTCTACATGTACCAATGAGATTATTGAATGTGATATCCATAGAAAGTTAAAAGGTGAAACCTACATTGATCAGGCTAAATGACATCATTTTGTATGTAGGTGTATCCATTTTTTTATAAGTGTTATCTTAATCATGTCATCATAATTGAACAACACCTAATTATACCATGAGTATCCATCTAGGAATGACATCCTTTGAGAGTTTTTCACTATCTATACAACTTCATCTAGAAAAGGCAATATGTAGATATCTTTTTATGAGGCTTTATTCAAGTTTTAGAATTCAATACACAACCTGGTCTCCCTGATTTTCTTTCTAATGAGCACAAAATTGACCACAAACATGGAGTGACATACAAGGACTATTATCCTTGCTTAGAGTAAATTTCTCACCACTTTAAATATCAACAATTTTAGAAGTGGGTTCATTGGTCTTTTTCAATGGTAGAATGGCTTAAATCCTAGTTTGAGAGGTATAGTATGCATGAGAATATAAGTGTTTAAAAACTTTAAGTCCTAATAGCTCCATGTAATAACATATCTAAATTATTTTAAGGATTGAACAAATTATTATTATTTCCTTATAGTACATATTGTCCCTATAAGAATGTTCTTTGATTCATTTTCATTGCCTAGATTGTAATATTAGTGAAACATGTATTTGGTGGGGGATATTTCTCTTTCTCACCCTAGTAATCTATATCAAATAATTATTTTAATGAGACCATGTATTTGGGTAAAATATTTATTTTAGATTGATTATCCCTTCCTCATCAGGTTTAAACTCTTACGTGTCATCTTCATTTATAATTTAAGTCTCCAACACATTTGTATTGGTGATGAATTTAATGATATGATGATCATAATTGAATACCTGTAAGTTCTTAATATTATAAAAAATGGGAGTATAGACCAACTCCACAGAGAACCTTATCAACTTGGATTCATCTATGAGTTCTAAATTACTCATAGCTATAGCCAATAAACCTTTCATATAATTTATTATATGAGGTAATCTTTGAATAATGAATGCATAAAAATCCTCTATTAAATTCCACACTCAACTATTGTATCTATATAAATGCTTATTATTACAAGTGTATTGGCCTCTCACCTATGTAACCATTAGTTTAGAGCCACCCAATACCTTGCGGTTATTGAATTTATTCATTAGTGGGAATTAGAAACCATGAACTAGTGCCTCATATTAAGCCACATTGTTCATGTAACCTAATTTTAGGCACAATTTAGTGAGATGTGACTCTCCCTAGGTATTGATAAACTCTACACCGATACCATGCCTACTCTTAGATTTGGAACCATCAAATTTAAAAATCAAATTTTTAGATGTATATGTAAGATTATGATGATATAGGGTTATTAAAACTTTAATTTATTTATTGGTTTTATCCATGCCAAGTGGGCACACATCTTTTTAATCAGTTGATAGAGACCTTTTGGTAAATTATTCAATGGTATAAGTGAATACAGGGTTGTCCAAGATAGTAATATTTTCATTATTAGGGCTAAAAAACACTTTTTTTACATTTATATGAATTTACTCTATTTTGTTGATTTTTAACTCAACCATTCTAAATATTGACAATAATAGTTGAAAACTTTATTTTTAACTTAGACCAATTGGTTTCACCCCTTCGTATATCATGATAACAATAGAAATAAAGTTAGTTGTGGTGCATAGAGGAAATCATCCTCATTAAGTTGATCTAGATCTTTAATTTCTAAGTGATCATACTCCATTATGTTACAATCCCATTTACTTTAGACTAGTGGGGTTTTCATAGGTGCCTTAGGTTATTGAGGTCTTAGATGTGGGGTATCATTGCATACATTTATATAGTTGGATTGAACCAATATTAGGGGAAATTAAGATAATAAGGGGATATTATTATTATCTATTATTGAAGGCATAGTTGATCCTCTAGAATTGTTAAAATTATTACACCTCACTAATACCCTCTTTTAACTCATTTTCTTCTTATCTAGAGAAATCCATGGTCTCTAACATTAGGCATTTACCCTATGTTGGATGATTTAGGGTGATTGGGGACCACTTCAATATTCTATCATTTAATTCTAGAATATCTCAAAAGAAGAACTAAACTCTATGTAGTCTAATTCACTGTGGTTTGTTATGTTATGTACTCAAAGCTAGTTAGGTAAGGTTATCTCAAAGATATTGATCTCGGCCATCTTATTGGGTGAGGGTTCTAGGGGATTGTGAGGATAGTTATAGTTTTTGCTTAGTCTTTGATATGTGAATTTTTTGTTGGATATTTCTAAATTAGAGTTAATCAATTTTATTTGTAGACAAAGGAAATCATTATGAAGTGTTTATACCCTTCATTAAATGGCATCTAACTTATTCTTTATGGAATCTTGGGGTAAAATTTGGGTATTTTTAGTTTCTTCCAACATTTCCTAGTGTGGTGTCTGAGGAATAAATTCATGCCCCCTGGGCTATTAAAATCTAGTGTTGGTTTGAAGTAAGATGATCCAGTGGGAGTTTATGCATTATAGTAAGTGGTTAAAGCATCTAAGCATCATGATTAACATTGGGAAAGATTCTCAATACACGAATTTATGGTAACACACTAGGAGTGGGGTCCATCATGTGGCCTTGGGGATTCAGTTTCCTATCCACCTTGATGGATCCTACATAAGCCAAGGATAGGTTTGTTATGCTCATGTCTCTCTTTAGGAATATGTCCATCCAAGGGTCTATCAAATTAGTATATTTATCAAGTTCTCATTAGGGTTTAGATTGATAAATCTTGGTGATATGGTTGTACATCTTCAAAAACATAGCATTGATGTTCCTAATAGACTTACTAGGATCCATTTTAATATAAGAAAATTTATAGTAGAGGACACTAGGGTCTATCACCTACTCAAAATTGGTGAGTAAGGAAGTACTAAAGTGGTCCCAGTTGGGGATAGAGTCTTTAGAGAGGTTAAGGTACCAATCATATACTGAATCCATCAACATGAAGGGGAAAATCTTGCATGCTATGTCCCTATGTTTTATATTTAAGAGCCTTAAGGAATTTTTATAGGAGTTTATGTGTTCCTTAGTAGTCCATCCCATGTCAAGGGTGATATGAGGAAGATAATTACTATGGTTCTTAGGTAAATAATGGACAAACCCTAGGATTTTAATGGTATATCTATCTAACCAACCCATCTTAGGCTAAAATTTTGTAAGAGATTATGGGGACAAACTGATTGGAGTCATAATAGGTCTAGGTTGGTTGAGCCTAGGTTTTTTAAGTGAAGATAGTAAACTAGGTTTTTGAAGTGATATAGTAAACTAGTATAACATAGGTGTATATAATGAAATTCTTTAAGAAATCTAGGTTTATTAGCATAGGATCAATATCCATGGTATTTTTAGTTTCCTCAAAACTCCTCACTCCTTCTTTGACATGCCAAAACTCTAATTCTTATTTAGCATGGATGTAAGTGGAATAGCTAAAGTGGAAAAAATATGAGATGTATCTTCTAATAGAATTGATCTCCCCTAATGAACCTTGAAAATATATTTTGTTCTTGGGAAAGGAAAGTGCAAAAATTTAAACTTTTCTTTCAATATCTATGCTTAAACCAGGTTTTGAAACTATATGTCCAAGGATCTTACCTTCATGAACTAAGAAGACACACTTTTTGGGATTCAAGGATACCCCCAATTGCCTAAACATTTTAAAAAATTGATTAAGGTGAACCATATGCTCACTTTAATTTTTTGTGAAAACTATTATACCATCCAAATATATGAACAAATGTCCCCCACCTTGTAGTGAAGGTTGTCTTCAATTGGTCTTCTTCCTTGATAAAAATCTAGCTGTAACCCCTAAAGCCATCTAACAAGGATAACCTTTATAAACTTTAAATAAACTATAAATTTGTTCCATAGATGGTAGTTGATATTGGTATTTAAAGTAATCCTTATTTAGATCATGAATGTCAACACATAGTATAATTTCACCATTCTTTTTCCATACTAGAACAAGGTTTGCCACCCAAATTGAGTGCTTGATTAGAAATATAATAAATAACTCAATGAGATTATGAAGATTATCTCTAATCAAAATCTCAATCTTAAGATTAATAGGCATTTGTATTTATCTTACTATCTTAGTTTCATCTTATATCTCACTGGTGTGTTGATATAGACTCGGGTCAAATCCATTGAGATCACTATATTGCCATACAAATACATCATCAAAACTTGCACATAACTCAATGAAAGTTTCCTTTTTTTCATAATTACATACCTTACCCAGCTTTAGTCTCTTACCAGGTGTAACCTCCACATTGGCATAGTGTTCTTCCTTTGTTGAAAAAAATGACTTTTCTTTCCTTAGCTCATCATCACCACTTAATATGTTTTCAAGTGTGACCAATCCCTTGGGAAAATTATTTATTTTAAGTTACACAATCTGATCACCATACTACTAATAATATTTTGACTGATTACTTGAGGAAAACTTAGCTTCCTCTTATAAGAATCTGATAATATGATTACCATCTTCAAACACTTTCCAATTATCATTGTTATTTAGAATATAAGGCCTTATAACCACCTTAATGTGTGACTAGACCTTTTCACTTCTTACATCAGTTGGGATACTAAATTGTGCCCTAATGGAAACCAACCTATTTATATGTTTGTTCTCATCTCTTGGTATTGCTTAAATGTTGAAGGCCTGAAATTATTCAAGAAAGTCTCATGCCCTATTTTTTTAAGATTTAAGTAATCATTTTTTTCGTACATTAATACCTTTCACTTGGTGATCTACAAGTTCACTATCACCAAAGACTTGTAAGGTGTTGACTTTCATCTTCATATCCCATTGTAAAACATGAACTAGTACCCCATATTCTACACCATTATTTAAACAAACAAATTTAAACTCAATATATGAGACGTATCTTTGCTTTGATAAAAAAAATCAACATCACGCTATCCCTAGTACCATGCTTATTCCTTGATCCATCAAATTATAATTTCCAAAGACCATCACTAAACTCATCATCCTTCATTAAGGATGGAATTGGGGTATCTTTCTTATGCAAGAAATAAACACCAAGCCCTTATTATTTAATTATATTATAAGGATCATATCAATGGGAAATACATGTCTACACATGAAGGAAAAAATCCAGAATCCCATCTAAAGGTGATTCAATTTCCTCTACACTATCTTCTATCACCTCATCTGAGATGAGTCAATTGGTTTTCACAACACATGGCATATATGGTTCCAAATGGAACCATGAAATAGGTTTAGATTGTATGGTTACCTTAGTACCATACCTATTCTTGAACAAAAAATATGTCCAATCAAATAAAAAGTATCCTCTAATCTTTGAGGTGAAGTCCGTTGAAAGACACATGGCAAAATAGGAAGGCAAGTCCACCACAACTACATCCGAGTAAATGGTAACATTGGGAAAAACATGTAGTGTTAACTTTAGATTCTTAATGGTTCCCACTATATTTTTTGGTCACCCATCTATTTGTAATACTCCTTTAGTATTTGGTTCATGGACAAGACCAAGCTTCTCTGTAATTTGCTTAGGCATGATAGTGTTATTGGCTCCATTGTCCATCATATAATTATGAACTAAATAGTCACAAACTATTAGAGAGAGATAGAAAGGAGGATTTTTACTTGAATTTTTATCATCTTTTTCCCCTTTTTACATTTTATGTACCTACTATACTTGATGCTTCATTAGTTGATCTGAATTAGTTAGGACAACTCCTTGTTTCTCAACTAGTTCTGGAGACACCTTGAGAGTTGAAAGCTCTAATATGAGCATATATTTTTGTCTTAAAATATTAAAGGAATATCACATAATAATTATGACATTGGATTTATTCATTTGATCCACTATACTAAATAAAGCTCCACTAACCTTTGGTTGTACCTTTTAGACCACTAGTTTTTGACATACCAGATGTATTTGAAGGACCTTCTTAGCCTCTACATTCAAATATTTTTGTGTTGTAGGGGTATTAATTTGATATTTAGTACTATTTTAAATGACGTTAGGATTAATTTAATCTTTAGTCACCTCTTGAGCCTCATCAATGGCTCTTTTTTTAGCTCTAGTTATAGTTGTAACTTGACCATTTGAACTGATACTCTCACCACCATGATCGAAAGAAACATAATCATCCATTTGCTAGTTTTTATTAATAACATAAAGCAACAGTTGAACTTGTTGAACTTGTTGAGCCTCTCACTAAGCTCATTGGCTTGATTAGAATGGGCTGCAACTTGAGCTTGAGGATGTTAAATAGGGGTTAATGGTGGAAACTAAGAAACATGAGGGGGTGGAGTAAATTGTAACTTTGGGAATATAGGCATTCCTCAGAGTAAGCTTACCATCTTGTATCAAATTATTTTTTTCTCTTATTACAACCTCATAAGCATCTGGTAAGGTATTACCATTCATGGACTATATCATCACACTAATATCAAAATTAAGGGATCTTAAATAATATAAGAAGGCATATTTATGGGATGGTCTAATCAATGTAGGTATTCTAGTCCATGTCTTTTGGAATCTGAGGTTGAAATCAGACATGATCTCATGAGGATCTCTCTTTATGTTTATTATTTATTCAACTAAAGATAGATAATCATATTTGTCCTTAAATTATTTGAATAAGGATGCACCTAACTCATCCTAGGTAGGAATATAATTCAATGAAATATTTTTATACTACTTTAATTGATTCATGCGTCAAATTGTTTTGAGATGATATGGGAATAATAACTTTTGATGGAAAAGGTGCATTAGGATTAATAGATGCATATGGTTTAGCTAGAACTATAGCTCCTTGTGATTGGTAAGGTGGTAAGGTTTCTCTAAATTCTTGATAAGGAGGAATTTTATCTATAAAGGGATAAATAATTAGTTTGATTTTGATATTTATAGGGCCTATTAGTTTGATATTATTACCTCTTGAGGTGTACTATTTCATTTTAAAAAGATCAAAGAAAATATTTTAACTCACCAAGATCATTGGCTTGACTAGAAGGGGATACGACTTGAGCTTGAGGAGGTAGACTAGGGGCTAATGGTGGAGAATAAAGAACATGATGAGGAGAAGTAGATTAAAACTATAGGAATATAGGTATTAGAGGACTTGAATCAAGCTTACCATCTTGTATCAAACTAGTTTTTGCTCTTATTGTAACGTCATAAGCATTTGGTAAGGTATTACCATCCATGGACTATATCATCACACTAATTTCACAATTAAGGGCTATTAAATAATATAAGAAGGCATATTTAGGGGATTGTGTGATCAATGTAGGTATTCTAGTCCATGTCTTTTGGAATCTGAGGTTTAAATTAGACATGAACTCATGAGAAATTCTCTTTATGTTTGTCAATTATTTAGCAAAAGATATGTGAGTCCTCAAATTATCTAAGGCTACACCTAACTCATCCTAAGTAGGAATATAATTCAATGGAATATTTATATACCACTACAATTCTTTTCCTTTGAATAAAGTCGTATGTAGTCTGATAGCCACATTATCTTGAATAACATTGTGAACACAAGAAAGGTTGGCAACATCCTTAATGTGATCAATAATAGTTGTTTGACTTTATTCTCAAAATAATGGGATAATTTTAAGAGTATACATAATAATGTCATCAAAATGGGTCAAATTTAGTGGAATACTTCTATTTAATGGGATGAACACTTGATTCATGATGGCCATTTGGGTAGTTGGGGATTATACTACTTAAAATAATAGGATGACCAAGAGATGAATATTTATTTTGGGGATAAGGTATTATATTATTAAATATTGCTCTCTTATATGAAATAGAAGGTATCTCAATGAATTAAAGGGGAATACCTTTACTAACATCCCTTGTAGTAAACTTTGGCATGAGAATTCTATCTAGATAGTGATATAAACTCTTTGAATTTAAAGATATTTAGCTTATGATGATGATGGATATCCTTTGATACTATATATGTTTCTCTTTAGCTCCAAATTTTAATTCATCTAGGAAACCTAGTCCTATTGAGCATGCCAAAACTATTGGCATCCTATGTTACACCCTAGCTAATACATGGATTGTTCAGGCCCTCTTGTTCAAACATAGTCCAACATGGGTATGACCCTAGGTTATGGGTCACCTAATTTGGGGTCAGAAATTCAAATAATACCAACTTCCTTTTGGTTCTATCACCTATAAAAAACCTAAACTAGCTTGTTGTTGGGAAAAGGGGTGAGACAATAACAATAATATATGAAATCATATCAAAAAGAGGTGATGTACCAAATTTTTTGATCTTTATACTTGCACAAGACACACTATAAAATTTATTCAAGAATTATAAACATCACTTCATTGACTCTTTGATCAAATTCAACATAATTATTTCATGCAAAAGCATTGACTAGCTATTTACTTAGCATGGGAGGGTAATCTCCCACTTCCAAACTAACCAATAGACTATAAATGCACTTATAATGACCTGTGAGAACTACCTAAATAGTGTATGAAGGTGATAAAATGTAGATAAATGCAAGGAAAACATGCATTCACTTAACCACATTAATGAACTCATGAGACACACTTCAATTTAACTTGCAAAATGGAAAAATTTAGTCATTTATTTGATCAAATAGGTGTTACAGTACAAATCTTGGTAGAGTCTAGTCATGCTAAAGAGAGGGATCTTTCTCAAGGCTTAAAATATTGTAATTATAGTATAACAGGATGAGAGAGATGGGGATCATGAGTAGAAGGATGGAGAAGGGAGTATAATGATCAAGATTTACAATCATTTTGACATTGATGCTATTGTAACAGATCATAATGCCTAAGATTAATTTTATAAGGTAACCATAACAATTGTATCAATCCCTTTTAATATATTTCTATCCTACATTGATGTTATTTATGGTTACAATAGTAGGATCAAGTTATTTTAAAGCTAAATTATGGTGTTGAAATAATTATAATAGCTAGATCAATCTGTTGTGATCTTGTTTTGATGTGGATTTCTCCCTACTTGTTCATTTTTGGTCTATAAGAGAAGAGAAAAGGGTCATATTCATGATACTATCTTAGTGATGAACCCATTAAAATTGATGTGTCTACCTTCATGGCATCCCACTAAAACATTTTCTCTAGTTTGAACTTGATTGTATTTGATCTCTATTTACATCTCAGGGCTTAAAATTTTGATATCCACCATTGATCTTGATCTAGGATCCTAAAAATGTGCCAATTTTTAGCTATGCATCCCTTCTCAAGATCCTGCTATCAATCTATCTACTTCTACACTTGCACCACATGGTATCCTTGTATTGATCTTAAGGAGTATTGAATCTTAACTTTACATGCACTATTTATCTTTCTCTATATGATTGAACATAAGTTATTATTTTACATGGTAGTTACCATGGTCATGAAACTTAGTAACTATGCATTTGCCTTCAATATTTTCTAACTTGGTAACCCATTTTTTGACATTGATCTGCTTTGGTATGATGAATTATGCACCATTGATTGGTTTGGGCCCACTAGCCTTGTCAATCAATTGCACTATTAGATCTTTTATTTAGTACCAAATAACTTGACACATATGATCTCTACATTCATCTTTGAAAACTTTGACCTTTTAACTTGATGCTCACTATTGATATTTGAATACACGATCAAACACATGTTGTTATATCCTTATGACCCAATGACTCATTATATTACCTCTCACTATTGGATTTGATCTAAGATTCTAATATTTGTACACTTTTGAGTTTCATGTCTTTCCTTGGGATATTTGAATTTAAACAACTATTAACCACAATTTTAACTTGACATCCACATACATGTTTAACTATGCAATTTTTTATTTGAAGCATTATATCTTTTGATATCAAGCTCATCAAGACACTATTTTTATAGAGGATGGTCTTGGCATGAATAAATTCATGTCCTTATGATATTTTATCCTTGATCGATTCTCTAAGTGTATTTATCAAATGTGCAACTAGAATAACCTATTTATCCCTATGTGATGTGCTCATGAAGGTTTGGTTCTTTTCAACTTTTGAAAAAAATTGTTGTCCATTTAGAAGGCTCCAATCAACCTTTGAGGCTTGTGAAAACTCATTCCATGATCTTGACTACATTGATCACCATAGGATCTTACTTCCTTAAATTTTGACAAACTATACTTTAAGTTTACTTAAACTATTTTAAAATAATTTCAAACTAAATGTGATCTTTGAACCACTCATTCCATTTAGAATTCTATTAAACTCATCCATTCTAGTATAAGCTTTGTATGTAGTCCAAAATTTTCCAACAATTACTTCCTTGTAATTTACAAAGATCATGAAAGATATGAAAGTTATAAGGAAGTAATTATCGAGCCTAATTATAATATTACTTCCTTTCTTTGTAATACTAAGCCTAATTATTTTATGTATAACATGAAATAACTGAATTGTAATTCCAAATTCATTACCTTTCCTGTAAAAAATTTACCATCCAAAAATATTGTTGACCAAAATTTTAATTTGTTAATACAAGTGATAATGCAAAGTAAATGTATCCAAAGAGTGTTCATTGATAATGGACTGGGTATAAACATGTGTACCATACAATTCATAACCACCATGGGTATTAACACAAACCTTATTTGAAACACAATTATACACATAATAAGCTTTGATAACTCACATAGCCCTCTAGATAGACAAATTACACTAGATGTGACCTTAGAATCAAAAATGATTCCAACTATTTTTTAGGTCTTGTCTCAATCCTTACATTATAATTTCATATTGGATAGAACTTGGATACATTTAATGGAAGATATCCCATATAATCTTCATCAATTTTTAAAATTCATACATGAGGGGACCTTATTACCTATGCCCATTGATGATGAGCACTTCAAATTTTACAAATTGATACATTCTAAAATTGAGGACATTCCTACAATGGTACAATGTCAATAATCCATCCATCTTAATAATATTCACACATATGAAATAGGTGAGTCTATTAAAATGAATCCTTTGTCTCAAAAATCAAATAAGTCACAACATATTTAAATGCATATAGATTCACATAAAGAACAAGGATCATTAGAAAAATTCATAATACAAACAAAAGAGCCCCCAAGATTTGAACTTCCTTTATTGGTCAATACTAAGCAAAAATATGTCCACATCTTAAATTACTATGATATTAATGATGATATAAATTGTGATATGATAGATGATATAATGCAAAATTTAAAATTTAACCCATTAGAGAAATTATCACATAACCTATTTGAACCCATAGGTCTTGGTGCATATAAATTAAATCGAGTAGTAGAAAATAAAGATCTAAGTCTAGATAAGGAAAAAACAAAACTAATAGACAAGTATTTAAATGATGTTTATTACATACATCCCTCTTGGTTAAAAGAATTGAGTCAACCTCATAAGGTTCAAAATTTAGTATATCATGTGAATAATTTTGAGTATTCTCAGATTTTTCTACTCAAAATTATATACATCATAATGGATTATGATAACACCAATATTATCTTATATTTGTCACTCGAACATAGAATGATTTCTTTACCTTCTACCATATACAAATCAAATAGTAGAATGCTACCCATAAAGGGAGTACCATATTATTTTACAATTAGATCATTGACCATACTACTAATCAAGTTGTGGCATTGAAAAATATAATCCAACAATTTAATAGTGAAGGGTACATATACAATGTGTCCACAATAGGCAAAAGGAAAAATACTTATTATCTTTTAGAAGATAAATATACCTCAAAATAACAAAATTATTATGATTTAGCTATTATTATTAATATTAATGAGTTATATTACCACCATATCAGGTTTGATATAAACATGCAAGGTACAACTTGTGGGACTACTTATTTTGCATGATTGGGACATACTACAAATGAACTAGTATATTCTGCCTAGGGTGTTGAATATTAAGGATACCTTTAGTTACCCATTACTTGTGTCCCACATGCCAAAGCTAAAACTATATGGATATCGGCACACGTAACATATTTAAAATGTTAGATAAAATTGGTTAGTTGAGTGGAATGTTGATCTAGACATTGCAAACATGTGTGTAAACTTTAATAACATGGGTACATAGATTTTCATACAACATTGTAGACATGATTGTTTTCCTACACCACTAGCTTCAAGTAAATTATTTCATATAAACATTGAATTTATGACACTAAATTAACATAAAAAAAAGTTTAAAACCCTTTATAGACAATCCTACACCTTTTATGAT
Organism: Torreya grandis; assembly: GCA_037957365.1. Taxonomy (NCBI): domain Eukaryota; kingdom Viridiplantae; phylum Streptophyta; class Pinopsida; order Cupressales; family Taxaceae; genus Torreya; species Torreya grandis. Next base: position 2,104 of record JARHVA010006475.1, on the reverse strand, counting down.
GAATATCTATTGAATTAAAAAATCTTAAGATACCTAAAAAATCAAAAACATTCAAAAGTAAAAAAAAGGCACCTACATGTGCTACTAGCTCCTTAAAATCTATATGTTAGTTCCATGTTGATGTATTACATACTTAGTTAATCCTACATATAAATGTGTGTCACACTTCTATTTGAGTGTGATATAGGCATAAACAAATACATGATCTACTCTTATTTTCAAATTTTGGGTTTCTCCTCTACTCATGTCACATAAACATTGGGGAACATGATAATTTTTTCTTTATACACACAGGTTATATGATTCAATGTTATAAATTAACTAGGGACACACCATATGGTCATGAATTAGGGGCATGATTTGGAAGCATGCTCTCCACACCTATTTAGTATTGAAAATGTTTAGATTATAGTCAGGGCATGTTTTAGAAACATATTTTCCACATTGATAAATATATTAGTTTCAATATTTCTCCATATATATTGGTTTAATGATTTATAATCATGTCATCCACACTTACATAGTTTCATGAATTTTCCAAAGCACAAAGTTATATGACTTAGATTCATAGGTTGGTAGAATTATGTACATGGGTACTATTTTTATACATAATTTAAGCATGAGACATCTAACATGTATTTAATATGCATCATGTTCCTAGTATTAAAACATCCAAATCACTTTTATATTTCAAAAATCTTTTATGTATTTTTACCACATCACATATTTTTTGTACTAATACCCTTTGTACATTTATAGAATTTATTAAACCAATATAGTGTAGTAGTAGTTGGTTTGATTTTTGGTATGGTTGAGGTGATCAAATAACTCAATCTTATGAAGTCTATAGGTTAGAAATGATCATATATCCTCACTAGGTTATAAGTATCATTGTGTTTCATGGTTGAGATAATCTCAATTTCCAAGTGGTAACAAACCTTTTTTCTTTACACTTAGGGGAATTTGCATTCCAATCTCTCTCTCTCTCTCTCTCTCTCTCTCTCTCTCTCTCTCTCTCTCTCTCTCTCTCTCTCTCTCTCTCTCTCTCTCTCTCTCTCTCTCTCTCTCTCTCTCTCTCTCTCTCTCTCTCTCTCTCTCTCTCTCTCTCTCTCTACTGTTATGTTCAAAATACAAAAATATAAATGCAATAGAATTAAATTAACAAATCATAGCTTAAATTATGCATCTCATGCTCTCAACTCTACTTTATCCAAAGATTTTTTTAATTAAAAATCCCCTTCACTTATCATATTTCACATGAAAATAATGCATGTCTTTCATCCATGGATAACATAATTTATTCCAATTTCAAATAATAATTTATTTCATATTTGAAAAGAACTCAATCCTTCTATTACACCTCTCCCTAGTAATGATGGAAGTGATAATGAATATGATAGTGAGCATGCCAAATGAATATGAAAATGAGAGTGATTATGAATAATATTACATATATGATAATGATGATGATGATGATGATGACGATGATGATAATTTTTCACATAGTGAAGAATAATATGTATCTCATGTTTCTAAGTATTCTCTCACTTCTCCTCTCAAAAAAAATTCATGTCAAAATATGGATCCTACTTCTATGAATGATTTTATTTCAAATGATGCACATGTCAATAATAATACTACATATTTTATGCATTATAAATGTGTTTCACTAAAAACTAAAGATACCAAAGAATTTCCCAAGTCACCCCTTACTACAATAGCACTAGTGTCTCACCCCATCACCCAAAAAGGATGGTAGCCGATAGCCCTCTAATAAGGTCTAGGATACCATTCCTCCAAAGGTTCAAGTGATCACACCCACCCTTCTCTATGATCTAATCGATAAATTTATTATTCATATGGCTAAAGTAAATGATCAAATTAAAGGATTAAATGAACCACTTTATGATACTAATATCTCTTCCCAAGAGATTATTTAATTTTTGCATGCAGTTGGTTAATTACAACACCAAGTACATCTCCTCTACATGGAAAATAAAGATTATAAGTCTTGGATTGATGCCAATGATCTACATGGTAACCTTGTTCTGATGATATTCATAAAAGCTTCACTACCTAGGCATTTCTAAATAATTATTGAAAT
>JARHVA010006474.1:707500-904404 GCA_037957365.1 Torreya grandis | reverse complement strand
AATAGGGAATCACCTTATAACATCTTCCACCCTATGCCCACCATCCAATCTTGCACAATGTCTTACAAGTGACTAGATGTGTAGTGATTATATTATTTTAACTAGTAGATGTGCACAACAAAGGACCAATATTCCAATATCATGACCTCTAAAGGGAGCTAAAACATTTGGTAGGATATTTTGGTGAGTGCTTTGATGTCCACCTATGCCATGCTCACTACTTCCACCCACTACATCATTGTATTTGTAGTGGTTACTTCAAGTGTTATACGCATTCATCTTGGGTCTTATTAACCCTTCTCAAAACTAGATCCCTTCCATTTATTCACCATCCTAAACCTCTAGTGTTAAAGTGTGATATGTGTGGTTTAATGAAGCATCAGATGGTGATGGCACTTCTAAGTAGTTAGATCTATGATTGTACCCTTGACCCTCAAGCTTTGTTAACCTTTAATGGTAGCTAGGGCATCAATCCACTTTCCAACTATTTGGTTTCTCTAGAATCCTTTTTCAACACTTCTCCAAATCACTTTTAATGTGAATGAAACCATTCATAGTATGCATTCATTCACTTTTAGTGCTTGAAAGCACTCAAATTATTACTATTATAGGTTTTTTTCACCTTGGATTTATGGTTTTTGCTTAGGTTCACTCTTAGTCTTAAGTTAGTGTAAAATTTTTAACCTAAGAAAGTTTACCACTTGTTAATTTATACCCTTTCCTTATCTACCATCATTAATGTAGGTATTTTATGACATGGTGGTGCATAGATTTCTTAGCAAATGTAATTTTTTGAAATATTTGTGAAAATACTTTGTCATAAATGCATTAAATGTGTATCTTTTTGCCTCCATGGCTACTTAATTGAATGATATCTAATGGTAATTATATGAAGTGATGTTTAATTCAAATGGTCACTTCATAGTCAAATCTAGGTGGATACCAATTGTCTTATATGATTCTTATCTTGTACTTGTTCACTTGGCATGACCTTCACATTCCTTGTGGTAACCTAGGCACAATGCCTCACATGTGTATGATTCATTCTACTTGATTCCACTTTATCTTCTAGCTACACTTCCATTGCAAGCATATTTCTCTATTTTGATTAGTTTATTGCACTTCATCTTTCTTTGGCCTATCTTACCCCATACAAATACCTTGTGTTAGCCCTCTAGTATGTCATATTCTCTCTTTGTTCTCTTTTACATTTTCAGATTGTGCATCTTCACTTTCTTCCTTGCACCGAACCATTTTGAGTATCTTCACCTTCTTATTTAGGGTTTGGAATATGATAAATTGATGCACCTCTTCTAAATTTGGCATAAAGGTTACCTTTACACTTATGTATTATGTCATTTTATTCTCAAATATTCAAAGTTTGGTTATTTCCTCACACCCAAGAACTTAGGCATCTAGCCTTAGGTGCTTAAAAAGCAAATGGGATCTACTAACTTGATTGGTATTATATATGAAAGCACTAGAGCAGTTCATTCTTGGGCCTCTTAAATTCCTATAATGTTCACCTTGTGTACATGAATCTTGTGTGTCTTCTACTTTTGTTTGGTGAGTATCATGTGCCCACCACTTAGAGGGATCAAGTGTTTAACTCACCTAATTAGAATCTTTGAAAGGTCATAGTAGTTCATGTATGGGCTTATAAGTGCCCTTCATTTGGAACATTGTACATGGGGTTATATACACTTATTTTTTAAGTTTGATAAGTCTCATGTGTCCACCACTTAGATGTCTAGCCTCAAACACATAGAAATCACAAGTTCTCAACTCACTTGGTTGGAATTATGCATGAGAGGCTAGACAAATTCAATAGAGTATGGTTTAATTCACATGCCCATAAATTAGGTGTCATGGCCTCATGTTCTTAGAAAGTGAAAGTGCTTGATTCACCTAGCTAGAAATATGCATAAATTTCTAGTATATAAGTCCTTATGGTTTTTGTGTGCCACTTATTGTCTCTTTACACTATATAAGAAATAAAAATAAAATAAAAGAATAGTTTGGCTTGTGATAAATAGTATTTTGGTTATCTTAACTTAAAATCAACTAGTGACCAAGAAGTTAGTGATCTTATGGTGTAAGTGCCATCTTACTACTGATACAACTTCAATCAATTGACATTGAAAAGCCATAGAATCATTTCACTAGATAACGTATGAAATTTTCATGTACTTTTCTCTAGTATGTGATAGATGATGTAGGGGCCCATCTACCTTATTTACATTTTTTTGGGTGCTTAAGGTACTTTGATTCAAAGAGAAGCAAACCATCCTTGTAGATGATGTACCAAAGTAATGTCCCAAAGGGGGTTGTGAAGATGCACTTCTTTAGGTTTAAATATATTTGGAGCTACATTCACCTCTCAAATATGAAGCATATATTATGATAATGGTCCTTTACAAGGCCATATATAGTCCAGTCATCAAGATAGACTAGGAGGAACTTATAGATAAATTCCTTGAAAGTAATGATCACTACTTTGGAGAATATGGTTGGCATATTCTTGAGTCTAAAGGGAATCACATTATAATAACCCCATTTATATACAAAGGATGTCTTAGGATTATCCTCCTTAATCTAAACCTAATGATAACCCAAGAAACTATCATTAAAAGTATATATTTTGTAACTTTTGATGTCATCCAAGACCTCATCAGTGAATGGGGTCAAGAAAGGGTTAGTAACACAAGAAGAATTCAAAAGTATATAATTGACACATATTTGAATGATCCCATACTTCTTGATGCTTATGACCATTGAGCTTACCCATCCAGGCTCTTGTATAGGGTAGATGATGTTGTCAGCTAGTATTCCATCAATCTCCATTTTTAGATTTGCATAAAGATTATGATTCATCTTATACTAGTGTTTTTTGATATGCCTCATGCCATACACTAGATTGATGCTCATTTTTACAATGGAAGGGTGGGTAACATTCATGTTATAGTGGATATATTATAATAAGTCTTGAAACTCCTTTAGGTGGTCTATGATTCATGCCATCTCTACCTCAGACTAATAAGTTCATATAGTGGTAATCTTGAACTTGCCTTATATGTTGATGTTTAATTTAGTGGTCTTGAGTGGAAAATGATAGGGTTCATTCCTCTATTTATGAGAGTATTCAACTTTACTTGTTCCATCCATTATTTCAATTCAAAGATGCACTAGATCTTTTTTATCTGGGACACTATCATCCACATGGTGCATGAGTTTTTTCTTCATATTAGAGCCTTCCAATTGTGCTCCTTCTAGGTTCATCTCCTTCTAATTAAAATCAATATTAAGCACATTTTCTTTAAAAAACATAAGTATTTCTAGTCCTTTATCCCTAAAAATATATCTAAGGAACTCTTATAGGATCATAGTATCCACAAACACTACCCTATGAGTGACTTATAATGGCTCTAGTACCTGTAAGTTCTATGAAGAGAAGGAGAAGGTGTGTAAGAACATTTCCTTAAGTACCTCATAGTCTACTATCTCTTATCACATTTAATTTATAACATACCATTTTTGTGCCCATTTTTTCAAATTACTATACAAGGCATGCACCCATAGGCTTATAACATGTTCTCACCATAGATAGTCCAAGTTTCTTCACACATGCATGATTGGTTTGGAATCACTTAAGTAGGTATGTCTAAGTCCTCATTACTCTTTCCAAACTTAGTGCATATTTTTGCCTTCACATCTTCTCATGTTGGTAAGTTATGTCTGTACACTTCCCACCAATGAGTAGCAGTGCTCTTCAAGGTATGCACTAGTGTACCAATTCTATCTATTTATTTGGGAATGCATGCTTCATTGTCATGAGAATAATTCTCTATAAACTAGATCCTTCCATATTTTTGGAGCACTACAAGATTCCCTTTACTCATTTGGAACACCCTTTTTGATACCTTTTTGGCATGAGGAACCTATTTTCTCTGAGTGAAATCAATTCTAATAAATCTTATTCTAGTTAGCCTTGGATTAGTTGCCCATACTAGGTGGAACATTTAGCCAATAACTTCATAATCCTCTATGACCCATTAGTCATAGGCTACATCAATTGTATCAAAAGTTGATTATCCATATTCCCATTTGAGTAATTTTTGGTCACTTGGGTTAAGCTTCTTGGTGCCCCATGCCATTATTTTATAAATGTGATGAGATTAACACATTCCACATATAGAGGCACTTGATCACTTGATAGGGGGATCACCACCCTCTCTTTACCATTCTCAAATGTCATGTAGCACTTGTTGAAGCACATGTCCACATTGTTGGTGTTGCACCATGGCCTCCCTAAGATTACTATATAGTCATCATTCTCTATTAACTTGAATACCTCAAAGTTATCTCTGAATTCATCACCTATAATATCTACAATGATAATCTTCAAGATCTTGATAGGTGGCACTCGGGTTTTGTTAGCGATAAACAAAATATGAGGGGATAGATTTGAGGGTGTCCATCCCATATTCCCCTAGACATTTTTGGCTTTAATTTTAACCTTGGTGCCCATGTCCAAAAGGAGATAAAAAATAAACCATCCATCAATGGTGGTGTTTATTAATATTTCTTGGTCATACTCTATGTTCTAGGTTTAATTTACTTCACACTCCTACTCCATATGTGGCATAACAAATTCAATCATCTGAGGTGTGGCCTCCTCTTCTAGTATCTTCCATGCATGATCTAAAAGATATATTTTTATTAGGTATAACATCCCTTTAGATTAAAAGAGGTGTAGGATCTTAGTCAACTCCTATACTTTAGTCTCTTGGATATCTTGCTTCTTACATGCAATGCTTGCCTATGCCTCTAGATATTTGGTCAATAAGAACACTCACTATAAATTTTGTATTACACTCATGGATTATTATAGGATGTCCTTATGTCATTTTGAATCATGGTAGGGTGTAAATTTTGTCTTAGCTTATGTTATGCACTCAGTACATCTTAACTCATCAAATTCTATGTGTAGTTCTTTTATTGGTGTAATAAGTAGTTATATGGTAAACCCACCCCAAGTCATGTTATACACCTTAGGTGGCTCTTTGAAATTTTTTTGTGGAATGAGAGCCTACTTATCCTCCTTTTATCATGCCTAAACATGGTGGAACCCTTATGTACATTAGGCCAACCTTGAGTCAGCTTTTTGTACAAGTCTACGCAATCCTTGACTACATGTGATCCCCGACAATACTTGCACATTGGGTGTATGGGGTAGGTGTGCTAGTAATTATTAGATCACCTACACTTTTAACATGATCATAGTGGGAATATTATTATACCATGTCCTCTACCTTGCTTGTGTACACCTCATTGATTTCCATAGCCAGTATTTTGCTAATCATAACCTTTGTTTCCTTAGCCTACCTACTCTCTAACTATGGTCATTGCCTAATATGCATCTCTCTCCATATTTTGGTGAATATTATGAATGACTCAAAAATATACTATTGAATGATTATAGGCATCACACATCTTGTAATATATAGTGGTGTTCACTTGATTGGGATGTTGTAATAAGGGATAGTTTCGAGAGTCATGTGACTCATGGCAATCCTCAAAACTGAGTAGTAAGGTGTAGTCATTTCTTCATGGGAAATTATTATTATTATGCCCCTCCATCTCATAGTCAGTACACCAAAATATGATTTGAGTGTCATACACTAAACTAATAGTTAAATTTTATAGCTAGGAGGCCATTGACATGTCTGATCTTGGTGTTAGTGATGGCTACTTCCTCATCCCAGAACATAATTTCAAGCACTTTTTGAGGGTCCATGAAGTTATTCATGGATAGGTATCTCTTGAAAGGTACTAGTAGGCTCCCAAAAAACCATTATGCATGTTTTAAGGGGTGGATATCATATGAAAGCTTAGAAAGGAGGGTCTTAAATAATGTGTCATATAGGTGTATGCTATAAAATAGCCCTTGGCTAATTTCCTTGACTACCATGATGCTCTATTGCTAAAACCTAGGAATATCAAATTCATTCATGAAATCCTCCTTTAGTATATCATAATCAGCCATAACCTAGTTTGGATCAAATTTTTGATATTAGGTATGGGTGTGATTTAGCAAGGTGTTCATGAACTAAGTTACCTTGTGTTTTGACTATATGATACCCCAATCATATCATTGAAGTCCACACTTAAGCAAATAATTTTTAGCACTATCTATGCCATGATACGTAGGCAAGTACATCACCATTTCATAATAAATTTGTTAGGGGGGTGGTGCTAGAGTCTGAGGCATTTTCGCCTTGACATCTATATTAGAGGTGATCATCTAATGCCTCTAGATGTAGGGTTGAGTGATGGCCCTATTGGTGTAGGTTTCATCATCAATATCAATGGTGTGGTACTTATCACTTTTGGTGATGGGACACATCCTACAAGCTATTATGTAATTGGCATAGATAACATCCTCTAAATGAGAATGCTAATATTTTTATTCTAGATTCATAGGTTGGCACTCTCTAGTTCATGATATTTTGATTCAATCCCTTGTAAGGTATCACTTGTTTGCTCATAAGGTCTTGGTTTAACTCTTTAAATATATAAAAATTAATGTTGATAATAGGGTCAGTTATCATTCTTCTGTCTTCTAGTAGAGAATCTAGTCCATGATCTTGCATTTTAGGTTCAAAGGTGTCAAGTGCTTCTAATGTATCCTCATTTTTCACATCTTGAAAGAATATAAGGCATTTTGCACCCAAATTTTAAGCTTGATATCTTGCTTCCTCCTTTCCTTCATTGTGCCACTATAGTTTAAGTAATCCTTTCCCATTCCCTTCTCACTAGCTACAAGTCCTCTCAGGACTTTTAGGTTCTAGATCCTCTATCAACCTATGCCTTTACTTGTTACAATTTTTCCTTCATATCTCTTAGGTGTTAGGTTGCTCATCCTTTTCCATTTATCCTCACATAAACTTCACTTCTCACATTTTGTGCTTGTTTGTATACACAAGTATTTTAACCTTCTATTCTTACTATTTCAATACCATAATCCACCAATAATTTTTTTAGTTTGGCATTAAGCCCTCTAATGAAAATACCCATTGGTTCATGAAATAACTCATACTCTACTTTTTTAGGGCAAGATAAGGTTGACATTGAAAATTTTAACATATAACTATTCAGTGTGTCTCTCCACCACTTATCTACAATGTGCATCGAAGCATATCTAGGCTTACAAGCCTCTCTAAGCTTCCAAGCCTATCTAGGAACTCCTTTTTCCACTAAAAATGTTTTATATAGCTTCATATTATAGAGGTGGTATAGGAAATCAACCATAGGTACACATGTATAGGTTGTTCATAAAATAAAACCTCATACAAAGCATCATACAGGTTAGTTTACACCTATTCTATTAGATTTTATCCTTGGCATGTTAGATCCTTCTATAGGAAAATATATTATACTTGTTATATCTAGTACTTGATGTTCTCAAGAGATAGTCAATAATCATTATATTTCACCATTATTATAATAAAATTCAACACAAGTCTTGATAATGAAAAAAAAATCTTGTAAAAAAGTTTCCTTATTTAGTTCATATGCCTAGTCATGTGTTTAACAATCAGTCTAAGTCATTTTTGTACTTGATACAATTAGGAATAAGCATAATAAATTTTTTTTATGCATAAAATTTTATGCATTACTACATTGGCATCTATTTCACATAAGGTTAAAGTCTTGTGTGCTCACCCAAAGCACAACAGTGAAGGGGCTGGGGCTCGCATTGAGCTAGTTGAAACATGGTACAACATCAGTCTCAGAGGGAATTAGTCATTGGTAGAATGGGCTTAAGTAGTCTATTAGTTCATTCTATTCTAGATAAGGTTATGAGGAATAAGTCTAATAAAGGGCACAAGTCTTTTGGTGTAAGTTCATATCTAGCTAGATATATCTCTTAGTGGTACAAGCCATGAGGATAGAAATTCAAATGTCCTTCAAGTGATTACCTAAGTCAAGGGAATGGATCATGTTTAATTACTCTCTCTTCATATTAATTCTCTTCAAATTTTTTATATGGAATGACGATGTCATTAGTGAATCGAAATAAAACTTTACATAAAAATACATTCAAAGGATGAAAACTATAACATTATTCATATAAAACTAAGGTTGAAAACATATAATAGTGATAAATTATATGAAAAGAATCAACAACTAAGTAGATGTGAAATATCATTTCTACTAAGTCAAATTTGATCAACATAAGGTAAAGTTTGTATAAAATAGAGAACATGATCATCTAAGTCCTAATATAAGCCCTACAACTCATATGAAAGATTGTGAAATACATGGTGGTTCTCCAAAGTATTCATGTTGGTTTTAAACAAAAATGTGTGTATGATCTTAGAATGAATTATACAGAGCTTCACTACATTATTTTCATGTCATCATTTTTAGGTTCAAGCTTATTTTTATAGATAGGGGAGCATTTCCTTACAAAGTTATATGGGTGCATGTTAAGTGTTGATCTATCACTAGGGGTCATTAATCCACTAGTTCTACTACCCTAATAATTCCACTCTCCAACCATTACATGCAAGCACTTAATGATATTCTCCTTAAGATTTGGGTGTTAATCAACTACCTGCTAGTTGGCATAGGATATTCAAAGATTATTTTAGATGGCACTAAGGGTATCAAAATACTAATCATTTCTAATGATTTATATGTGCTGGGATGTGTTGAGTTGGCACAGTCTACTAAGTAACACAAAAAGTGGCCCAATAAGTATTAAACTCATCCATGGTAAACTAGTGACCATAAAATGGATAAGACTAAGTTGAAGAAGCAAAAATAGATCTAAAGAACCATTTTAAATGGATTTGAAGCTCATTTTTAGAATTTGTAGGACTCTTCATCACTTCCTAATATTTTTATTCAAGTGTATGGTTATGTAATAGTTTGTAAATGATTTTTTATGTCCTAAGGCACTTCATGATAATTATTATATGTTTCAAAAACTAATAAATTATTTAGAAGAAATCTACAGGCCTATAGACTTGTGTACATGGAAGTTATAGGTTCTCCAAGCAAATATCATGTCATTTTACTATTCCCTTCATTCATGGATATTTTAGGATTATAGTGACAATTTTGTATGTCTTAAATCATCCCTTGCTAACTTTCATCATTTATGAGAGTAAATAAATCATGTGGGTCTTTAAAAAAACATGCGTAAAACCCTAAATCCTATGAAGATGATTTTAAAATTTTTGAAGCTTGCACAAGAAGGAAACATGGTGGTTGAGAGTATATGAGTGATTTAAAGATTATCTAAGAGATAAAAAAAAAATTTGTAAGTTTTATAAGCTAGTCTAACAATCATTTTTTAGGTATTCAAGTTATTTCAAAGGGTTTTGAACCTCTAAAGGAAATGTTGTAGGATTTTATAATAAGTATTTCAAAAAAGGAATTTACATCTACATGACTATATCAAACCTTGAGTAATTATTAAAACTAAAAATGGTCTACAACATATATTTATGACTAATAAAAACCTCTAAAAACATACTAATATGGTTTTTCAAGAGGAATCCATATTACTACAAGGGTGATCCAAAGGTTTTAATTTTTTAAGAATGCCTGCAGTCATGATCTAATAGTTTAGCCATGTTTCCAAAGCCTTCTAAAACATATCCAAGAGTCTCCAATATTACAACCAGGATCATAGTTTCAATTATTCTCAAGCCTCATAATGTTTCTATAATAATGTAAAGGTAAAACCAATAAGTTCTAGGTAGGTTTTGTGGAATTATCACTAGATTTCATGACTAAGAAGGTTTAGGAAAGGTTGCATGTTTAAAACACCCACTTGTAGGCATACAACCATGAAGATTAAGGTTTCCAAGTTATCAAGCCCCCCCATATCTAGGGTTTTGAAATTCCTAAGGTTATATGACTTCTTCAAGAAGCTAGGGAAGGTTTTATGATCTCAAAGTTTCTCAAAATACTTATTATAGGAATACGATTGAAGATTAAAGCATTCTAAGTATTTTGAATAATAATTTCATTCACCATTTGAACCTCCAAGATCACCCTCAAGTTTCAATAGGAAAAAATATATTAAAGTCTACCTAAGGAGGGTTTTTAAGGTCTTAAAGAGGGTCTCCACATCATTTCAAATAGATTGTAATGTTCCAAGAATGATCTCGTGAGGAGGGTAGAGTTAGTAAAGTTATGGTGTTACATTAAGGAATAAGTTTTCAAGTTTAACATAGTTTCCATTCATAAAGCAATGTTTATACAAGGTTCTAAGGAAAGGCCTAGGAGTAAGTAGGCATGCCATATATTTTATGATATCAAGACCTTTATGAGGAAGTTTTAGCTAGAATTAATAGTGTTTTCAAATCAAGAGACAGGTATATAAGTATGTCAAAAGGATTTTATGAGATTGAGAGGAATAAAATGGTTATTAATCATGCTTAAATTCCATTAAGATAAATAAAACATAGTTATAAGGGCAAGAGATCCTAAAGACCATTAATAATGTTGCACACCTTCAAAGAGATGAAATTAAATCTATAGACTATGGGTTATATCCTAGAGGGTATTGTTAAGAATAAATTGTTGATTGGATGGGGTTAAAGAAAGTGATAACAAGTTTCATTAATCCCAATAGTATTCAATATTTCCCTAATATTATCATAATGTTTATGACATCCAAACAAAAATTTTAAGATTTGAAGGTCAAATTTTCCATGGAAGTTACAGATCTATTAAAGATTGAGTCTTCATTAGGTTCCAAGAATGGTTAAGGCATGATGTAGGCCTAGAATATGACGTAATGGATAATGTTGCATTTATAGAGGGTTATGAAATTGGAATGCGTGTAAATTTTTTAGGCAAAATTACTAATTTTCAAAGTTTTAAGATTGTGAAGTGCAGTTTTTAGTGAAGAGACATACACCTACAAGTATGTAAATAGGCCTACATTTTCCAAATAAGGTTTATTGATTCATAAGGGTGAAAGAATGTTCTCAAATCTTTTCAAGATAATTTTTATGGGTCTATAACCATTTTTTCAATGATCAAATGAGTCTCTATAAACATTCATGATTAGATAGGATTATCACATGCTCTCATAGCTTCTTGAATATCATACCAAGCCCTAAGATTGTCTTCCAAGATTAATAATATTACCATGGTAAATGAACTTTAAGGTTTTCTAACATTTTTTGACATATATAGGTATACTAATGAAAATAATGATATTTCAAGCATGATTTCAAGAATGAAATATGTCTACAGGTCTAGAAGACCAAGAGTTCAAACACCTCAAGATTTGTAGATTTTCAAATGTTAAAAAGGATCCCAATAGAATGTAAAAACTCTTGCAAGCAAGTTTTGAGTCTTGGATAGGATCCCCACGGTGTTGAAGAGGAAGGGGTGAGTTATTGAGTTTGTCAAACATATATACAATCCTACAGGTCATGTTTAAAGATGTCAATGATTCTCAAGTTTAGTCTATAGTGTTTCAAACCTCAAATAATGTCTCCATATATATATATATATATAATCTTGAATACAAGCCCATGGGCATATTTAATAGGTCTATTACTAGGTTGTTGGTATTCTTAGAAAAATTTGAGCTAATGTATAATTAATTAAGGTTATGATGTTGAGTCCACCTATAGAAAAGAGGTTCTTAAGATCTATGATAAGGTATAGGGATAACGATAGATGAGCTAAGTCCTCTAATGGGATAAAAGACTACCACGAAGGTATGATGAGTGTTAAAGACCTCCTAAGGAATAAAAAGAGATTTTTTGATATTTAAGGACTAAAAACAACATGCTTTCAAAGTTATAGGCTTGGTTGATATATTTGAATAAGTTTCAAGGTTCTTGGAATTTTTTGGAAGACTATATGAAAAATAAGCAAGGAGAGAAAGTATATTAAATCCTATAAATAATATACATGCCTCCAAGTTGAAGATATGGATGTGTTATGACCTCAAAAAATAGCTTATATACCAATAACATGGTTTTTAAGAGTATTTTGGGATTGTAAAAGTTTGATTACAGGTTTACAAGGTATAATATGGAGCGTTCAAACATGAAAATGTAGGTTTCTTGTCTTCTTCAAGAGCTCTTATGGGAAGATATGAATATCGACCTGATTCTTAACCTCTCTAAGAGGTATTCACATGGACTTAAAGGATAATTCCTATGATTCTAAAACATGTCTAGATATGAATGTAATAAATTGTCATAAAGATTATGAAAGAGGATGGAGACATTTGAAATTGCCTTTAGAGATTTACAACTCCCTCCATGGAGTGGTGGTCATTGAAAGTGAAACCAATTCTCCAAATGGGTGTCATAAATATTCCTCCAAGATAAAAATAATCTTACCATGTTAGTTAATAAGGTAAGTCAATCTTGGGATATATCATATCTATCATGCATTCATGGGAGGTGGAGATATGTAATTTAAGGCTATTAAGAAATGCATTTCCAAGAATATAATAGCATTGAAGGATCACATCGATCATACACAAGCCTTCATAAGGAAAAAAATAGCAAGGACTAAAGTCTCCTCTCCCACTAATACACCAAATTTAATTGAATATCTTAATGAGAGTAGCCTAATGAATTGGAGATGGATTAATGACCCCATTTTTCCTTGTCTCTTATCTTACATAGGATAAATAAATGGATTAGTGATAACATTCATGAAGTCTTATAGTGCTCTTTTCCTCTCTCTCATATCCATTTCTTATACAGGAATGAAAATTACTTGTTAATTATACTTAATTTTGCATATGCAAGACATTAATATTTTTTAGACATGTAATTATAGCATGATTCCTTGAGTCCAATAAAGTTGATGTTTACCTCTTCTACATTTTCAATTTTATTAAGTATTGTGTAAAATATGAATTTTTTATCTTTTTTTGTGGTTGTTTATTTCCCTTATATTATTATCCTATCATTTTTACACCCTAATTAATATGTTTTATAATGTGTAGCCCGTTAGTTTCATGTAAATCACTTATAAAAATGTTTTTAAAGTTACAACTTTTGTAGGAGTTGTGTATTTCATCATCAACTACGTGGATTTATTATGTTGTTAGAGCAAGTGGAGGATATCTCTATACTATTGTTAAATCACCTATTTTAGTTTCAATTCAATTCATATTACCTTTTTCATGATAAAATACATAGTATTATATATAAGTCATTTTAGCATAGTTTTAGTTCTAAAGCTAATCTTAATTCAAGTGCATCTAGTTTAAGTAGGATTTGGCCTTCTCCAGATGATGCCATTGTTACCATCATAATAATTGATTTAATAAACTAGTGCAAGATCCAAGTGATAATAGTATTTTACTAAGTGGTTCGAGATCATTCCACTCACTTATATAACTATAAAGATGATTTAAAAATTCATCATTAATCATAGAATTTATGAGTATTTCAACCCCTTGACCATAACTGTAGATAATGGCATGTCCTTCAAAAATAAATATTTTAAATCCCTTTGTAATTATTTTCATATTAAACATAAATTATAAACTCATTATTATCATCAAGGAAATGGTAAAACTAAGGGATAAAATAAGACCTTTGTGAAAATTATCAAAAATTATTGTCAATGATTCTAGTTATGATTGGAATTTGTAATTGTTCTACCAAACATTCCCTATTTTTTCTTGAAGAAAAGGGGACCCACCTTTATGTGATTTGTCCTTTATTTGTGTATTTTTCCTATACTTATATGTATAAATTATATCAATATTATCTTTAAATCTTTACAATTGGGAATATAAATAATGGAATTAAACATTATGGACTAACTTACTAATGCCTTTTGAGAGTTTTGTACTATATAGTTTTTTGGGACATAGTTTTGTTCGATATTTTTAGTTATTTGTCCAAAAAAATCAATGGCCCATTTTTTGAATGGCACCTAGGCAATAATGGGGATGAGAGGCATCTCATCTTAGTGGTTAGGCTTCTTGGTGTGATGGCATATGTTACATGCCAAGGTGCACTATTTTGTGTCTTGAAATAGGCTTGGCTACCACAAGCTTGATTACAATATTTTATGTGCCATTGCATCTCTAGTGCAATGGCCTCATGTTATTAAATAATATTCTTATTGTGATATGGATTCCCTTTCATGTTATATAACAAATTGTTGTAGGACTTCATATGTACTTAGTTTGTATAGCTCCCCCTTAATGAGCTAGAGTGGGATGGCACAAACCACAAATTACTTCTTCTCCTTATTTGACATGGTTAAGGGTGCAAACACTGATGTTAGGAAAGAGAAAATCTTTACCAAATATTTAGGGACACATTATACTCTATATATTTGTGCATATATTATGTCCTCCTCAATCGACACCACCACATCACCAAAATTTATGTGGGATAAAAGGTTTGGCCCCAAGTTCTACTTTTTAGGTTTAACAATAATGGAGAAGTGTAAATCCTAAAATAGAACTATCCATCTACATATGAACCCATGTAAAACAAGCTTGTTC
The DNA here is from genome assembly GCA_037957365.1 of Torreya grandis. Lineage (NCBI taxonomy): Eukaryota > Viridiplantae > Streptophyta > Pinopsida > Cupressales > Taxaceae > Torreya > Torreya grandis. The sequence continues at coordinate 889,877 of JARHVA010006474.1, read as the reverse complement.
ATGAGGTACTCTATCACCTCATGATCAGTGAAAAAGATGAATTGGGTCACCAATAGATATTGCCTAAATTTCTATAAGGCATAGACCATTGTTAGTGCCTCACACTTGATGGTGGTGTAATTTTATTCTACCTATGTCAATTTATTACATGAAAAAGAGGTGGGTTGGTCCATATTTCCCTCACCTAGTTGCAAAAATATATAGCTAATTACAGACCCGAAATCATTGACATGAATGTGGAAAGGAGTAGTCTAGTCTAGGAAATACATAATTTGTAAGCTATTTAATTTCAGCTTCAATGTTTCAAAAGCTTCCTATTTCACCTTTCCCAAATAGAATGGGATATATTTGTGAAAGATATCCTTTAGATTCACTAAAATATTCACATATCTCTAAATAAACTTCTTGTAGTATCTATAATGGCCTAGAAAAGTGTGGATGTCTTTCTACATTGAAGGAGTTTGGAGTTGAAATATGATGGATATCTTCATAGGGTTAACAAGAAAACCATCCTTGCAAATGATGTACCAGAGTAATGTCCCAAAGGGGTTTGTGAAGATGCACTTATTTAGGTTTAAATATATTTTGAGCTACATTCACCTCTCAAATATGACGCATACATTATCATAATGGTCCTTTACAACGCCATATATAGTCTAGTCATCAAAATAGACTAGAAAGAACCTATGGATTAATTCCTTGAAAGTAATGATCACTACTTTAGAGAATATCATTGGAATATTCTTGATTCCAAAGGGCATCACATTATAACCAAAACAACCCCATTCAATTTTAAAGGTTTTCTTAGGATTATCCTCCTTCTCGATCTACACCTAATAATTGCCTGAGAAACTATTAGTGAAAGTATATATTTTGTAACTTATGATGCCATCCAAGACCTCATCAGTGAATGGGGTCAGTAATGGGTTAGTTATGTAGGCAAAATCCAAAAGTCTATAATTGACACATATTTATATCCACCCATCCTTCTTGATGTTTATGACCATCAATCTCACCCATTTAGACTCTTTTATAGGGTAGATGATGTTGACGGCTAATATTCCATCAATATCCATTTTTACCTTAGCATAAAGATTAGGATTCATCTTATACTAGTGTTTTTTGATAGGCCTCATGCCATACACCAAATTGATGCTCATTTTTCCAATGGAAAGGTGGGTATCCTTCATGTTCTTATGGCTATATGAGAACAAATCCTAAAATTCCTTTAGGTGGTCTATGATTCATGCCATCTCTACCTCAGACCAATAAGTGCATATAGTGGTAATCTTCAACTTGCCTTTTATGTTTATGTTTACTTTAGTGGTCTTGAGTGTCAAATTATAGGTTTCATTCCTCTCTTGATGAGATTATTCAACTTGCCTTGTTCCCTCCATTATTTAAATTCAAAGATGCACCAAATCTTCTTTGTCTGGGACACTATCATCCATGTGGTGCATGAGTTTTTTCTTCCTATTAGATCCTTCCAATTATGCTCCTTCTAGGTTTCATATCCTCATTAAAATCATGATTAAACACCTTTTCTTCAAAAAACATAAAGAATATGAGTCTTTTATCCCTAAATATATCTCTAAGTCACTCTTATAGGATCATAGTGTCCACAAAAACTACCCTATGAATGACTTGTAGTGGCTATAGTAGCTCTAAGTTATATAAAGAGAAGGAGAAGGTGTGCAAGAACCTTTCCTTAAGTACCTCATAGTCTCTTATCTCTTAGCACATTTAATTTATAACGTACCATGCTTGTGCCCATGTTTTAAAATTACTATAGAAGGCATGCACCCATAGACTTCTAACATGTTCTCACCATATATAGTCCATGTTTCTTCACACATGCATGATTGGGTTGGAATCACCTGAGTAAGTAGGTATGTCTAAGTCCTCATTACTCTTTCCAAACTTAGTGCATTTTGTTACCTTCACATATTTCCATGTTGGTAAGTTATGCCTTTACACTTCCCACCAATGAGTAGCAGTGCTCTTCAAGGTATGTACTAGTGCACCAATTCTATTTATTTCTTTGGGAATGCATGCTTTAATGTCATGAACATATTTATCTCTAAACTATATCCTTCCATATCTTGGGAGCACTGCATGCTTCCATTTACTCATCTAGAACACCTTTTATCCTACCTTTTTGGCATGAAGAACCTTTTTTCTCTAAGTGTAATCAATTCTAATAAATCTTATTCTAGTTAGCCTTTGTTTAGTTTCCCATATTAGGTGGCACGTTTAGATAATAAATTCATGATCCTCTTCAACCCATCAGTCATAAGCTACATCAGTTCTATTAGAAGTTAATTGCCCATACTCCCATTTGAGTAATCTTTGGTCACTTGTGTTAAGCTTCTTAGTGCCCCATGCCATGATTTTATAAATGTGATGAGATCAACACCTTCCACATATATATGCCCTTGATAACTTGATAGGGGGATCACCGCCATCTCTCTATCATTCTCAAAAGTCATGTAGCACTTTTTGAAGCACATGTCCACATTATTGTTGTATCACCATGGCCTCCCTAATATCAATATATAGTTATCATGCTTTGTTAACTTGATTACTTCAATGTTAAATCTGAATTCATCACCCATAATATCTACAATGGTTCCCTTCAAGATCCTGATAGGTTGCACTCAGGTTTTCTTAGCCATAAACAACATATGAGGGGATGGATTTAAGGGTGTCCATCCCATATTCTCCCATATATTTTTGGTCAGAATGCTAACCTTGGTGCCCATGTCTAAAAGGACCTCAAAAATAGACCATTCATTGATGGTGGTGTTTATTAGTATTTTTTTGTCATACTCTATGTTTTAGGTTTGCTTTACTTCACGCTCCTACTCCATATGTGGCATAACACCTTAAATAATTTGAGGTATGGATTCCTCCTCTATTATCTTCCATACATGCTCTAAAATCTAGTTTTTTAGTGGGGATAACATCCCTTTAGATTACAAGATGTGTAGGATCTCAATCAACTCTCATACTTTACTCTCCTAGTTGTCTTGCTTCTTACACGTAATGCTTTCCTATGCCTCTAGATATTTGTTTAATTAGAGCTCCCCCTACAATTTTTTATTACACTCATGGATTATTATGGGATTCCCTTATGTCATTTTGAGCCATGATAGGGTGAAAATTTAGGCTTATGTTATGTTATGCACTCAGCATAGCTTGACTCATCATATTCTAAGTGTAGTTCTTTTATTGACGTAGTAAGTGGATATGTGGTGAACCCACTCCAAGTCATGTTCTACACCTTAGGTGGCTCCTTGAAAGTTTTTTGTGGCTTAAGAGCCCATTTATCCTCCTTTTCACATGCCTAAACATGGTGGCACTCTTATCTACATTAGGCTAACCTTGATTCAACTTTTTATATAAGTTTTGGCAATCCTTGATCGCATGTGATCCCCAAAAATAATTGCACATTGGGTGTATGGGGTAGGTGTTCTAGTAATGCTTAGTTGACCTACACTTGTAACATGATCATAGTGGGAATATTATTCTACCATGTCCTCTACCTTGCTTATGTACACCTCATTGATTTCCATAACTAGTATTTTTCCCCTCCATATTTGTTCATGGGAAATTATTCTTGTTATGCCCCTCCATCTCGTATTCAATACACCAAAATCTAACTTGCATGTCATGCACTAAACCAATAGTTAGATTTTTCATGTATGAGACCATTGACATGATTTATACCTCAAAAAATGGGTTAATCTTGGTGTTAGTGATGCCTACTTCCTCATCCCATAACATAGATTCAAACACTTTATGGGGTCCATGAAGGTCTTCATGGATAGCTCTCTCTTGAAAGGTACTAATAGGCCCCCAAAAAACCATTATGAATTTTCTAAGGGGTGGATATCATATGAAAGCTTAGAAATGATTATCTTAAATCATGTGTCATATAGGCACATGTTATCGAATAGCTCTTAGCTAATTTCCTTGACTACCATGATGCTCTATTTCTCAAACCCAAGAATATCAAATTCCTTTAATAAAGCCTACTTTAGTATCTCATAATCAACCATAACTTAGTTTGGATAAATTTTTTGATACTAGGTATGGGTGTGATTTATCAAGATGGTTGTGAACTAAGTTACCTTGTTCTTTGACTATGTGATACCCTAAGCATGTCATTGAAGTTCACAATTAAACACATTATTTGTAGCTTTCTCTATGCCATGATACTTAGGCAAGTTCATCACCATTTCATAATAAATATATATGGGGGGTGGTGCTAGAGTCTAATGCATTTTCCCCTCAATATCTATAGTGGAGGTGATCATATAATGACTTTAGATATAAGGTTGAATGATGACCCTATTGGTGTAGGTTTGATAATTGAGCTTGATGGTATGGTACTTATCACTTGTGATACCAAGTCACTTCCTACAAGATATTATACAATTGGCATAGATAACATCTTCTAAATGAGAATGTTGATACTTTTGTTCTAGATTCATGGGTTTGTCTCTCTAGTTCATGGTATTTTGATTTAATCCCTTATAAGGTATCACTTGTTTGATCATAAAGTCTTGGTTCAACTCCTGAAATATATGAAAATCAATGTTTATAATAGGGTCAGTTATCATTCTTCTATCTTCTAGTGGAGAATCCAGTGCACAAGCTTGAATTTTAAGTTTAAAGAGGTTAGGTACTTCTGATGTATCCTCATTTTCCACATCTTGGAAGAACCCAAGGCATTTTTTACCCAAATTTTAAGTTCAATCTCTTGCTTCCTCCTTTCCTTCATTATGCCACTATAGTTTAAGGGATCCTTCCCCATGTCCTTCCCAATCAGTACAGGTCTTCTTGACACTTCTAGGTTCTAGATCCTATATCAACCTATGCCTTCACTTGTTATAGTTATACCTTCATAGCTCTTGGGTGTTAGGTTTCTCAACCTTTTCCATCTAGCCTCACCTACACTTCCCCTTCTCACATTTTGTGCTTGTTCATATACACAAGGATTTTAGCCTTCCATTCTTACTATTTCAATACCATAATCCACCAATAATATCTTTAGTTTGGCATTGAGCCCTCTTATGAATTTAACCCTTTATTCATGAAATAAATCATACTCTACTTCATGGCAAGAGAACGTCAACATTGAAAATTCTAAAATGTAACTATTCAGTGTATCACTCCATGACTTATCTCTAATGTGAATCCAAGCATCATCTAGGCTTTCAAGACTCTCTAGTATTTCAAGCCTATCTAAGTACTCCTTTATGTACTCAAATTGTTCTTCTTAGCTTCATCTTCTAGAGGTGGTATAGGTAACCAACCATTAGTACATATGTCGAGGTAGTTCACAAAAGAACACCTCATATAGAGCATTATACAAGTTGGTTTACACCCATTCTCTTGGATTCTATCCTTGGCATGTCAGGTGCTTCTATAGGAAAATATTTTCTATTTTTTATATATATCACTTGATGTTCTTGAGAGATATTCAAGCATCATTCTGCTGCACCATTTTTTTAATAGAATTGAACATAGGTCTTTATAAAAGAACCAAAATCTTGAAATTTTTTTTCCTTGTTTAGGTCATATTCCTAGTCATGAACTTAAAAATCAATCCAAGTCATTTTTTTACTTGATATAATTAGGAAAAATCATATTAAAAAATTTTGATGCATAAATTTGATGCGCTACTACATTGGCATTGATTTCACACAAGGCGCAAGCCTTGTGTGTTCACCCAAAGCACAACAGTGAAAGGACTGGGGTTCGTATTGATCTATTTGAAACATGGTGCAACATTAGTCTCAAAGGGTCTTAGTCATTGGTATAATGGGATTAGATATTCTATTAGTACATTCTATTCATGATAAGGTCAAGAGGTAAAAGCCTTTTTAAAGGCACAAGTCTTTTGGTTTAAGTTCATATCTAGCTAGATATATCTATTAGTGGCACAAGATAGATATAGAAGTTAAATGTCCTTTAAGTTATTATAAAATTCAAGGGAATGGATCATGTTCAATTACTCTCTCTTAGAAATAGTTCACTAGACATGATTAATAGGGGCTCGGTGCATGTTGTTTCAATACTTAGTTTTACAATTATACCAAAATTGTTATATGGTATAATGATGTCATTAATGACTTGGAATAGACCTTTATGATGTAATACATTCAAAGGATGAAAACTATAACATTATTCATATAAAACTAAGGTTGAAAACATACAATATTGTTAAACCATATGAAAATAATCAATAACTAAGTAGATATACAATGCCATTTCTATTAACTCAAGGTTCATCAAAATAATGTACAATTTGTATAAAATAGAGCACATGCTCATCTAAGTCCTACTAAAAGCCTTGAAACCCATAAGAGAGATTTGTGAAATACATGGTGGTTTTCCAAAGTATTCATGTTAGTTTTAAATCAAAATGTGTGTACGATCCTAGAATGAGTTCTATAAAACTTTATTGCATTAATGTCACCTCTTGTTTTTTAGGCTTGAGATTATTTTTATAGATAGATGAACATCTCATTACCAAGTTATATGGGTGCATGTTAGGTGCTAATATATTGCTATGGGTCATTATGTCATTGGTTCCACTGCCATAACAATTCTACTCTCTAACCACTGCATGGAAGAACTTATTGATATTCTCCTTCAAACCTTGGTGCTAAGAAACTACCTGCTAGTTGGCATAGGATATTAAAATATTATTCTAGATGGCACTAAGGGCATCAAAAGAGTAATCATTTTTAATGATTTCCATGTGTTGAGATGTGTTGAGTTGGCATAGTCTACTAAGTAAAAAATAAAGTGGCCCAATAAGTATAAATATCATCCATGGTAAAATAGTGACCAAAAAATGGATAAGACCAAGTTGAAGAAGTAAAAATAGATCTAAAAAACCATTTTATATGGAGTTCAAGCTCATTTTTAGAAGTTGTAAGACTCTTCATCACTTCCTAGTCTTGTTATTCAAGTGCATGGTTATGTAATAGTTTGAAAATGGTTTTTTTATGTCCTAAGACACTTCATGATAAATATTATATGTTTCAACAACCAATAAATTATTTAAAAGCAATATATAGGCCTATAGACTTGTGTACATGGAAGTTATAGGTTTTCCAAGCAAATATAATGTCATTTTACTATTCCCTTCATGCATGGACATTTTAGGACTATAGTGAAGGTTTTATATGTCTTAAATCATACCTTGATAACTTTCATCATCTATTAGAGTAAGTAAATAATGTGGATCTTGAAAAAAACATGCTTAAACCCTAAATCCTATGAAGATGCCTTTAACATTTTTGAAGCTTGCTCAAGAAGGAAACATGGAGGTTGAGAGTATATGAGTTATTTAAAGATTCTCTAAGAGATAAAAAAAGAGTTTTAAGTTTGATAAGGTTGTTTAACAAGCATTTTTTAGGTTTTTAGGGTATTTTAAATGGTTTTGAACCTCTAAAGGAAATGTTGTAGGCCTTTATAGTAAGGATTTCAAGCAAGGAATTTGCATATACATGACTATATCAAACCTTGAGTAATTATTCATACTAAAAAATTGCTGCAATGTATATTTATGACCTATAAAAACCTCTAAAAAGATCCTAATATGGTTTTTCAAAAGGAGTCCATATTGCTACAAGTGTGATCCAAAGGTTATAATTGTCTAAGAATTCCTGTAGTCATGATCTAAAAGTTCAACCATGTTTCCAAATCCTTCTAAAACATATCCAAGAGTCTCCAAGATTACAACCATGATCATAGTTTTAACTATTCTCAATCTTCATAATGATGCTATAATCATGTAAAGGTAAAACAAATAAGTTATAATTAGGTTTTGGGGAATTGTCACTAGATTTCATGACTAAGAAGGTTTATGAAAGGTTGTAGGTTTAAAATACCAACTTGTAGGCATAACACCATGAGGAGTAATGTTTCCAAGTTATCAAGGCCCCCCATATCTAGGGTTTTGAACTTCCTAAGGTTATACGACTTCTTTAAGGAGCTAGTGAAGGTTTTGTGATCTCAAAGTTCCTGAAAAGACTTACTAACAGGTATATGATTGAAGATTAAAGCATTCAAAGTATTTTAAATAATAATTTCATTCACCATTTCAACCTCTCTGATCACCCTCAAGTTTCAATAGGCAAAAAAATATACTAAAGCTTAAATAAGGAGGGGTTTTAAGGTCTTAAATAGGGTATCCACATCATTTCAAATAGATTGTAATGTTCCAAGAATGATCTTCTTAGGAGGGTAAAGTTACTAAGGTTATGGTGTTGAATTAAGGAATAAGTTTTCAAGCCTAACAAGGTTGCCATTCATGACAAAAAAATGTTTATATAAGGTTCTACGGAAAGGCTTAGGAGTAAGTAGGCATGCCATACATTTGATGATATCAAGACCTTTATGAGGAAGTTTTACGTAGAATTAATAGTGTCTTCAAATCAAGAGACATGTATATAAGTATGTCAAAAGGTTTTTATGAGATTGAGAGGAACAAAAAGGTTATTAATCATGCATAAATTCCATTAAGATAAATAAAACATAGTTATAAGGTCCAAGAGATACTAAAGACCATTAATAATGTTGCACACCTTTAAATAGAGGAAATTAAATCTATAGCCTATGAGTTCTATCATACATGGTATTGTTAACAATAAATTGTTGATTGGATGGGGTTAAAACAAATGATAACAAATTTCATTAAGCCCAATAGTATTTAAGATTGCCCCAATGTTCTCATAATGTTTATGACATCCATACAAAAATTTTAAGATTTGAAGGTCAAAGTTTCCATGGAAGTTACAAATCTATTAAAGATTGAGTCGTCATTAGGTTCCAAGAATAGTTAAGGCATGATGTAGGCCTAGAATATGACGTAATGGATAATGTTGCATTTAGAGAGGGTTATGAAATTGGAATGTGTGTAAATTTTGTAGGCAAAATTGCTAATTTCCAAAGTTTTAAGATTGTGAAGTGCAATTTTTAGTGAAGAGACATACACCTACAAGTATGTATATGGGCATACATTTTCCAAATAAGGTTTATTGATTGATTAGGGTGAAATAATGTTCTCAAATATTCTCGAGAGAATATCTATGAGTCTAAAACCATTTTTGCAATGATAAAATGAGTATCTATAAACATTCATGATTAGATAGGATTATAACATGTTCTCAGAGATTCTCAAATATCATACCAAGCCCTGAGATTGTCTTCCAAGAGTAATAGTATCACTATGGCAAATGAAATTTAAGGTTTTCTAACATTTTTTTGACATATTTATGTATACCAATAGAACTAATGATATTTCAAGCATGATTTCAAGATTCAAATATGTCTATAGGTCTAAAAGACCAAGAGTTCAAACACCTTAAGATTTATATCTTTTCAAATCTTAAAAAGGATTCCCATAGAATGTAAAAACTCTTGCAAGCATGTTTTGAGTATTGGATAGGATCCACATGGTGTTGAAGAGGAAGGGGTGAATTATTGATTTTTTCAAGCATATATGCAATCCTACAAGTCATGTTGAAATATGTCAATGATTCTCAAGTTTAGTCTATAGGGTTTCAAACCTCAAATAATTTCTCCATATACATAAGCTTTCATACAAGCCCATGGGAATACTCAATAAGTTTATCACCAGGTTATTGGTATTATTATTAAAATTTGAGCTAATCTATAATCAAATAAGATTATTATGTTGAGTCCACCTATAGAAAAGAAGTTCTTAAGATATATTATAAGATATAGGGATAAACATAAATGAGCTAAGTCTTCTAATGGGATAAAAGACTACCATGAAGGTATGATGAGTGATAAAGACCTCCTAAGGAATAAAAAAAATTGTGACCTTTAAGGGATGAAAATAACATTATTTCAAAGTTACAGGCTTGGTTAATAGATTTGAATAAGTTTTAAGGTTCATGGAATTTTTTGGAAGATTATATGAAGAAAAATTGAGAGAAAGGATATTAAATCCTAGAAACAATATACAGGTCTCCAAGTTGAAGATATGGATGTGTTATTACCTCATAAAATAGCCTATATACCTGAAATAAGGTTTCTAAGAGTAATTTGGGATTGTAAAAGTTTTATTACAGGTTTATAAGGTACAATATGGAGCCTTCAAACATGAAAATGTAGATTTCTTGGCTTCTTCAAGAGCTCTTATAGGAAGAGCTGAATATGAACAAGATTCTTAACATCTCTAAGAGGTATTAAAGTGGACATCAAGGATAATTGATATGATTCTACAACATGTCTAGATATGAATGTAATAAATGGTCATAAAGATCATGAAATAGGATGGAGCCATTTAAAATTACCTCTAGAGATCTGTAACTCCCTCAGTGGAGTAGTGGTCATGAAAATTGAAACTAAGGCTCCAAATGGGTGTAAGAGATCTACCTTGAAGTCAAAAATTATCTAACCATTTTAGTCAATAAGGCAAGTCAAGCTTGGGATATATTATATCTAGCATGAATTCATGGGAGGTAGAGATATGTAAGTTAAGGCTATTAAGAAATGCATTTCTAGGAATATAACAACATTGAAAGAGCACGTCATTCATACACAAGCCTTCAAAAGGTAAAAAGTAGCAAGGACTAAAGTCTCCTCTCCCAATAATACACCAAATTCAATTGAATATCTTAATGGGAGTAGCCTAATGCATTGGAGATGGATTAATGATCCCATTTTTCCTTGTCTCTTATCTTACGTGGGATAAATAAATATATTAGTGATAACATTCATGAAATATTCTAGTTCTCTTTTCCTCTCTCTCATATCCATTTCTTATATGGGAATGAAAATGACTTGTTAATTATACCCCATTTTTCATATGACTAGACTTTACTCTTTTTTAGACATGTAATTCTAGCTTGATGCCTTGAGTCTAATAAAATTGATGTTTGCCTCTTCTACATTGTCAATTTTATTAAGTATTGTGTAAAACCTTAATTTTTTATCTTCATTTGTGGTTGTTTATTTCCCTTATGTTGTTATCCTATCATTTTTACACCCTAATGTATATGTTGTATTATGTGTAGCCCACTAGTTTCATGTAAATCACTTGTACAAGTGTTTTGAAAGTTATAAGTTTTGTAGGAGTTGTGTATTTCATCATCAACTATGTGTATTTCTTATGTTGTTAAATAAAGTGGAGGATATCTCTATAATATTGGTGAATCACCTATTTTCATTTCAATTCAATTAATATTACCTTTTCCATAATAAAATACATAGTCTTATATATAAATAAGTCATTTTAGCATAGTTTTTAGCCTACAACTAATCTTAAATCAAGTGCATCTAGTTTAAGTAGGATTTGGCCTTCTCCAGATGATCCTATTATTACCATAAGATCAAATGATTTATTGAACTAGTTGAAGATCCAAGTGACAATAGTATTTTAATAAGTGCTTTGAGGTCATTCCACTCACTTATGTAATTATAAAGATGATTTAAAAATTCATCATTAATCATAGAATTTATGAGTATGTCATCCCCTTCACCATAATTTTAGATAATGGCATGTCCTTCAAAAATAAATATGTTAAATCCATTTTTAATTATTTTCATATTAAACATAAATTATCAAATGCCTATTACCATCAAGGAAATGGTGAAACTAAGGGATAAAATAAGACCATGGTGAGAATTCTCAAAAATTATTGTCAATGATTCTAGTTGTGATTGGAATTTGTAATTGTTCTACCCAACATTCCCTATTTTTTCTTGAAGAAAAGTGGACCCACCTTTTTGTGATTTGGCCTTTGTGGATTTTTCCTCTACTTAGCTATGAAAATTCTGTTAATATTATCCTTAAATATTTACACTTGGGAATATAAACAATGGCATTGAAAATTATGGACTAATTTACTAATGCATTTTGAGAGTTTTATACTCTATAGTTTTTTGGGACATAGTTTTGTTTGATATTTTTAGTTATTTATTCAAGAGTTTTAGTTATTTGTCCAAAAAATTTAATATCCCATTTCTTGAATGGAACCTAGGAAATAATGGGGATGAGAGGCATCTCATCCTACTGATTGGGCTTCTTAGTATGATGGCATATGTTACATGCATAGGTGCATTCTTTTGTGTCTTGGAATATGCTTGGCCACCACAAGCCTGATTACAATATTTTATGTGTCATTTCATCTATAGTATAATGTCCTCATGTGATTACCTCATGTGATTATTGTAATATGGAGTCCCTTTCATGTTCTAGAACACATTGGTGTAGGACTTCATCTATACTTAGTTTGTATAGCTCCCCTTGAAGGAGATAGAATGGGACAATATGAACCACCAATTACTTCTTCTCCTTATTTGACATGTTCTAGCATACAAACATAGATGTTAATAAAGTGACAATATTTTGCAAGTCTTTAGGGACACACTAAACTTTGTATAGTTGTGCATCTAGCATGTCCTCCTCAATTGACACCACAACATCACTAGAATTTATTTGGGATAAAAGGTTTGGCCCCATGTTCTGATTTCTAGGTTTAAAAATAATGGAGAAGTGGAAATCCTAGAATATAACTATACATCTGCATATACACCCATGTAAAACAAGTTTGTTCATGAAGTACTTGATCACGTCATGATCAGTGAAAAATATGAATTGGGTCATTAATATATATTGCCTAAATTTATATAAGGCATAAACCTTTGCTAGTGCTTCACACTTGGTGGTGGTGTAATTCTATTCTACCTATCTCAATTTATTACTTTCTAAAGAGATGGAGTGTTCCATCTTTCCCTCACCTAGGTGCACCAATATGGAGCTAATTAGAGAGTTTGAATCATCGACATGGATGTGGAAAGGAGTAGTCTAGTCTAGGAATTATATAATTGGCACGTTATCTAATTTTAGCCTTAATGATTCAAAAGCCTCCTCTTTCACCTTGCCCCAATAGAATGGGCCATATTTATGCAATAGATCCTCTAGAGGCACTACAATATTCACATAGCTCTATATAAAGTTCTTGTAGTATCCATAAAGGCCTAGAAAGGTGTGGATATCTTTCTACATTGAAGGAGTCTAGAGTTGAAATATGATGGATATATTCATAAGGTCAACAACCAAAACCATCCTTGTAGATGATTTACCAGATGAATGTCCCAAAGGGGGTTTTGAATATGCACTTCTTCATGTTTAAATATATTTGGAGCTACATTCACCTCTCAAACATGAGGTGTAGATTATCATAATGGTCATTTACAAGGCCATATATAGTCTAGTCATTGAGATAGACTAAGAGGAACCTATGGATGAATTCCTTGAAAGTAATGATCATTACTTTAGATGATATGGTTATCATATTCTTGAGTATAAAGGGCATCACATTATAATCAAAACAACCCCATTCAATATCAAATGTTGTCTTAGGATTGTCCTCCTTCTCAATTCACACCTAATGATAACCTAAGAAACCATTAGTGAAAGTATATATTTTATAACTTACAATGTCATCCAATACCTCATCAGTGAATGGGGTTAGGAATGGGTTAGTGATGTATGCAACATTCAAAAGTCTATAATTGACACATATTTTTATTCACCCATCCTTATTTATGCTTATGACCATCAAGCTCACCCATTTAGACTATTTTATAGGGTAAATGATGTGGCATCTATTATTCCATCAATCTCCATTTTTACCTTGGCATAAAGATTAGGATTCATCCTATACTAGTGTTTTTTGATAGGCCTCATGCCATACACTATATTGATGCTCATTTTTCCAATGGAAGGGTGGGTATCATTCATGTTCTTGTAACTATATTATAATAAGTCTTGAAACTCCTTTAGGTGGTCTATAATTCATGCCATCTCTACCTCAGACTAATAAGTGTATATAGTGGTAATCTTCAACTTGCCTTTTATGCTGATGTTTACTTTAGTGGTCTTGAGTGGAAAAAGATAGGGTTCATTCATATCTTGATGAGAGTATTTAACTTTCCTTATTCCATCCATTATTTTAATTCAAATATGCACCAGATCTTGTTTGTTTGGGACACTATCATCCACATGGTGTATGAGTTTTTTCTTCCTATTAGAGCCTTCTAATTACACTCCTTTTAGGTTTCATGTCATCCTCATTTATATCACTATTTAGGACCTTCTATTCAAAAAACATAAGGAGTATGAGTCCTTTCTCCCTAAAAATATCTCTAAGGCAATATTCTAGGATCATAGTGTCCACAAAAACTACCCTATGAATGCCTTGTTGTGGCTCTAATAGCTCTAAGTTCTATGAAGAGAAGAATAAGGTGTGAAAGAACCTTTGCTTAAGTACCTCATAGTATCCTATCTCTTAGCACTTTTGATTTATAACATAAAATGCTTGTGCCCATGTTTCCAAATTACTATATAAGGCATGCACCCATAGGCTTCTAGCATGTTCTCACCATAGATATTCCAAGTCTCTTCACACTTGCATGATTGGGTTGGAATCCCCTAATTAAGTAGGTTTGCCTAAGTCCTTATTACTCTTTCTAAACATAGTGCATATTTTTACCTTCACATCTTTCCATGTTGGTAAGTTAGACATTTAAACTTCCCACCAATGAGTAGTAGTGTTCTTCAAGGTATGCACTAGTGCACCAATTCTATCTATTTATTTTGTAATGCATGCTTTAATGTCATGAACATAGTTCTCTATAAACTAGATCCTTCAATATTTTTGGAGCACTACAAGATTCCCTTTACTCATCTAGAACACCATTTTCCCTATGTTTTTTACATGGGGAACCTATTTTATCTAAGTGTAATCAATTCTAATAAATCTTATTCTAGTTACCCTTGGTTTAGTTTCCCATACTAGGTGGCATGTTTAGCCAATAACTTCATAATCCTCTTCGACCCATCAGTCGTAGTCTATATTAGTTGTATCAAAATTTGATTATCCATACTCCCATTTGAGTAATCCTTGGTCACTTGGGTTAAGATTCTTTGTGCCCCATTCCATGATTATATAAATTTGATGATATCAACACCTTCCAAATATAGATGCCCTTGATCACTTGATAGGGGGATCATCACCCTCTCTCTACCATTCTCAAAAGTCATGTAGCACTTTTTGAAGCACATGTCCACAATGTTGGTGTATCACCATGGCCTCCCTAAGATCATTATATAGTTATCATGCTCTATTAACTTAATTATCCCAAAGTTAGCTCTGAATTCATCACCCATAATTTCTACAATGGTGCCGTTCAATATCCTAATAGGTTGCACTCAGGTTTGTTAGCCATAAACAACATATGAGGGAATGGATTTAAGGGTGTCCATCGTATATTATCCTACATAGTTTTGGTTAGAATGTTGACCTTCATTCCCATGTCCAAAATGACCTCATAAATAGACTATCCATAAATGGTGGTGTTTATTAGTATTTCTTGGTCATACTCTATATTCTAGGTTTTCTTTACTTCACTTTCCTACTCCATATGTGGCATAAAAAATTCAATCATCTCAGGTGTGGCCTCCTCCTCTAGCATGTTCCCTACATGATCTAAAGTCTATTTTTTTAGTATGGATAAAATCCATTTAGATTATAAGAGGTTTATGATCTCAATCAACTCATATACTTTAGTCTCTTGGTTATTTTTCTTCTTGCACATAACGTTTGCCTATTCCTCTAGATCTTTGGTCAATTAGAGCTCTCCCTAAAAATTTTGTTTTACACTCATGGATTATTATAAGACTTCATTATGTCATGTTGAGTCATGGTAGGGTGAATTTTTTTTCTTAGGTTATGCTATGCACTCAGCATAACTTGACCAATCATATTCTAAGTGTAGTTCTTTTATTGGCATAGTAACTGGCTATGTGGTGAACCCACTCCAAGTCAAGTTCTACACCTTAGGTGGATCCTTACAAGTTTTTTGTGGTTTGAGAGCCCATTTATCATGCCTAAACATAGTGTAAACCTTATCTACATTAGGCCAACCTTGAGTCAACTTTTTACACAAGTTTGGGCAATCCTTGATCGCATGTGATCCCTGACAATACTTACACATTGGGTGTATGGGGTAGGTTTTATAGTAATTATCAGTTGACCTACACTTGTAACATGATCATAGTGGTAATATTTTTCCACTATGTCTTCTACCTTTCTTGTGCACACCTCATTGATTTCCATAGCTAGTATTTTTCTGGTCATAACCTTTGTTTCCTTAGCCTATCTACCTTCTAACTATGGTCATTGCCTACTATGCATCTCTCTCCATATTTTAGTGCATCTCATCAATGACTCAATAATATACTATTGAATGAGTATAGGCATCACACATCTTACAATAAATAGTGGTGTTTACTTAATTGGCATGTTGTAATAGGGGATAGTTTCAAGAGTCATGTGACCCATGACAAACTTCAAAACTGAGTAGTAGACATTTATTCAAGGGAAATTATTATTTTATGCTCCTCTATCTCATAGTCAGTATACCAAAATTTGATTTGAGTGTCATGCACTAAACCAATAGTTAGCTTTTGTAGCTAGGAGGCCATTGACATGATCTATGCCTCTATAAATGGGCTAAACTTGGTGTTAGTGTTGCCCACTTCCTCATCCTAAAACACAGCTTCAAGCACTTTATGGGGGTCCATGAAGGTCTTCATGGATATATCTCTCCTAAAAGGTATGATTGGGCCCCCAAAAACCCATTATGCATGTTCTAAGGGGTGGATATCATATGAAAGCTTAGAAAGGATGGTTTTAAATCATGTGTCATATAGGTGCATGCTATCGAATAATCCTTGGATAATTTCTTTGACTACCATGATGCTCTATTTCTCAAACCTAGGAATATCAAATTCATTCAAGAGAGCCTCATTTAGTATATCATAATCAACCGTAACCTAGTTTAGATCAAATTTTTGATACTACATATGGGTGTGATTTAACAAGGTGGTCATGAACCAAGTTACCTTGTGCTCTAACTGTGTGGTAATAAAATCATATTATTGAATTTCACACTTATATACATGATTTGTAGCATTCTCTATGCCATGATACTCAAGAAAGTGCATCACCATTTCATAATAAATCTATTGGGGGGGTGGTGCTAGAGTCTAAGGTATTTTCCCTTCAAAATATATATTAGAGGAGATCATTTAATGCCTCTGGATGTAGGGTTGAGTGATAGCCCTATTTGTGTAGGTTTCTTCATCAATCTTGATGGTGTGGTACTTATCACTTATGGTGTTGGGTCACTTCCTACAAGATATTATGTAATTTTCATAGATAACATCCTCTAAATGAGAATGCTAATACTTTTATTCTAGATTCAAGGGTTGGTGCTCTCTAGTTCATGGTATTTTTATTTAATTACTTGTAAAGTATCACTTGTTTGAACACAAATGCTTGGTTTAAATATTGAAATATATCAAAATCAATGTTTATAATAGAGTTAGTTATGATTCTTCTATCTTTTAGTGGAGAATCTAGTGCATGAGCTTACATTTTAGGTTCAAAGGGGGTAGGTGCTTCTGATATATCCTCATTTTCCACATATTGGAAGAACCCAAGGCATTTTTTACCCAAATTTTAAGTTCAATCTCTTGCTTCCTCCTTTCCTTCATTATGCCACTACAGTTCAGGGGATCCTTCCCCATGCCCTTCCCACTTGCTACAGGTCCTCTCGGTACTTCTAGGTTATAGATCCTCTATCAACCTATGATTTAACTTGTTATAGTTCTTCTTTCATATATCTTAGGTATTAGGTTATTCATAATTTTCCATTTAGCCTCACCTACACTTCCCCTTTTCACATGTTTTTCTTGTTCATATAGACAAGGATTATAGCCTTCCATTCTTACTATTTCAATACCATAATCCACCCATTATCTCTTTAGTTTGGATTTAGGCCCTCTTATGAATGTATCCCTTGGTTAATGAAATAACTCATACTATTATCTCAAGATAAGTTTGACCTAAAAAATTATAACATGTAACTATTCATTGTGTCGATCTACCACTTATCTACAATGTGCATTCAAGCATCATCTACGCTTTCAATCCTCTATAGGATTTCAAGCCTATCTAGGAACTATATTGTCCACTCAAAGTGTTGTGTGTAGTTTCATATTATAAAGGTGGTATAGGCAACAAACCATTGGTACACATGTCTAGGTAGTTCGTAAAAGAACACCTCATATAGAGCATCATATAGGTTGGTTTACACCTATTCTCTTGGATTCTATCCTTGGCATGTTAGATGAATTTATAGGAAAATACATTATAACTATTATATCTATTACTTGATTTTATTGAGATATAGTGAATCATCATTCCCCTGCACCATTATTGAAATAAAATTCAACACAAGTCCTGATAATGGAACCAAAATCTTGTAGAAAATTTTACTTGTTTTGCTCATATGCCTAGTCATGTCCTTCAAAATCAATCTGAGTCATTTTTATACTTGATAAGCTAGGCACAAACATAGTAAAATTTTGTGATGCATAACATTTGATGCACTAATACATTGGCATAGATTTCACATAAGACACAAGCCTTGTGCACTCACTCAAAGTACAATAGTGAAAAGACTGAGGCTCACATTGAGCTAGTTGAAGCATGGTGCACATTAGTCTCAAATGGACTTAGTCATTAGTAGAATGGGCTTAGGTAGTCTATCAGTACATTATATGTTGGATAAGGTTACGAGGCAAAAGACTACAAAAGGGCACAAATCTTTTGGTGCAAGTTCATATCTCGCTAGATATATATCTTAGTGGTACAAATCATAGGGATAGAAAGTTAAATGTCCTTCAAGTTCTTAGCCAAGTCAATGGAATGGATCATGTTCAATTACTCTCTCTTCAAGGTAGTGTTGTAGGAGTGATTACTAGGTTCTTGATGCGTGTTGGTTTCAACACTTAGTCAATTTTACAATTATACCAAAGTTTTTATATGGCACAATAATGTCATTAGTTAATTGGAATATACCTTTACATTGTAATACATTCAAAGGATGAAAACTATAGAATTATTCATATGAAACTAAGTTGGAAAACATACAATATTGTTAAACTATATGGAATGAATCAACAACTAAGTAGAGATGTAATGCCATTTATATTAACTCAAAGTTCATCAACATAATGTACATTTTATATAAAACAGAGAACATGCTCATCTAAGTCTGACTACAAGCCTTGTAACTCATAGGAGATCTTGTGAAATACAAGGTGGTTCTCTAAACTATTCATGTTGGTTTTAAACTAAAATGTGTGTATGATCTTAGAATGAATTCTATAGAGCTTCACTGCATTAATGTCACCTCCTCTCTTTTAGGCTCAAGCTAATTTTTATAGATAGAGGAACATCTCCTTACCAATTTAGATGGGTGCATGCCAAATGATAAGCTATTGCTATGGGTCATTATGCCACTGGTTCCAATACCCTAACAATTCCACTCTCCAACCACTGCATGTAAGCACTTAATGATATTCCCCTTCAAACTTGGGTGATAAGCAACTACCTGATAGTTGGCATACGATATTTAAAGATTCTTTTAGATGGCACTAATATTATCAAAAGAGTAATCATTTTTAACTATTTCCATGTGTTGAGATGTGTTGAGTTGACACAATCTACTAAGTAACATGAAAAGGGGCCCAATAAGTATAAATATCATCCATGGTACACTAGTGACCAAAAAATGGATAAGACCAAGTTGAAGAATCAAAATGGATCTAAAGAACAATTTTATATGGATTTCAAGATCATTTTTAGAATTTGTAGGACTCTTCATCACTTCTTGGTCTTGTTATTCAAGTGCATGGTTCTATAATAGTTTGTAAATTCTTTCTTTATGTCGTAAAGCACTTCATGATAATTATTATATGTTTCAACAACTAATAAATTATTTAGAAGAAATCTACAGGCCTATAGAATTGTGTACATGGAAGTTATAGGTTTTCTAAGAAAATATCATGTCATTTTTCTATTCCCTTCATGCAAGGACATTTTAGGATTATAGTGAAGGTTTTGTATGTCTTAAATCATCCCTTGATAACTTTCATCATCTATGAGAGTAAATAAATCACATGGGTCTTTAAAAAACATGCTTAAACCCTAAATCTTATGAAGATGCTTTTAACATTTTTAAAGTTTGCTCAAGAAGGAAACATGGAGGTTGAGAGTATATGAGTGATTTAAACACTCTCTAAGAGATAAAAACAATATTTGTAAGTTTGAAAAGGTATTATAACAAGCATTTTTTAGGTTTTTAGTGTATTTCAAGGGGTTTTGAACCTCTAAAGGCAATATTGTAGGATTTTATAGTAAGGATTTCAAGAACTGAATTTGTATATACATGACTATATCAAATCTTGAGTAATTATTCATAGTAAAAAATTTCTTCAACATATATTTATGACTTATAAAAACCTCTAACAATATCCTAATAAAGTTTTTCAAAAGGAGCCCATATTGCTACAAGTGTGATCCAAAGGTTCTAGTTGTCTAAGAATGCTTGCAGTCATGATCCAATAATTCAACCATGTTTCTAAAGCCTTCTAAAACATATCCAAGAGTCTCCAAGCTTATAAACATGATCATAGTTTCAATTATTCTCAAGCCTCATAATGATGCTATAATCATGTAAAGGTAAAACAAACAAGTTCTAAGTAGGTTTTGGTGAATTGTCACTAGATTCATGACTAAGAAGGTTTAGGAAATCTTGTAGGTTTAAAACACCCACTTATAGGCATACAACCATGAGGATTAAGGCTTGCAAGTTATCAAGGCCCCCCATATCCAGGGTTTTGAACTTCTTAAGGTTATATGACTTCTTCAAGGAGCTAGGGAGGGTTTCATGATATCAAAGTTCCTTAAAAGACTTTTTTTAGGTATACAATTGAAGATTAAAGCATTCAAAGTAGTTTAAATAAGAATGTCATTCACCATTTTAACCTCCATGATCACCCTCAAGTTTCAATAGGCAAAACAATATATTAAAGTCTACCTAAGGAAGGTTTTCAAGGTCTTAAAGAGGGTATCCACATCATTTCAAATATATTTTAATGTTCCAATAATGATTTTCCAAGGAGGGTAAAGTTAATAAGTTTATGGTGTTGCATTAAGGAATAATTTTTCAAATTTAACAAGGTTTCCATTCATGACAAAGCAATGTTTATATAAGGTTATAAGGAAAGGATTATAAGTAGGTATGCCATACATTTGATGATATCAAGACCTTTATGAGGAAGTTTTAGGTAGAATTACTAGTGTCTTCAAATAAAGAGATATGTATATAAGTATGTCAAAATGATTTTATGAGATTGAGAGGAATAAAAAGGTTATTAATCATGCTTAAATTCCATTAAGATAAATAAAACATAGTTATAAGGGCCAAGAGATCCTAAAGACCATTAATAATGTTTGACATCTTTAAATAAAGGAAATTAAATATATAGCCTATGAGTTCTATCCTACAAGGTATTGTTAAGAATAAATTGTTAATTGGTTGGGGTTAAAGAAAGTGTTAACAAGTTTCATTAATCGCAATAGTATTCAAGCTTGCCCCAATGTTCTCATAATGTTTATGAAATCCAATCCAAAATTTTAAGATTTTAAAGTCAATTTCTCCATGGAAGTTACATATCTATTGAATATTGAGTCTTCATTAGGTTACAAGAATGGTTAAGGCATGATGTAGGCCTAAAATATGAGGTAATGGATAAAGTTACATTTATAGATTATTATGAAATTATTAATTGCGTAAATTTTTTAGGCAAAAATGATAATTTCAAAAGTTTTAAGATTGTGAAGTAAAATATTTAGTGAAGATACATACACCTACAAGTATGTAGATAGGCCTACATTTTCCAAATAAGGTTTTTTGATTTATCAGGGTGAAAGAATGTTCTCAAAGCTTCTCAAGAGAATTTATATGGGTCTACAACCATTTTTAAAATGATCAAATGATTCTCTATAAACATTCATGATTAGATAGGATTATAACATACTCTTAGAGATTCTCAAATATCATACCAAGCCCTGAGATTGTCTTCCAAGATTAATAGTATCACCATGGAAAATGGAATTTAAGGTTTTCTAACCTTTTTTGACATATATAGGTATACCAATGGAAATAGATATTTAAAGCATAATTTCAATATTGAAATATGTCTACAAGTCTAGAAGACCAAGATTTCAAACACCTCAATATTTATAGCTTTTCAAATGTTAAAAAAGATCCCCATAGAATGTAAAAACTCTTGCAAAAAAGTTTCGAGTCTTGGATAGGATCCCCATGGTGTTGAAGAGGAAGTGGTGAGTTATTTATTTTTTCAAGCATATATGCAATCCTAAAAATAATTTTGAAAGATGTCAATGATTATCAAGTTTATTTTATATGGTTTCAAACCTCAAATAATTTCTCCATATATATAAGCTTGCATACAATCCCATGGGCATATTCAATACGTTTATCACTAGGTTGTTGATATTCTTATTAAAATTTGAGCTAATATATAATAAAATAAGGTTATGATATTGAGTCCAACTATAGAAAATAGGTTCTTAAGATCTAAAATAAGGTATAGGGATAAACATAGATGAACTAAGTCTTCTAATAGGATAAAATACTACCATGATGGTATGATGAGTGTTAAAGATCTGATAAGGAATTAAAAAGAGATTTTGTGATCTTCAAGGGCTGAAAAAAACATGATTTCAAAGTTACAGTCTTGGTTGATATATTTGAATAAGTTTTAAGGCTTTTATAAATTTTTGGAAGACTATATGAAGAAAAGGTGAGGAGAGAAAGGATATTAAAGCCTAGAAACAATATATAGGTCTCCAAGTTGAAGATATGGATGTGTTATGACCTCAAAACATAACTTATATACCTAAAAAAAGGTTTTTAAGAGTATTTTGGGATTGTAAATGTTTGATTACAACTTTACAAGGTACAATATGGAGCCTTCAAACATGAAAATGTAGGTTTCTTGGTTTCTTCAAGAATTCCTATTGAAAGAGATGAATACGAACTAGATTCTTAACCTCTCTAAGAGGTATTCACATGGACTTAAAGGATAATTCCTATAATTATACAACATGTCTAGATATGAATTTAATAAATTGTCATAAAGATCATGAAAGAGGATGGAGACATTTGAAATTTCCTTTACAGATCTACAACTCCCTCAATGGAGTGGTGGTCATGGAAAGTGAAACCAAGGCTCCAAATGGGTGTAAGAAATATTCCTCTAAGTAAAACATTCTCTAAGCATGTTAGTTAATAAGGTAAGTCAATCTTGGGATATATTATATCTAACACACATTCATAAGAGGTGGAGATATGCAAGTTAAGGCTATTAAGAAATGCATTTCCAAGAATATAACAACATTGAAGGAACACATTGATCATACACAAGCCTTCAGAAGCAAAAAAAGATAGCAACGACTGAAGTATCCTCTCCCACTAATACACCAATGTTAATTTAATATCTTAATGGGAGTAGCCTAATGTATTGGAGATGGATTTATGATCCCATTTTTCCTTATCTCTTATCTTATTTAGGATAAATAAATGGATTAGTGATAACATTCATGAAGTATTCTAGTGCTCTTTTCCTCTCTCTCTCATATCCATTTCTTATATAGGAATGAAAATGACTTGTTAATTATACCTCATTTTGCATATGACAAAACTTTACTCTTTTTTAGACATGTAATTCTAGCCTGATGCCTTGAGTTCAAAAAAATTGATGCTTGCCTCTTCTACATTGTCAATTTTATTAAGTATTATGTAAAAGCTGAATTTTTTATCTTCATTTGTGGTTGTTTATTACCCTTATGTTGTTATCCTATCATTTTTACACCCTAATTTTTAGTTTTATGATGTTTAATCCCCAGTTTCATGTAAATCACTTATATAAGTGTTTTGAAAGTTACAAGTTTTGTAGGAGTTGTGTATTTCATCATCAACTATATGGATTTATTATGTTATTAGAGTAAGTGGAGGATATGTCTATACTATTGGTGAATCACCTATTTTCATTTCAATTCAATTAATATTACCTTTTCCATGATAAAATACATAGTATTATATATAATTAAGTCATTTTAGCATAGATCTAGGCCTACAGATAATCTTAAATCAAGTTCATCTAGTTTAAGCATGATTTGGCCTTCTCTAGATGATCTCATTATTACCATCAGATCAACTAATTTAATGAACTAGTGTAAGATACAAGTGACAATAGTATTTTAATAAGTGGTTTGAGGTCATTATGATAACTTATGTAACTATAAATTTGATTTAAAAATTCATCATTAATCATAGAATTTATGAGTATATCAACCCCTTCACCATAATTTTAGATAATGGCATGTCCTTAAAAAAATATATATCAAATCCCTTTGTAATTATTTTCATATTAAAAAAAATTATCAACTTATTATTATCATCAAAGAAATGGTAAAACTAAGGGATAAAATAAGACCATTATTAAAATTCTCAAAAATTATTGTCAATGATTGTAGTTGTGATTGGAATTTGTAATTATTCTACCCAACATTCCTTATTTTATCTTGTATAAAAGGGGACCCACTTTTTTTTGATTTGGAATTTGTTTGTGAATTTTTCCTTTACTTAACTATGCAAATGATATCAATATTATCCTTAAATATTTACATAATGGCATTGAACATTATGGAGTAACTTACTAATGCCTTTTGAGAGTTTTGTACTATATAGTTTTTGAGACATAGTTTTGTTCGAGTTTTTTTTTTCAGACTTTTTAATTGGAACTTATGTTCAGGTTTCACTCATTGGATATTTTGTTCATAATTTAAATTTATCTAATTTGTTTCAATGTTTTCTCATTGGGTTTTATGTATCAAAAAAAATTATTTAGAGTTTTCACGTCAGGATTTTTGTTCGAATAAATGTTCCAAATGACAGTTTTTTTAGGCTCTTTATTCAGACATTTTATATTAGGATTTTTGTTTAGAATTTTTAATTGGAAATTTTGTTCAAAAATTTTAGTTATACAAATTATCCAAAATAATCATTGTTATCTTTATGCGATTCATAGATTTTGCTTAGAGCTTTTGCTCAGACATTTTGTGTGAACATTTGTTCTAAGGGATTTAGTTTTCAAGAATTTTTGTTCATGATTTGAATTTGGAATATTTGTTTGGAAATTTTTTTGCCTTGGTCCCAACACAAAATTTTATTTTTGATGGTTGAAATCCTACTAGACTTAGCCAAAAACACAAACTTGTTTCTAGATGCTTTCCAAGGATACCTACCAACTAAACTAATGAGACTTAAACTGTGTAGGTAAAACATATACATGAACATTAGACATTTATAACACATAAACTAAAATTTTATTCTAATTATATATACATGATGTGAAACCATCAACATATTCATTACTCATAAAACTAATTTGAATTCAATTGTTATCCTATGAATAAAATCCCTAGCTACCTGCAAATCAATTACAAAAAATAACTGACTAGTGGAAAGGACTTTTCACAAATCATGTAAATATACTTTGAGCACTACATAATTTAAATGGTGTCATCATCCAATATCTTTATGGGAACACTTCCACCTTTCTCATTCTCTATCAAGGATTCATCAGGGTTCACAAACATAATATATGATGAAATTATCTTTGACAATAGGTATGGTAATTAATCAAAAATATGGGATGTTATGGATGATGTTGACATGTTTTCACTTTATGAGAATCTATCCTCCATAGATCACCAATTTATTATAGACTTATTGGCTCTTAAAATAAAAAATACTACACTATGTGATGGCCAAACTTGAGTTCATGCCCTGTATCAACCTTTTATAGGATTTATTATTTGATATGAAAATTACATAAGATGCATTTTTTCACCATATGGATAACTAGATAGTCATGGCCTGCATTAATGGAGATGACTTTCAAAGGTATCTATCTTTGCCAATTTTTGATGTAATCTTTGATTAAAAAAAGGTTGGTTTTATGGAACCATCATAATTTAGTGGACAAAGTGCTAAGCTCATGTCTTTTCCCTAAAAATACAATGGTCTTTATGGGAAATAATCCCATCCCCATTATCAAATTTTAGAATGTGAGTGCGGATTGGTATGGTATTATTAAATAGGATGTATGGTATGCCTAGAATTTATTTCCTCAATTTGGGTTAGGTTCCATTGCTACATATGATAATGACCAACGATGTGACTTTTACCCAGGGATAAATCATCAGATTCAAGTTGAGAGAAAAAAATCTATATAAGATCAAGAGGACCACTCTAATAGGCCACTTTTATATGATGTCTTATCATCTAGATGTCATAATGGGAATGGTATATAAAGACCTTGGTAATCTCTAGATCTCAACCATAAAATATATTAAGAATCAC
This sequence comes from Torreya grandis, assembly GCA_037957365.1. Classification (NCBI taxonomy): domain Eukaryota; kingdom Viridiplantae; phylum Streptophyta; class Pinopsida; order Cupressales; family Taxaceae; genus Torreya; species Torreya grandis. The sequence continues at coordinate 863,450 of JARHVA010006474.1, read as the reverse complement.
ATTTGTGATTACTATTAATTCATGCATATTTATGTATACATAAAGAACATCATTTGAATCATTGAGGACATATATCCTCAAGTATGGAAGGTAATTCATGGGAATCCAATGCCTAGAATTGGGAAAAGCATAAAAAATACACTATATTCTAGGGGTGACTAATGGTTATATCTATACTACAAGGTGATAATGGTTACTAGTCATAAGGGACAACCCCTATGCCTCCCTAAGTATGTATAAAAAAAACTAGCAGAGCAATAAATTACATACCAACTATAGTGGAGTATCAAGGAGGATTTTATAAACACAATATAATCACATTCTATTGATCACATATGATCATTGGTAGAATATGTTACACATAGAGTAATAATTTAGGAGATGTTAAAAATAAGAGAAATATTTATCACTTGCCTACCATGTCGCATAGGGACTGGGATCTCCAAGGTCATATACAAAAGCATATTCAGGGCTTTGGTATCCCATACCAACATGTCCCTTATGAACATGATTTTTTATTTTTGAATGTAAAGGATGATGCCTAGGTCTTATAGAGAATAAAACTATCAAGATTGAAAGATCATATAAGGATAATCTAGTCATAGCCCTCAATATAATTATAAGAAATGAATACAAGGTTTCCACCTCCTAAAGGATGGACAACTTCATATTTTGTAAACAACTATCCCCCACACTAAACATAGGTACAAGGGGAGCCTTCCTAATAACTTCCCTTTCTATTAAAGGTTGTTAAGAAGGAGCTTAGGTTGAGAGAGCTTGATCTCAAGGGAGATATAAGGGATCCATTTGAATTAGATTCCTCTAATGATGAGGAATAAGAGCAACTAGATGCTTTGCTAGTGTAATTACCTACATCTACATCCCAATTTTAGGAATCTATAGTGCTAGGGGTAGATATAGAAGAAGATACTACATAAATTCAATAATATTCCTCCTCAAAGACATAGACCACTATTTTATATAAGAGGAAACCAAAGGCTCCCCTATCACAAAGTCCAACTATGGATCAACCATAAAGACTTCCTTCATTTCTTGAAGAATAGGTGGAGGTAGAGAAAGAACTAGATGAATAAGAAAAGATAAAAAGAGTCAAGGTAGTAAGCCTTACATATGATAAAGGGAAGGCACTAAGTAAAGATGACTCAATAGGTAATAAGGCTCAACCTTCAGATCTGACTTTCCTAGTTTCTTCATATGTGCCTTTTTTTGGCTCAGTTCTAATTAGTTCTATTTTGAGAACTCTTAAGGTGGAGGATGTCACATCCACCCTTGATGTTTCATTGTCAGTTTATACTTTCTTATAGATAAATTTTCTTACTCCCAAGATAGAGTAGGATTCTTCTACTACCATTGTTTCACATTCCCCCTCACTACTATCCAAATCCATTATTCCTACTACTTCTAATGTTCCCTATAGGATTTTTAGAGTCAAGACCATGAAGAATAAAAGGGACACTAAGAAAATTGAAAAAACTCTAGCCACTCCCCAACTCCATATTTATTCTACACAAATCATTTTGTTAAGGCCATCTATAAGTTCATCCTAAGAGACCACTATCATGACCTCAGGAAGGGTTAACAGGGATATGTCATTAAATTTCATCCACTCCCCCAATATGAAGGTGTGGATTAGTTCAAGATCATTTTTTCCTCCCTTCTTGACATAGTCCTCAAGGGATAATAAAACAATAGATAGCAAAAAATCTTGAGGAGGATGCTAAAGCAAAAGATACACAACAAATAGACTCCACCTAACTAGTGATTCCCCCATGGGCAATTGATTTGAGACCTAAGTCTACCCAAATGCCTAATTTAAAAATTACATAGATCTCATCAATAAAAACCCTATTTGATAATCCATAAGGAAGAATTAAAAGGGTTAGAAAAAGGAATTTGGTGGATGAAGATGGCAGAGAGATCATTCTAGAAGAGAGATAGGAAGTCTATGCCTTATCTAAAAGGTCTAAAAGATAATTGGGGAAATCTCCCTACATTGAGGATTTTAAGGCCCTAGTATATGTTATAAGTAAAATCACAAAGAGGAGGGGGGGTTAAATTAGTGAGTCAATATATTTTGAAATTTCAATATAAATCCTTCAAACCCTTCATCATACACCATAACCAATTTAATAATAAAATAACCCACTCATAACAATGAATATGAAAGATAAGAAAGATAACACAAGATTTATGTGGGAAACCCTAATGGGGGAGAAACCCCACTCTCAAAACTATAAAAACATGGACTACTTGTCCTATAAGATGATTACAAACATGAGACTTTAGTGAACCACCCACTTTATAAGGAACACTAAATTCTAAAGATGATAAGCACCAACTTGCCTAAGATGTTGAGCACCAACATAATATATATGAAATGAACAACTCTAAAACTTTGATTGATTATTAAATTTATGGAGAAACCCTATAAAATAACCTCCTTTAATCCTCTTCACTGATTCAAACCTTCACACATAAGCAAGTCATCCAAAACCACCTTTTGGATCAATCTACACACCTTTGCTTATTCTCATGCAGCAAACCTATAAATTCAACATTATAATTATGACCAAAAGGTCACACATGAAATATACAATCTGACCTACCTCTCAATATATCCATAAGGATTTCACATCTTTCACAAATATTTATCTCATTTACTTGCTTACTCAACTAGAATAATTAGTCTAATTAAACCTTATAATTATACCACATTCTTCCTTTAACTCATATTGGTTGGATAAGATGATTTACATATTCAAACCAAAATGAACATAGATACATACACATGTTACATGTGATAACCACACTCTTCAGATGTTGGTTATTACCTCATTATCCCCAAACCACCATTAGGTCTTGGTAAGACCTAAAACAATTAGGCCTTCATACTCACATGTTACATGTGAGACTAATTAGACCACCTTCATCCATTAATAATTATTAGAACACATAAAAATTATTTCAAATATCCATTTTATTTATACCATATGGGTCCATGCCACCTATAACACCAACTCTACATTCAAACCTACCAATTAGGTCACCTTGCTCTTTAGGCCTTCATACACAAAAACACATAATATCAAACGTATGAGGTAAACACTCAAGTATTTCATATATTCATATGTTTATATCACATGGATTAACCCTTTAGTACCTATGATACACATATATTCTCTTTAGACACTTCAACACATGCTCTAAGCACTTACTTTAGCTCTCTTCTCAAAATGACCACTCAAATTGGTCACACAAAATCAAAATACAATCAAGATATTTTAATTCTACACAACCAATCAAGGGATTATAATGACATAATATATATATTTTTAAGAAGTATATATTAATATAATGTCTCCATGCTCATTTTCTTCTTCAATTCTACTCAGAACACCTTCAACTCACTCTTGTAACATGGTCACTCCATCTGTTAGTGCATTCAACAAACATAGTCAACTTCTAAGAAAGTTTTCACATTGAATATAGATTTTTAAAACCTAAAAAATATAAAAATATGGTCCTCATGGAGTATAAAACACTCTCCAATAGCTATTTCATATTGAAACATCAAAATACCATCAAGAACTCTTCAATTATCCTTCTCGGATCACTTGTAGAATATGGTCAAACATATAATCAACTTTGGAGATTAATATATTTGAGTATTAAAACATTAAAACCTTATAATAAAATTATATATATGTTCCTTGAATTAATATTTATATTTTAGTTTTAATTCATTAGAAAATTCCTCTTAGATCAAAAGATATTAGCAAAATATTATAGACTCATTTTTCCCTTTGCTAATTTGAATGCCAACAGTCACTATGTAATGAAAGTATTACAGACATGTGTATTCATCTTGTGTCCTCTATAAAATTTTAAAAAATACATTATATTTATCTCCTTGGTTGTATCCTATATGTTACCTTTCGATGCTCATAGTTGATCATTGATCCTTTCTTCTGAGATCATGTCACTAGGCAGTTTGGTGTGCTTTTTACACACATTAACTATTTAACTCAATCTGTACCATCAATATCCATCTATTAAAAAAACCACATGCTATTTATCTTCTATAAAATTAACTATATTGAGACACATTTCAATAGTGCGTTCAATCTCAAAAATCTTTGACAAATTGACTTCACATGCTTCATTGATCTCTATCTGCATGATTGCATGCTCACCATTGGATCTTCATCTATTACACTAGAACCTCACTATTAGATATCTATATGATCATATGATCAAAATTACATATTTTTATATCATATTATATTCTCACCATTATATCTATTGAATTATCACCATTAGATCTCTTGTAAATTTGGCTAATTATAAAAACCATTATAATCTACTTGGAAGGCCAACTTTACACCTTCATAAATTTTGTTACGTATAATATCATGACCTAAAATTTGAACCATATTATCAAATATTATAGGTAAATATATCCATATATTAATATTATATTAAAACCTTCACATATTTGAAATATTATGTCATCAAGCTACTTACTTTCCTTATCTCTCAAGATGACTACTTGAGCTTAGACATTCATATGATTATTCTAATGAATTCCATTCACTTATATAAGAAATAAAAGAACTAATAACATCCCATATGGTCTCTAAAATATTTCCATAACATAAATATCATCTATCAATAGCCTCACTAAGTCACATACTGAAGGATCGTATATGAACATTGAATCACACTTTGTCATTATCATTCTAGCACACATGATACCTCATCAACATCTTTGGTCACCATGGAGACATCATTGAAAAAAATCCAATAGTATAATCCCAAAAAAATTGTATGGTATAAATACATGAAGGGGAAAAAATATAAATATAAGAGATGGAATAATAACTAGAATAAATCAAGGAACAATAATAGAGAGTTCATATTTTAGTATGGATTGAAGGTAAAGTATAGGAAGCTACTTCAAAATGCTATAATACTCTAGAGGCACTATAATAAATGAGGGCTTAACTACACCCTCATATATCACAAACACACTAATTAATTAATTACTTGAATGGAGATGAGAATATATTGATTTTATTGATTTTTTATAGAACTAATAATGCATACAACCATCTAGACCTAATGACGCCATTAGAGGTATCTAATGCCCTCAACTTGGTGGTTTTTAGAATGAAAGAAGAAAGATAATGGGTGAAATCAGTTGGGGAATTTATGCATAAATACTAAGAGCATAAATCACTCATCTTATAGATTTTGAATGATTTAAAGTTGTCAAAGGTGAAGGATGTTATAGGTATGCTGATAAGCAGAATCAATTTTGATCAACTCATTAAAGAATCTTCTAGAAATTTTAAGTAGAGTTTATAAGGGATAGAACTGGAGTACATTTAATATAAGCTAATTTTTATGAGAAATAAGGTAACCAAATTTGATATTTTAAAAATCAAATTTCAAAATACAAAGATAGAACGTGAAAAACTATTAGGGTAAGTTAATATGGTACATAGACCCTCGCTATTAAAAGTTAGATATTATATGGAAGAATCATGTTGTAGTGAAAAAATGTTCTCTTGAGATAATGGAAAATAAGAAACAAATTGAAATTTATACCTCTAGTTCAACTCCTACATCTATAGTCATGACTCCCACTAAGTTTAATGCATCCATGCAAATGTCTTCTTAACCCTAGTTGAAAGGGCCAATTTTATACATGTAGATTCAATACAGTGACACCAATTTTGTACTTTTAATTATAGTATGATCCAAAATCCATGTTAAATTTTCCTATTTATTTTGTAAACATGCACACCTTGCATGATTTTGTAAAGGCTCACTTTAACTATTGACAAATGTAAGATAACTCTATCTAGTTTTTACACTACAGTTAGAATTAAAGTTATAACTATGCCATTTAATCAAATTTTGCATGTACTTGGAGGATGAGGAAACCCTTACCAAAGTATATTTAACTATATGTAACCCAAATTTGTAAAGGTTGGATAATTTTAATTCAAAATTAGAATCAGTTTTGATTGTCAATGGATGTGTTTGTGTATTTTCTTTCCAATCTCTATGTAATTAGGCTTATCCTTTTTTGGTTTTTTGATTTAACAATTATTAGTGTGAAATAGTTTTGAGTAATTATTTTTTGTCATTATTAATATGCTAGTTTTATATGTTTAATAACTATTGAATGATTAGTATATTATATTGACTATTGGTAAGTAAATTGATTGATTCATATTTCTAAGTATGTAGAGGTGATTTTGATGATACAATTTTCTACGTATGTGCAATATCTATCTTATATGCCTACTTGGATTGAGTCATAATCACCTAAGTAAGGGTGTGTAATATCTATTATAAAAGGAGAAAACATTGACTAAGGCCTTTGAGTTTCCTATCTCAAAATTATCCTAGACTACTTCACCATATCTATTTGTGTGTGTGAAATAACTACTAGTAATAGACATTGGTTATGAAAGAACTTTTCCACATGGAAACCATTTAGAGAAGTGATTCTTGAATCAATAAAATCCTTCTTTCCTACCCTACCATAACCTCCTTCTTAAGTTTATTTTTGAGACCTACTCACTCTATATTATCAACCATCTAGCCACCAACCCATATAAATTTGACTTCCTTTTAGAGACCATTCCTCCATTTATAATCCTTGTTAACAACATGTATTCCCTACATACTATCCCATCACCTGGTTGTTAAAAATACATACCTATAGCTCATGCCTTAGAGTGGATTTTACCTGCATTGAGATCCTAAAATGTTAGAGTCTACCTTGTTATGAGTTGGTGTGCATAAAAACTATATAAACATTCTATTTGGTGATATGAGGAGGGCCTTGAAATCCTTTGATAAAGGAGGTTAGTTTTTACATAGAGTTACATTGGAGTCACCTAGGAGAGTGACCAAATCTAGTTCTCAGGACAGTCTTCTAGTCTCACCCTTGTCAAATCATAGGAGGCCTATATTTGTACCAACTATCCCTATCCATAATAGAGCCATAATACCTTCCCTAATAAAAAACACTCCCCATATTAATCATCCCATGGCTCAAAAACCTTAGTTGGATATTTTATTTCCATTTTAGGGCATGCGTATGAGCTACCCAAGAATCCTAAAATTTACCTACCATCCTTCTCTCCTTCAAGAGGAAGAATGGAAGAACACATCAGATATTCTAAATATGTGATAATATTAATGAATGTTATTAATGAACATATTGCATTTGGGCTTTTCCATTTTATGCTAATGGATGCTACTTATGATTGGTGTCTTAATCTAATAGATAATTACATCACTTCTCGGAATACATGTCAAGCTACTTTTATTTCATAATTTAGACTAATAACTAGCACCAATTTAATATACCATCACTTTACTAGTATAAATATGGAGCCTAACGAGCCAATCCAAGCCTTGAATGCATGACTTTATAAGATGTATACCTAATTAAGTCTAGTATATAAACTAGGAGAGGGTTTGGCATTATAAATGTATAAACATGCTCTAGGTCTAATTACTATAATTTTCTTGAGAAGGGTTTTTGATATCACCACCTTGGCACTAGATTATGAAGAGAACATCATAATTAATAATTATCTTAACAATTAAGTTCCTATTACACTTGGAGTTAATAATGCTCTCCCAACATTGATTCCAATTCCACATGTGAAGCAAAACATCCTTACATTCAATCAAAATCAGTTATGCATGTTGCCTCCTCTGGCACAAAAAAACACATCCAAATTAAATTTTCTTAAACAACCATGCACAAGGAAATGACTACTAATAGAATCAAGAACTAGATACATCTTCTACTACTATTTTCCAAGGCAATAAATCTATAAAAGTAGAGTTGGATGCTATATAAAAGATGGTTTAAAAGTTAAGTAATGACTTCCTTGGTATACAAATAAAGATAGGCAAAACCAATGGACCAAGTGGTAATATAAATATTGGATTTCAAAGGTATAATATATGATTTAATACGCTTGAAAATAATACAAATCAATTCAACAAGCTTTTAGTAATCAACATGGAATAAATAGCTTTGCCCAACTGGTGCATAATCAATAATACTCCTCAGCATGGTGAATCTGACTATGTCAAATTTTGTGTAGAATTTGATATCTTAAAAAATGATATGATAAGATAAGATCAAATTAATAATCCACCTGAATTCCATCAGGACCCTATCCCTTAAATAACTACCATGTTCTTCAAGACTCATGAGTTTCCTTTCCCAAGTGAATATGATAATGTACCAAAAGACAACATCGATGAGATTCATGCTATCTAGTGAATGAAAAAAGGTGGTTACAATATAAAGAATATGAAACCCTTCACACTTTTTATTTCTCCAAATAACACAACCATTCCACCAAATCCAAAATCTAATAACAATCTGCATTCCCCAAAAGGGAATGATTAACCTCAAAATAAGGAGTAATAAAGCAAAGGAGGATAACAAATCATGGAGGACATGAACATAATCAAAAAAAATATTACCCTTCATGAATTATCTTAGATCACAAAATATAAATAGCTAATATGGAATTCTATCATAAGGAAGGACCCTATGAAAAATACAAAATCTCTTATAAAGAAATCAAAATCTTCTGACACTAATGTTATATACAAAAGAAAGATAGAGGTTTCACCTTTTTTGCTAAGTATTAGGAAATTGGTAAGAATATTCATAATTATTTAGTCAATTTTGGATCTTCAACAACTATGATGCCTAATTATATATATCAAAATCTTTTCCTAACTCCAAGCCATTCAAAGAGAATAGTCTCAAAATTAGATAAAATAGTGGTACCATTAATTGGAGAACTGACTAATGTGCATATTTAAGTAACTTATAAGACATGAGTTAAAATGACTATAGACATTATTTTCATAGATATACCTAAATTCTATGGACTATTACTGAGTAGGGACTAATCTAAGACACTCAATGGATATCTCTCAATAGATTTATCTCACATTTGGATATAATGGAAAGGCATTGAAAATCAAATCTAGATTGATCAGGAACCAAGGATGAATTATCCTATCATAGAATAAAATATAAAGAATGAAGAGGTAAGTTATGAGTCCCCTATACTTGGTATTTATACTATCACTACACAAAATCAAATACAAGAGCGAGATTCTAATGGCCCCAATCAGTTATGGACTCTCCACTTTCATGGTGCCATATCCAAATAAGGATTAGGTGTAGGAATTGAATTAATTGACCCACAGGGGAAGAATTTATTGGAAGCTTATAGGTTATAGTTTTCTTACACTAAAAACAAGGATGAATATGAAGCATTAATCTTGGGATTAAAATTTTCACTCAAGAATAATGTCAGATAGTTGTTAGTATTTAGGTAATCAAAGATAGTAGTGAAATAGGTTAGAAAAAATACCAATGTAAGTTGTCATATCTAAAAAGGTATAAACATAGAACATGGGATTTTATTGAAAGCTTTGAGGCTTTCAACATAGTAGTAATTCTTAGAGAGTGAAATCAATCTACAGATTCACTAGTTACTTTAACTACCAATTTAGAGCCTCTATAAAAATATAAGGTAAGGAGATTGCCCATTGAGTTGCTACCTTATCCTTTTATTCCTAACATAATATAAAATTTTCAAGTCTTTGATGATGAGTAGTAGATTATTTAATTTTTAACTAGCTTAGGATAATTTTAGTCCCAAATCATTGATGATAAGGAAGTTAGTCATCTCTTCCAAGAAGAGTCAGATGAGGAAGGTATCCTCCATCTCAAAGAAAATTATCTCCCAACTAGTTTCGTCTCCTTAGAAAGACCATTAAGTATAGATCCTCAATATCAATAGTAAAGGCAACCTAAATTTAATGAGTTTGACTTTAAATGGGATAATTTAGGTGATGAACATCACCCATGATATGTCAACATTGGCCATAGCTACACTCTAGACGAAAGACAATGGGTGAAGGATTTACTCACCCAATAAAATGATGTGATTTCATGGACATATGAAGACTTGAAGGTTTACGAAAAAAATATCATCACTCATACAATTCCACTGAAACTAGACCACAAGTCATTTAGATAGAGATAGAGACTAGTGAATCCTATCCTATAACCTCTCATTCAAAGAGAAGTGGAAAAGTTGTTAAGTGCAAGAATAGTATTCACAATCATACATTCTACTTGGGTGGATAATTTAGTCCCTATCAAAAATAAGAGTGGAAAGATTAGGTTATGTGTTGATTTTATAAAATTGAACAAAGCCTTTGAGAAGGATAACTATCCACTACCTTCTTTGGATGAGGTGATACATATAGTTAGTGGTTCTAAAATGATTTCCTTCTTGGATGTATTTTTAGGCTATATCGAAGTGCTAGTACAATCAGAGGATAAAATGAAGACTATGTTTACTATGAAGTGGGGTACTTATGCATAAAAAACAATGCCTTTTGGCCTAATAAATGCATGAGCCACCTTTTAGTGATCCATGGATCATGAATTTAAATAATTAATAGGTAAATTTATAATCATCTATATCGATGATCTTACTATGTTCTCCAAAAATATGAACAATCACATAGGCCATCTATAGTCAATATTTAAAAGATGTAAAAGATTTTGCATCTCACTAAACCCAATGAAGAACATATTTAGAGTAATTAAAGGAAATCTATTGAGGAACATCATTACTAAATAAATAATCATTATTGATCTAGATAGCTTCTAGGGGATTTTTAAAACTGCACCACCAAACAATAAGAAGGATCTCAAGTCATTATTTGGGAAGATAAATTTGGAAAAAATAATTATCTCAATATTTGTATAAATTATGATAAACCTAAATGTAATGCTCAAATAGGATGCTAAAATAGAATGGATAGCTAAAGCCTACAAGTATTTTCAAGACATCAAAGATGATATATCTCAGGCCCTAGTATTGATTAGTCCATATTTTATGAAGTATTTTTACTTATACTCATTTTTCTTAGAACATAAAATTATTGATGTCATAACATAGAATAAATATGAGATTGAGTATCCAATCGTGCTCATGAGCATGAATTTCAAGGATGTAGAACTTAGGTACTCTATGATTGATAAATTAATCTTCTCTTTTGTCAAAGCAGTGAAGAAGTTTCAACATTACATCTTGAGGAATAAGAATATTGATATCATGCATGATCTTGATGTGGATATTACCTTATCATAAAGTGAATTATGAGAAGACAAAGGCAAATAGATGGCCAAGCTATAGGAGTTTGACATAGAAATCAAGCCTACTAAGATTATTCAGGGTTAAGGTATCATCTAACTCATAATTGATCCTGATACATGTACTCATATTGAATAGGTATGTGAAGCCTAGGTATCGAGAGGGGAATGGAATATTGACATATTATAATATCTGCTTATAGGTCCTTGTTCCCTATAACTCAATTGAGAATGAATGAGAGCTTTGAGGCTCAAAATTAGTCACTACATGATTAAGAAAGGAGTTATCTATAGGATAAACTATGAAGGTATCTATCTTAGATCCATATCTATTTAATAAGGCCGAGATATTCTAGAAAAACTACATTAAAATATATGTAGTGGTCATCCATCTTAGAACACCACAACTCACAATATCTTAAGAATGGGCTACTACTAGCCAATAGTCTTCAAGGATGCTCATACACATGTAAGGACATGTCATAAATTTCAAATTTTATCAAAACTATAAGTACATCTAATAATTTCCTTATAACCTATTTTTTAAGGAAAACCATTTCCCCAATGGGTTTTAGACTTCATTAGTGTCATTAAAACAAACTCCTTAGAAGATCACAAGTTTGTACTCACTGCTATAGACTACTACACCTAATGAATTGAGCTAATGACCAAAGAGAATTCCATAGAATAAGATGTGGTTTGCTTCTTAGATTAACACATCATAAATATATTTGGCACTACCATGTCTCTAGTTTGTGATCATGGATTAGCATTTATATCAGCTAAATTCTCTAAAGGGGCTCATGATAATCAGATCACCATCAGGTCATCTTCTAACCATTACCCTTGCAAAAATGGATTATATAACTCAATGAAGAAGAACCTATAATATATGTAATTATGAAATCATCTAGAATTACACCTAAATACTGACATAATTTACTAAAGTATGCCCTTTGGGTAGACCAAATGAGATATAAGCAATCCCTCATGGCCTCACCCTATTTACGAGTGTATAAATGCAAGCCAGTATCCGAAATCATGTTGATGTTTCTAACTTATCAATTTATGGAAGAATACATGGAACCAAATGTCAAATCATAATATTGAATACTAGATATAAAATAAATGGAAAACTCAAGGACTAAGGTCTTACAAATTCTTAGTAAACACCAAGATGTAATCAAGAGATGGTTTGAAAAAAGAGAAAAGGTCAAAGCATTTAGGATCTTAGATATGATTCTTTTTTCTGATAAATACCATGAAAAAAAGGATAACATGATAAATTTTACCCACTATGGATTGGACCATAATATATATTAGATGTCATATACAACAATGCATTTTATCTAATGGACTTGCAAGGCAATGAATTCACATATCTAGTCAATAGACAGTTTCTAAAGAATTAATTCATGGCTATACCATCTAAAGATACCCATGATTGATAAAGAAACATGGTAGATTTAGGATTAGGTTGGTTTACTACTTTCTATTTTAAGTTTACTGCTTCCTTGTTTAGTTTACTATTTTCTTAGTTTAGTTTTTTCCAAATTTCTAGATTAGGTGTTTTATTGTTTCCTATGATAATATATATTTTTTTATTATGACACGAACAAGGTAATATCCAATAAAATAGGACCTGATTTTATAGATATACATATAAGAAAAAATATAAATTACAAAATAGATTCACAATTTGGAATCTATTCACAAATTAGGTATCGTTTTGTGTTTAAAGTTTTCAAGATTTAATTATGTAATGACAATCATTCTGGGTTATGACACAATTTAATATTTATACCAGGTATATGAAATTTTATCTCAATACTTTATATGAATTTATAAAGTTTTCTCACTCCATTAGACTAAGCACACTTATAATATTAGTACTTGTTTGGAGGTGACAATAATTGGTACAAATGTAACAGACAAGGATGTTCTGGTAATGATTTTTTTTATAACTATACTAGCTCACAATGGTTTCAAATATCCTATTTCTATAAATAAAAATAAGAGAGAAAATAAGTAATGAATTAAAAAGAGTAATCAATAAATCCCAAATTTTTTTGAAAGAAGATCGAAAGCTCACATGATGAAATAAGTTCAATGTACCATACATCATGATCAAGAAAATGAAGGGGGGAGAAGGAACCCAAGGTATGTCTATTGGGGATATGTATGATTGGATATTATTAGAGTGATGATTGATATTCCCTTGATTTAATAATATTTAAAATAAACCAGAATGAAACCTACATCTACTCCAAACCTTTGAAAAAAACCTCATAATAGGGGATAAATGAACATCATTTTAACACACATAGATCTATGGATGGAAAAGGCAAGTATGTTGTCTAATGCACTTGGGAGTCTCTTCCCTATCTTTGATTCTATTTTTTTTGTAACACAGTTCATGTTTTATTTTAAATTTCTAACCAAAGTTATAAATTCTTGAATACTTGAAAGTATTACCCCTATAAGTCACCATTTGATGTACCCAACATTCCTCTTTGTTTCTTGAATAAAAGGGGACCCACCTTATTGTGATTTGGCATTTTTTTATGGAGTTTTACTTTAATTAGTTATGAAAATTATATAAAAATGATCCCTAAATATGTATGCTTAGAAATATAAATAATGGCATTGAACATTCTAGACTTACTTACTAATACCTTTTGAGAGTTTTGTACTATGTAGTTTTCTAGGACATAGTTTTGTTTGGAATTATCAGTAATGTTCAAGGCCAAATGACAATAAGGTGAGTCTATTACCTATCTTTGATTCTATTTTTTTTGACACATTTCACATCTAATTTTAAATTGCTAACCAAAGTTATAAGTTCTTGAATACTCAGAAGTATTACCCCTATAAGTCACCATTTATTGTACCCAACATTCCTCTTTTTTTCTTGAAGAAAAGGGGACCCATCTTATTTGTATTTGACCTTTGTTTATGGAGTTTTAATTTACTTATTTTTGTAAATTATATCAAAATACTCCCTAAATATTTACACTTAGAAATATAAATAATGGCATTAAACATTCTAGACTAACTTACTAATGCCTTTTGAGAGTTTTATACTATGTAGTTTTTTGGGACATAATTTTGTTTGGAGATTTTGTTTAGGATTTATCAATAATTTTTTTAGAATTTGAATTTATCTAATTTTTTATGGTGTTTTGTCATCGATTTTTTTGTATCTAACTTTTTTGTTTAGATTTTTTTTGTTAGGACTTTTTGTTCAAACAAATGTTCTGAAGGACTTAGTTTGTTAAGACTCTTTATTTAGACATTTTATATCAATATTTTTATTAGAAATTTTTATTCTAAACTTTAATTTGTAATTTTTCATTAGATAAATTATTCAAAATAGTCATCATCATCTTTATGCGATTCAAATATTTTACTCGAAGCTTTTGTTCAAACATTTTGTTTGAATATTTATTCTAAGGGATTTGGTATTTGGGAATTTTTGTTCAGGCTTTGTGTTCAAAATATTTATTAAATTTTTTTTTTGGCTCAATCCCAACATAAAACTAACTCTTGATTCTTGACTGTTAAAATCCAACTAGACTTAGCTAATAAAACAAAACTTGTTCCTAATACTTGCCAAGGATACCCACCAAATAAAATATGATATTTGAATTATGTAGGTAAAACAAATATATGAACATTGGATATTTATAACACATAAAATAGAATTCAATTCTAAAGATATACACATGATATGAAAACATTGACATATCCATTACTCAAAAAATGAATTAAAACTTGATTGTTATCCTACAAATGAAAGCCCTAGATACCTATGAATCGATTGCACACAAATAAGTGACTAGCAAAAAAAAAATTCAAAAAGCATGTAAATAGACTTTTAGCACTATACCTACACATAATTTGAATGGTGTCATCATCCAAGAACTTCAGGGGAGATCTTACACCATCATTTTTCTCTGTCAGAGATTCAACAAAGTTCACAAACACCATATATGATGCAACTATCTTTGATAATAGGTATGGTAATTACTCAAAACTATGGGATGTTGTGAATGTTTTTGATGTGTTTTCACTTCAACAAAATATATCATCCATAGAGCACCAATTTATTAGAAACTTGTTGGATCTTAAAAGATAAATACAATACTATGTGATGTCTAAACCTCAGGTCATGTCTTAAATCAACCTTCTACAAGAATTATTCTTTACTGGGAAAATTACACTAGATGTATTTTTGTACCACATGGATAAATAGAAAGTCATGGCCTGCTCACCAGAGATTACTTTCAAAGGTATATATTTCTTCTAGTTCCTAATGAAATCTTTGATAAACATAAGTTGGTTTCATGGAATCAACAAATTTCAATGGACAAAGTGCTAAGGTCATAGCTTCTTCCTAGGGAGACAGTGATCCTAAAGGGAAAGAATCCCACCCCCATTAACAAATTCAAAATGGGAGTGTAGATTGGGATGGAATTATTAAACATGATACATCCATTTACTCAATTTATATTGGGTTTCATTACTACATATGACAATGACTAGTGAGGCAATTTTTGTCTTGGGAGAAATCATCAACTTCCAGTTGAAAGAAAAAATTATGTATAAGAGTAATAGGCCCACTCCAATAAGTCACTTCTATATTATGTCTTATTTTTTATATTTCATAATGGGCATGACATATAGCTAACTTGATGAGATTTGGATCCCAACCATAGATTTTACTAAGAATCACATTTGTGTTACTAACAGTTCATGCATATTTATGCATACACAAAGTACATGGTTTAAATCATTGAGGGAATCTATCCTCAAGTATGGAAAGAAATTCATAGGAATCCACTACCTAGAATTGGTAAAAGCATAGAGACTACACTAGCTTCCAAGGGTGACTACTAGTTGTATCGAGACTACATGGTGATAATGGTCACCGATCATAAGCTCCAACCCATGTGCCTCCCCTAGTATATACCATATAAACTAGTAGAGAAATCAATTGCATACTAATTCTGGTAGAGTGCTAAGGATGATTTGATAAAACATAAGAAAAGAAAATTTTATGGATCACATATGATCATTGGTAGAATGTGATACACGTAGAAGAAGCATTTTGGAGACGTTATCAACAAGAGAAAGAGCTATCACTTACTTATCATGCCACATAAGGATTGGGATCCCCATGGTCATATACAAATTCATATTTAGGGCTTTAGTATCTTATACCAATATGTCCCTTATGACCATGATTTTCTATTTTTAAATGTAAAGGGTGATGCCCAGGTCCTATAGAGGACAAAATTGGTAGGAATTAAATGAGATCATCTTAGGATAATTTAGGCAGATCCATTAATATCAATATAATAATTAAATACAAGGATTTTACTTCTTAAAGGATGGAAAACATTATATTTTTAGAATAACTAACCCCCACAACAAATAGAGGTATAAGGGGAACCTTCCCAAAAACTTCCCTTTATATTAAAGGTTGTTAAGAAGGAGCTTGGGTTGAGAGACCCTAATCCCAAGGGATCTCCAAGGGATATAATTGACTTAGATTCCTTTGATGATGAAGAATAAGAGCACCCATATACTTTACTAGAGAAAGTACCTACAAATTCACCCTAATTTTAGGAATTTATAGTGCTAGGGGTAGCTACATAAGAATGTACTACCTTAATTCAACAAGATTCCTCCTTGTAGACAAAGACCATTTTTATTATAAGAGGAAACTAAGGGATCCCCTACCAAAAATTCTAATAATGGATCAACCATAAATCTTGCCTTAAATTCCTCAACAATAGGTGGAGGAAGAGCAAGAACTAGATGAAGATAAGAGATAGAAAGATCCTAGGCATTAAGCCTTATAACTAATAAAGGGAAGGAACTAAGCAAGGATGAATCAATAGGTAAGAAGGCTCAGACTTTAGATATGACTTTCCTAGTTTCTTCATATATTCCTATTTTTGGCTCAATTCTAATTAGTTCTATTTTTATAACTCCCAAGGTGGAGGATGTCACATCTACCGCTAATGTTTCATTATCCTCTTCTACTTTATTACACATACATTTTCTCACTCGCAATATAAAAGAAGATTATGCTACTACCATTATTTCATCTTCCCCTCACTACCATCCACATTAATTATTCCTACTAATATTGATGTTCCCTTTAAGACTACAATAGTCAAGACCATAAAGAAGAAAAGGGCCACTAAGAAAATTAAATAGCTCTGACCACTCCCAAATTGCATGTTTATTCTACACAAATCAATTTACCAATGCCATCCACAAGTTCATCCTAGGATACCATTATCATGACCTCAAGAAGGGGAAAAAGGGATATAAAAGTAATTATAATCTAGCCACTCCACAAAAATGGTGTGGATTAGTTCAAGATAATTTGTCCCTCCCTTCCCAACATAGTCCTCAAGGGAGAAAAATAGAAAAAAATAGTAGAAAATCTTGAGGAGGGGGTTAAAACTAAAGATACACAATAAATAGACTCTACCCAACTAGTGATTCCACCACGAGCAATTGATTTGAGAGATAAGGCTACATAAATTCCTAATTTCAAAATTACAAATCTCCCATTAATGACAACCTTGTTTGATAAGCCCTCAGAGAGAATTAAAAATTTTATAAAGAGGAAGTTGGAGGATGAAGCTAGCGAAGAGATAAGTATAGAAGAGAGACATGAGGTCTATGACTTATCCAAAAAGAATAACAAATAGTTGGATCAGTCCTCCTACATTGAAGATTTTAAGGCCTTGGTAGAAGCCCATAAAGATGATATGGTAGCTTTACATGAAGGGGAAGAAATTAAAAGATAAGATATGGAAAAAGAACTAGAAAAAATCAAGGAACAAGAATAAATAATTCATATTCTAGTAGGAATTGAATCTGAAGTGCAGGAAGCTACTTCAAAATTCTATATTGATCTAAAGGCACTGAAAGTAATGAGGGTTGAATTAGCCCCTCATATATCTCAAACACACTAATTATTTAATACTTTAAAGGGAGTTGAAAATAAATTAAAGTTATTAATTTTGTACACAACTAATAAGGTGTACAACCATCTATATTTAATGACACCATTGGAGGCATCACATGCTATCAACCTATTGGTCATTAGAATTAAAGAAGCTATAAAATGGGTGAACATATCTTGGGAATTAATTCCTAAATACCAAGAGCATGTAGCACTCATATTATATATTTTGAATGATCTGAAGTTGTCAAAGGTGAAGGATGCTATAGGTAAGCAGAATCAATTTTGATCAACTCATTCAAGATGTTTCTAAAACTTTTAAGCAAATTTTATAAGGGATAAAATTGGAGGAAATTGAATTTGAGATAAGTTTTATGAGTAAGAAGGTAATTGAAGTTGAGATTTTTAAAATCAACTTTTGGAATAAAAAGGTAAAACATGCAAAAATATTAGGGTAAGTTAATAGGGTATAGATACCCTCATTATTAATCTTAGATATTATACAAAAAACAACATGATGTATTGAATAAATTTTATCTCAAGATAGAGGCAAGGAATAATTAGACTGAAGTTGTTACCTCTAGTTTAAGACCTACATATGTAGTCACCATTCCCACTAAGTTTAATGCATCCATGTAGATGTCTACTCAGCCCTAGTTGAAAAGGCTAGTTTTTACATGTAGATTCAATATAGTGCCATCAATTTTATACTTTTATTTCTCTTATGATTAGAACTCCATGTAAACATTTCATATTTATTTTGTAAACATGTACACATTGCATGTAAAGGCTAACTTTAACTATTGAAAAATGTAGGATAATTTTATATGGTTTTGAAACTATAGTTACAACTAAAATTATAATTATGCCAACTCTATCTAAACATTTCCTATTTATTTTGTAAACATGTACACATTGCATGTAAAGGCTAACTTTAACTATTGACAAATGTAGGATAATTCTATATGGTTTTGACACTATAGTTAGAACTAAAATTATAATTATGCCATATAATCACATTTTTCATGTACTTGGAGGATAAGGTGACCTCTACACAAGTATATTTAAACATATATAACACACATTTGTAAATAGTCAGATAATTTCAATACAAAAGTAGAATCAATTTTGATTACTAACAGATGTGTTTGTCTATTTTCTTTCCATTCTCTATGTAATTAAGCTTATCTTATTTTGGTTGTTTGATTCAATAATTATTAATGTTCAATAGCTATAACTAATTATTTATTATCATGATTATTATTTTAATTTTAGATGTAATAACTATTGATTAATTGTAAGATTATATTCATTATTGGTAAGTAAGTTTATTGATTCATATTTTTGAGTGTGTAGAGGTGCTTTTGATGATATAGTTTTCTATGTATGTTAAATAGCTATATCAAATACATAATTGGCATAAGTCATAATATCCTAAGTAAGGGTGTGTAATATATTCTCTAAAATGAGTAACCTTTGACTGAGGCCTTTGAGTTTCCTATATCGAAATTATCCTAGACTATTTCATCATGTTTGTTTATGTGTGTGTAACAACTACTATAAATATACATTAGTTCTAAAAGAATTTATCCACTTAGAAACTAGCCTAAGAAGTGATTCTTAAAGCAATACAATAATTATTACCTACCCTACCTTCCCCTCCTTTTTTAATTTAATACTAAGACTTACCCACTCTAGATTAGAAACCATATGATTTAACAATTTTGGGAATATTTGGGTATTATTCCTATTTTAGTTAAAGGGTCTGAGTAGTAAAATAAATAAATAAATAGACAATAATTAATCTACTAATTTTTTTAAATTAATTGAAATTAAAACTTTTCCAAAAATAGTAATACGGGGAAGAAAACAAAACTTAGCTAGAAATTGATTGATCTGATTGAGACAGAGGTTTCACTATGAAAGAATGGGACACTATCACAAAAAAATATTTTAAATTCATTTTGTGATTGGATAGGAGTGTTATAACTAGATAGTAGTGGCATTGGCCCTATAGTCCACTTCTACCACTATTATACTGAGGATTTGAGCTTTCTGGGTTTTATTCATTATGTTTGTATGACTATGTCTATGATGTTTTGATAGATGGAATTATATATAACTCCATATATAGTAGAATGTTTATTCAAACCCTATCTTCCATTATTTTTTGACCAATTATGAGTAAGAGAGGGGTTAGTGTATGCAAGATGTACTAGATGTGCTTCACACACCATGTGTGGGCACATTTCCTACATAATAATACTCTGAAGAGGGTTCAAGCCATATGTAGTTATACCACTTGATGTGCTTTGTGTAATTATGTATATGAAAGTGCATAATTCTAAACTATGTGTGTTTTAGGTGGTTACGTACTGGTGTAATGATTTGAAATGAGCTTGTAAGTGTGTTGGTTGGTTGTATGCATAGAATAGTGAAGATTGCTTAAGTAGTCTTGCTTGTACTCTTGATTGCTTAGTTATAATTTACAACCCTTTCCAAATGATCTTTTAATGCAATTTTATAGGGATTTATTGGTTTTGGTTTGAATGTACTCATGTTAAGCTAATAAGGATAAGGATAGGGAACTAGAATAAATTGACTATTGGGGACAGAAATAGACTTGTACAATAACACTAAACGTGGATAGGAATGTCATCAGTGTTATATTCTAAGTGTGGCACTATTATCCTAAGCATATGTGACCTAGGGGTATTGATTTATCTTGAAAAGAGTAATATGGATGAGTTGGTCCAAGTATGGAAGACTATGAATGACTAGGAATCAGTGAAAATAAGCCTAAGAAGGTCACAAAATAAATCAAGAGGGACCTAAGGGTTGGGTGCCATTAGCTATGCTCAAGTTACCATTTTTTGCATTTTATATGACTACATTCCTCCCTCCCCTCTATTCTAATGATGTAATAAGGTGGAATACTAGGATAAAAGAAAAATGAAAAGTGTACCTAAACTTACCTGCAAGGTTGAAGCTCATGAAGTCATGTGATGTTGGGTGTGCATAGAGATCATGCTATGAAGTATGAATCTAAAATAAAAAGAAAGATTAGATCAATTTTTAATATATAGGTTTTATATATATATATATATATATATATATATATATATATATATATATATATATATATATAAAATAAGAATGTACAAAACTAGGTGAGAGAGAGAGGAAGAGAAAGGGATGAATACACCTCATCAGGTACATGAACCAATACAAAACTTTTTATGATATTGAGTGATGATATATTATGTTGAGTAATGATAGAAAGTGTTGTACCAAGAGTAATATTGTGAACAGAGTTGAGTGCTTAATTCCTTGAAAGTGGCTCAAAAATGAAAAGTTTGGCCCTTTGGTTTTGTCATCACCTGTTAAGTGAATTTATATGGTTTTATGTGTGTTAATTAATGTTTATACTATGTTTCTAATCCCTATAAATAGGTGGATTAAGAAATAAAAGGCTAGCTAGTCCTTTGGCTCCATTGTTACCCCATGAAGTGAATCTATGAACTAATACTGATAAGAAATGTATGTCATATGAGTTGGATTTTGATGCCCATGAATTTAATATGATTTGACAATGTTGTCATGGATAGCCAAATGTATGATAGACTCTGAAAAATGGACATTAATCTTGTATGAAAGCCACTTTGAACTGGTGCACTAGGCTTGTATAAAATCCACTCAAGAATGTAGGAATTTAAGAAGTTAGGCTCGAATAAAAGCCATTAAAAAATGATGCCAACCATATATAGATGGAATAAGGTATGTAAATGCTAATAATTCCTAGGTAATACTAAACTTGGAAAGAAAACAAAATAAATGTGGCGTGCACATTACCCCCAATCACTGGTGTTTAAAACATGGATTCTAATCTAGAAGTTATATCAAATATTGTATCTAAAATTAGAATTAAGATCCATCATGTCATGCATTATGCCCCATATATCTAGACTCTTTGAGAAAAATTATACTAAAACTACTAAATTTGGTCTAAACTATAGTTGATAAAATTATAATTGAACTTATATTTTTGTCTATTTCTAGAAAATCTAGTTTTTCTACTATTTAGATAGGAATGCCAAAAGTGGACACTAATGGCACTAGTACTATTTTACAAGTTAGGTGTTATTTTCTAGGTCCAAATTGAGTAACTAATATGGATTCTTGACTATTTGCCTATTTTGTTTTGACTAGTTTGATGTCTAGTTATTGTTTTGGGTATTCTAAAAACTATTATTTTGACCATTAGGAGCTCTAATCTCTGTGACAAAACCCTTTTTATTTCCCCCCATTTTGAGGGTAAGAATGAAGACCCTATGATGAATACCCTCAAAATAAAGAGCCCTACAAGTGTGTTATGCTTCAAAGATACATGGTAAAACAATGATAATCGATAATATATAACAAGATTTGTATTGAGAGATTGTCAAATCAATAGGGGTTTGCCTAAATAGATGTAATAATGCAATAGCATCTGTAATGTACTATAATAGAAATGAAAGTTTGGTTAGTTTTTAGTTGGAGGTATGGAATAGAATGTCCATCATGGCATCCAATAAATAAAGATAAATTCATGATGTGAATCATGGCATTGTAAACAATAAGAAGTAAACAAGCAACAAGAACACAAGGCAAGAAACAAGAAGAATAAAAGGGTGGTCACAGGGCCAAGCAAATAAGGGGCATGGGCACATGTCACTCAAAATAGAAATCAAACATACAAGGCATGTTCAAATTCCACATACACATAATTTAAAAAATAAAATTGGTGGGGAAGCCACAATCATATAGAGGAGTAAAGGCAAAGGATATTGGCAAATGTCCTAAGGAAAATGTATGAATAAAAATAAAGGACATTGGTAAATGTCCTAAGGTAGCTATAGGATAAAAATAAGAACTAATAAATGCAAACAATCTAGATACACTAATCAAGAATAAAACACATGTAACGAAGTGGAAGTATAATCACATCTAACTAATCAAATACCAAGGGAAAGTATGCAAGACATGTTAGTATAATACTAGGTATATGCTAATAAATACACAAGTGTTATATACTGGTGAGTGTCGATAGATTAGTCTATGTGAGATAGTAAGTAATGTACATCAACATGATAACTAGAGTGTGTGGTGTATGAGTAGCATAACTTGGATAGTTTAGTCATATAGAAGATGCCCCCAGTGGGTATATATATCGATGTAGAATTATTATACCCCTTCAATGGGTAGAGTGAAGCAATCATATAGCTATATGTCATTTCACACACTTAGAATAAGATTAAGTGCAGCATGGTAATGTAGATAAATCAATAAACAATAAGCATAGAATAACAAATACAAGTCTAGCTTATTAGTATAAATTTAAATCATGGATAATGCATACAATAAAAATATTTTTGGTGTTTTTGATTTATTTTCATGTTTTTATATTTTGAATTATGTGAATATTTTTGGTATTTTTGATATATTTGAGCTATGTAAAATTAATCATGAGAAACTATATACATGTGATAACTATAAAATAATGTACAAGTAATCATAAAGAGATTATATACAAGCATATGAATAAAAGTCTAGGCTAGAGGGGGTAAAGGGTCTAAGAATGGAGCTAGTTGGAGATGGCTAAGGAGGAAGGGATCACTACCATCATCAAATGCATCAAGATCATCATCATAAGTATCATCATATGCTATATAAGTTGTGTACATGGTGTCATATTACTGAATGTGAACTAAAGGTTACTTTGGTGGTGGAGATATTGATTCTTCTCTAGGACATTTAGTTTTGGTAGTAGATTTCTTTAGTGGAAGTGAAGAAGTTGGCACTAGTGGTGCTATAAGTTGAATAATACCATGATCCTATAGTTTATCCAATATTTTTTATAAAGTTATACGTGACTTTATATCATGATTTATGATCCTATGAAAAATAAAAAATGGGTGACCATCCTACTATAATAATCTACCAATAGATCTGTGTTGCATTGTAGGTAAGGTGATTAATCCATGATAAAGTAGCATCTATAACATAATATTTGGTTGATGTTGTGTGTTACCTACCTAAATATGAATGATTAGATTTATATCCATAAAGTTAAACATGTGAACTATATGTGCCAAGTGATCTCAGTACTCTCCTAGGCTAACTTGTGTAAAGCTCAACCCACACAAATAGTCATCTATGAGTGTGGGTGTCATATCATCATCTAAAGAAGCCTAGGAATATATATCAATAGAATTTACATATGGTAACTTATAATTTACCACAAGGGGTAACTATGATATGGGGGTCTCATCAATTATACTATTAGAAGATAATGGTACTATGAGAGTATCTATAACTAATGGAGTTACTATATCTATAGTATCAACTGGTACTATTGGAACTACTATCAGTGAATGTATAACTATAATAGTCTAGGAATCATGACTGATGGAATAGGTAGAATGGTTGAAGCTATTATGACTAGCTAAATATCTAAATTTAAGGGAATACTTGTAAGTGGAAGAGTGTGAGAAGTGTTAGTCTCTGTAACCTCATATATATGTATCTGATTAAGAGAAATACAATGAGGTGGTAGTTAAACTATGATATGAGGTGTCCCATCTGGTGAAATAATAAAAGATGACTATATGGTTTGATAATATCTAAATCGATGGTTATCTTATGGACATGTGCATAGGTATCCCTCATGGAGAAAACTAACACATCGATGAAGAGTAGAAGGAACTACCCCCATAGCATGTACCTAGGGTCATCTGAGTAAAATATTATAATGAAGAAGACCTAGCATGACCTAGAACTATGTAGAGATGGTTTTGGGTCCTACCATGATATCTAAAGCAATGGTACCCAATGTATATCATCAAATCCTCAAATTTTCTTATATGATTTTTGCATGGATGTCATGTTTATAGCCATGGTCTGTAATAATGTAATATTACATATATTAAGTCCAAAATTACTATTAATTAGAACTCTCATAATTGTGCTAGTTTTGACTTGACCTTGTATGAATAGTAGTAAATTTTGGTCAATTACTATCTAAGATGACATGCTATCATGATCAAAAGTGATAACATCTTCTATAGTTTTTAGTATGTTAACCATTGATGTAAAATAAGAAGGCTCAGAGTCAATGGGAATAGAAGTCTGAGTGAGTGCCTGATAGAGAATGTCCTTGAACACATTGTCTTTCTAAAGTATCTCTAACATGGAAATCTTAGCTAGAGTATTTATTTATAGATAAATAATATCATATGCTTTATGTGGATCTACCTATTCATGTGGATTGGGCTTGGGATGGGAAAGAATAGGAGGGTGTTGGGGCTCCTAACTAGGTGGAAGAGGCATGGTATCATGCCAAGTAATAATTTTAACTGCATCATCTACTATCTATATAGGGATAGTAATAACTATGCGAGGAGAGAAAATATAATTGATAGGTTGAGGTGGTGGAGGTAAAAAGGGTGTTAATTGGGTTCTCTGGTGATGTGTAGTGATTTGGAGAAGAGTGAAATGGACCATGAGAAATTACTTAACACAATATTAAGGCTCTAAGGGAGGTGATACAAAAGATATCTTATCATGTTTAATAATAACTTTCTTAACATCATCACATATTATGAAACATAATCATGAAATGCAAAGAATAAAGCTTTATATTAACACATGATAAACTTCATCATTCATGTACATGATAGGACCCATGATGGTCTCCTTATTATTTGCAAGAAATGTAAAAAAAAATTTAAATAAGTGAGATTCATTTTTGAAATCCAATTTTAGAATGTAAGGTGATATCTCAAAAGTAGTAGGACCTAGTGTATGAAACTACGGTTTGAAATATGATTATTTGAGCAATTCACTATGCAATTTTGAAATTGAAAGTGAATTTATGAGCTATATATGAAAGCCAAAAATTAGAAAATTAATTATTTAATAGGACCTAATAGATGCAACTAGGGTTTTGAAAAATAAATGTTTTTGAAAATTACTATTGAATTTTGAAATTTGAATGGATTTTTTATTTAAATATGCTATAAAAAATTTGGAAAATGATTTTAAAATTATTGGAAAAATACTGGGACTTAATATGAGTAATTAGGGTTTGAAAGAAAATTATTAGGAAATTTTAAAATTTAATGCTAATTTTTTATTTTATTATGTAGGTAAAAAATTATTAAAAAATATGAAAAATAAGTAAGAAAATTACCCTAGGTTTTCTATGGTTTTTATGTGCAAATGAAGTCAGGTTCACCAAATGATTTAATAGTTTTGGGAATATTGGGGTATTATTCCTAATTTAGTTAAAGGGTCTCAGTAGTAAAATAAATAACTAAATATATAATAATTAGCCTCCTAATTTTTGTAAATTAATTTTAATTTGAACATATCTAAAAATAATAATAAGGAGAATAAAACAAAACTTAACTAGAAATTGATTGATTCAACTGAGACAAAGGCTAGAATTCACTATGAAAGATTGAGATACTATCATAAAATAAGATCTAAACTTCATTTTGTGATTGGATAAAAGCATTAGAACTAGACTATAGTGGCACTAATGCCATATTCCACCTTTGTCACTATTTTCTTGAGGATCTGATATTTCTAGGTTTTGTTCATTATGTTTGTATGACTCTGTCTACAAAATTTTGGAAGTGGAAAGTTTGTATAGCTCCTTGTAGAGAAGATTATTTCTTCAAACCTTATCTTCCATTATGTTTTGACCAATTTTGACCAAGAGGGGGGGGGGGGGGTTAGCATGTGTAATATGTATTGAATTTGCTTCACACCCTTTGTGTGGGAACGTTGCCTACATACCAATACTTCAAAGAGGGATTAAACCATATGTAGTTCTCCCACTTGATGTGCTTTATGTAATGATATATATGAAAGTGTAGAGTGTTAAACTAGATGTGCCTAAAGTGGCTAGGGACTATTATAAGGATTTCAAATGATCTTGTAAGTGTGTTGGCTCATTATATATAGAGAATAGGGAAGATTTCTTGAGTATTCTTGCTTTCTTAGTGATAATTGCAAACCCATTCTGGATGATATTTGAATGGGATTTTTTAGGGATCTATAGGTCATGGGTTAAATTTACTCATTTTAGGTTGGTAATATAAGGATGGGGAACTAGAATAAATTCACCATTGGGGCCCAAAATAGACTTGGACAATAGTGCTAAATCAGATAGGAGTGGCACTAGTGTTATATTCCAAGTGTGGTGTTATTATCCTGAGTAGATGGGACCTAAGGGGATTGATTTATCTTGGAAAGAGTAGTTTGGGTGAGCTAGGACCAAGTTTGGAAGGATACAAATGACTGGTAATCAATTAAAATAAGCTTAAGAGGGTCATAAAAGCAACCAAGAGGGAACTAAGGGTTGGGTGTTAATAGCCATGCTCAAATTAATAATTTTTGCATATTATATGACTACACCATACAACCACCATCCCATCTATATTTGAATTCCTTTTTGATACCATTCCTCCATTCATAATCCTTGTCAACAACCTATAAGACTTGCCTTCTATTCCATCACTTGGTTGTTAAAACCACATACTTACAACTCATGCCCTAGAGTGGAGTTTACCTCCATTGAGGTCTTGAAATTTTAGAGGCTACCTCATTATAAGCTAGTGTGAATAAAAATTGCATCAATATTAATTATTTTCTACCTTATTGGCTTACCAGACCAACATCCACACACCTACATATGGAACACCCTATTCCTTGGTATTTAGATTAGAGGATCTCCTCCTTGTCGAGATCAAATTTCTCTCCTTGTGAATTTAATTTTAGGATATTATTAATGAGGAGTATCAATTATCTTGGCTAAAATATTTAGAAATCTTGGATGAAAAATGGCTATCCACCTAAAACCATCTCTGAGCATATCAAAATTGGCTATGCCATAACTATAA
This sequence comes from Torreya grandis, assembly GCA_037957365.1. NCBI lineage: Eukaryota > Viridiplantae > Streptophyta > Pinopsida > Cupressales > Taxaceae > Torreya > Torreya grandis. The sequence goes on along the minus strand of JARHVA010006474.1, from coordinate 835,258 downwards.
TAAATAGATAATTTTAAGTTCAAGATCTTGTGCTTAAGGAAAATAATTTAAATACCAAATAGATCAAGAAAATAAATTTAATATTGAGCCTAACTAGTTGGTTTTGTATATAATCACAAATAAATATCATTCTAGAGAAACATATTGACAAAAAAATGTGGGAAAGAGTTATATGAGTCCATATCCATTATGCACCTAAAGCACTTTTATGATTGATACATCAAAACATCATCTATGAGTACCACCGATTGGAGGCATCCTCCCATGTCCTCTCACTTACATTCTCATCCATTTTCTATCTATAATGTAATCTATATCATGTCCCAAATTCACTTTCTCATGTTGACCTTGATGGTGATCTATAGGTATTATAGGTTATAATATATTTGGTATGATCAGAGTCTTACAACATCCTTGTAATAAAAACCCATAAGGCCACATCAAAAGTTTCCATATATTTAAGTCCTTGGAGAGTTAATTTTCATTCTATACTATTTTCACAACCATGTATCCCTTCATCTTATCCTACATCTAGTTGGTTTCCACATATTTCTCATCTTCAATTATTTCCCACATTTGTTGCTAGAGTTGGTTTTCCCTTTGTAGTCCCTCCTTGTATATATGTCTTGATTTTAATTATATCTACTTACCCATTCTTATTATACATACATCCATGGATTTTATTTAATATAATTTAAAACTCCAAAAATTCTAAAATTTCATAAGATTATAAAATCCAAAAAAATAGATAATTCAAAAATCCCAAAAAATCAAAAAATTCCCAAAATCCTAAAATAAAATAATAATAATAATAATAATAATAATAATAATAATAATAATAATAATAATAATAATAATAATAATAATAGTAATAATAATAATAATAATAATAATAATAATAATAATAATAATAATAATAATAATAATAATAATAATAATAATAAAAACAATAGATATAAAGCCACAAAATATTTATCCACTTTTTCATCCTATCTAGCTTTAGATTATACTCTTTCCTCTATTTGGGTAAATGTCATTGAGAATGTTAGCCTTCTTCCCACTTCCTTGCATTTTCACAGATTTTTTTGGATAATATCTTTCATCTAATAATGATCATTATAATTAACATCATCACTTAACATTCCTACCATATTGGATAACTACATCAATTTCAAGTCCACACAAATTATGTAGGTAACACTTAGTTATATGGGGTATCTAGGTTTATCTTGGTCACCATCACACCATCTCTTATCTTCCCATTTTTGTTCCAGTCCACTGCTAAAGTCAAGTTTCCAACATTATCTCATATTATAATTATTTATATTCTAGGGAAAAATAAGCATGACATTTATTAGGAAGCCTCACATATTGATGATTTTTTAATGTTTGAATTAAATTTTGTGTGCACGAAATTTTATCTACTTGTTCATTTATTTTTTAATTGTTGAGTATTGTCTCAATGCATATGCATCAAAAGAATCATTATGATATTTTATATCATGATGTGTGTTGTAATTCACTTACATTTTAGTTAGTCCCTATGAAATTGACACATGTTATCATAATGTATTTTATATTTATGGTTCATAATGTAAACTACAAAATTAAAAATCAAGTTGCAAAGGCTATCTAAAAGTGGGCTGAAAACATTCCATTGATACATTTATCTTCATAATGACTATATATGATAACGTGATCACATCATAACAAGAGAATATAATAGATAATCAATAATTTAAAACATTATTAGTATACATCATGATCCACATCAAACTCAATAAATCATATCATAGCATGAATAATAGATTATAACACAAGTGCATCATTTGATATCAACATCACATTAAACATTAGAGAATGAACATCAATGATAACATGATAAAATGAGCATCATATACATCATATCTATCAAATGTCCATGAGAACTATAATGAATGTCCATATAACATAAACATGTCATACATCACATACTTCCCTTGACACACTAATTTTTATCACCCTTAAGTATTTTCACCCTCACAAGGGCTTTATTTATAACTCCACTTTCAAATTTATAACCCCTCTCTGAAACATCCATTATTATTTTATGAAGCCATTTTTTTTCCATTTCTCAACCTCTTATACCATTTTTCATCATGTTTCCTTCCTTTTAGGGGATCATCCATGAGATTTCTATTTTTTATCCATTCCCTTAAGGGGGCATCCTAAACCATCATTTTCATATGGGCTAGTCTTGTGATCCAATTTTCATTAGTTCTTTTTTAGAATCACCAAATGTGGTTGAATTATTATTCAACCATTATCATCTCACTTGGGGCATACATTCATGCCCATTTATTTATTTTTCTTATTATTTGAAAATTTGTTAGTTCACCAAGTATATGTCAATGCCATTTCAAAGAGGGGGAAATGTAGACACTTCATTTTTCCACTTCGGTGTCATCATTAATTTTCAAATTGAGTTTTTTCATCAATAAAAAATTCAAGACCAACTAATTTGAATATTTGAAATAATAAAGATAATTATTTTTTTAATTCCAAATCATGATAACACATTCCTACATTTTAAAATTCATCGCATCATGATAGAAACATTATCAACAATATTATGTAACATCTATTTCTTTTATAAATGTGTCCCTAGTTCAATTAAATGAAATAACCAATTAAGAGGGAACACTAAAAATGGGAACACATAATCCCAATCACATTTTATTAGATAATTGGATTTGATTAGCTAATTAATCAATCACTAATAGGAAATTACGTGGAATACACAAATAATATTTACCAAAATTCAATCAATCATAATTTCCTACATCTCTCACCAACTTAGAAATTTAAAAATCATATTCTATATGTCAAAATGTCCTTCCTAAGGAAAAAATCAATGCAAGGATAAAAATGTGAAATCAATGTATATTACATGTTCTTACACACTCCAAAATTTCATGATTGGATCATCTTAAATTCTCCTACACAATACAAAATGGAATAAAATTAAATGGAGTACCAATCCTCATCCATATATCTTGACCTCCATCCAATAGTTAACATTAGTTACACAGATCTAAAAATTAGGGATCCCTCTCCACATTACAACAAGCTTGTAATTGGAAATGAATTTTGTTTAAATATTTAGTCAAATATTCAATCATCCTCATCATACATCATCTAAACATAAATAGTGTAAGGGAACGTGGCATGATTTTGATCAAGCACATCCACCAATAAGCTTACAACTACATCCATATATCCAAAACATCCTAATTTTGGAAAGAATATTGAAAGAAGTCATAACCATTGTGTTTATTTTATTATTTTAGTTGTGGTATTCTTAGTATTATTTAATAATAGGACACATGTTTAGGTTAGTGGTATAATTTCAATTTCAATTTTTATTTCTACTAACAAAGATAACTTTTGTCTCATGATGTTACAAGAATGTCTCAAGATCCTCACTTACCATTCCCATAGAATTATAAAATGAATAAATGGGAATGTTATTCATAGGTACATTAACCATGGTATTTTTTATCTAAATTTTTAAAAAATTTGCTTCATATACAAGTTTTTATCCTTAAACTTCTCCCATGATTTTTCAAACATCTTACATCCTAGTGACTTTTTCAACTCACTGTTCAACATCTTTATCAATCTTCTTGTCCTATTTGAGTGACACATGATAACATTTAGATTTTTTAGGGAAGAATAAAATATTTTGGATGGGGGTAATAGGGTGTAATATCCTATAAATTATTATCAAAATTCAAAAAATATGTCATCTTACTCAACTAGTTTAATTTGTTTATTTAGTACTATAGTGTTAAAATTTATTTTTTTGAACTAGAAGGGCTCAATATTATATTTTTGAGAGAATTTTGAGTGAAGGTGGTTGGAACTAAATTGTATAATCCAAAATTCAAATTGGAACTCTTTGGAATGATATGAGGATACATTTTTAAAGAGTGGGAGTATCTTATTGTTCACTAACCTTAGATTGATCTTCTAACTCAGTTAAAAACCTATCCAATTTTACCTCTTGATATAGCTCTAGGTGAATGGTCTAGATTAGTTATGCTATGGTTATGTAACTTTTTCATATTTTAATGAATGCCTCAACGTTTTATTCTATATAATAACATATATCTCTTAGAAAAAATCTACATAACTTATCCCTTTCAATTACATGCACTTAATCAATATCTAATTTTCATTGGTTTTTTCCATATCTTTCATAGGTTTAGAAAAAATATAAATGGTTTCAATCATATTAAAATAAATTATTTATACTTGTACTAAAAACAAATTAGTCTAGAAAATAATAAATTTATTCTATAAATAAAGGAGATTTAATGTAGAAAGTAGAAAATACATTCCAAGTTTTTCAAGAGTTCAATACCTAACACCTTTGAAAATGTGTAAAAAAAATAAATAATATATAATCTAATACTATATATTATCTTGATAATTACACCTACAACCTTTGAGGATAAACCTAAAGAGGTATTTTCTTAAGACATAGATTATATAATCCTTCACGTAAATTTTCAACCCAGGGAAGTATAACTTTTAAAGATGTTTACACTATGTATGCAGCACAAAACTACATGGAAGACTAAGAGTGATGATTCATACCTAATTTAAAGTACACAATTTTTTTGAAATTAAATAAAAGGAAATTAAATTATATGAAAATAAAGTACAAGAAAGTATAATTCAAGAATTGAAATGTTGTAAAGGAATTTTTATCAAAGAAAATAACAAAAATTGAAATGTTGATATAGTTTGGAAGCTTCACTCATAGAATTGAATATTTCATAATTATAAATATCTACTCAAGAAATCAAACATGAATTTAAAGATCATATATTATGATTACTCCTCTAAAAATTAAATATACATACACACAATGTAAAATGACACTAAAATAATAAATGGGATAATCACCATAATTCCTATCGAGTGGGACTTTCCTCAGTTGGTTTTATGTTACAGTGCATCCTATGTTGTAGCTAGATTACTTAAAATAAAATTTATTCCATCAATGATTTTTTAGTAATGAAATTGTTTATATGGTTAAATTATAGAGTTACAAGAATAATGACAATAAATTCAATCTTATATTCTCTTTGTTTTATCTATATCTCACTTACTATTAGTTTCATATTTATAATTCACTCTTGAATAGAGAAGGAATGAGGTTATTTATATTGATAGTTACAACACATTTTTAAATAACAATTAGACAATATAAAAAGTTGAGCGGTATAGAAAATAATATATTCATTTGTTGCAACTATTTAATATTGATGGTCTAATGAAGAAGGAATGGTGACTATAGAATTTAGGGTTGACATACCTTTTTATTCTTAATGAGGAAATATCATGATCCTCAAATAGTTTAAGTTTACTTTTCAAAATTATCACCTAACCATTAATACTTAAAACATGCATACACCATTGTTTATATGGGTGATACCCAGTTATTACAGCTAGATAATAATGTTCCAATGTTTTCTATAGAAAATTTACCTATTTTTTATAAGTAACTCTACCTATTTGTTATGGGTGATTTTACTCATTTTAATAGGTAGTTTTTTTAGCTATGATTGGATTAAGATCTAAAATTATTTGATTAGTGATAGACACCATAAATATTAAGAACATTAAATGTCATTATTTTATTAATAAATAAAAAATACTAATGCAAAATACCATATATATATAGGCATGTGAAAACAATGTATGTAGTTTAAGATGGTAAGAGGTTTATGAGGTTGATATTTGACCTTGATTAACCTTTTAAACTTATCCTATATACCTCTTACCTAATTTAAAGTACGCAAAGTTTTTGAAATTAAATAAAATGAAATTAAACTATAATAAGTTTAAAAGGTTAATCAAGGTCAAATATCAACCTCATAAACCTCTTACCATCTTGAGCTACATACATTGTTTTCACATGCCTTATTAGTTACTCAATTTTTACACAGTGCTATATGGATACACTACTTTACTATAATGTGATATTGACACATATGGTAGACTAGTTTTCACTTGTTATATTATTCATAAATGTGCTTTTATATTTAAAAATAGGATATTCCTTTTTATATACTATGTGAAGACCCTTAACCTTGTTTGTTACTCCTTAGCATTTATTTTTGTAGTATTCATGCCTCTTTTTTGTGACTCTTTAGCCTTGTTTATTTTACCAAATTTACGTCCTATGTACTCATTATCTTTGTCTTATGTGTGACATTTTATATTATTTTGTGACATTGTGTTTGAACTTAATAAGATTGTGTGATTTTTATGTTTTCATGTGTTATGATTCATATCACACACCTCCCCTATATGTGTTATGCCATGGTTTATATCATGCACTTCCTTCTTATGTATTATTATTCAATAATAGTTACTAATATGTGTTTCATTAATACATATATATTGACATACCACTTATATTCTATTTAATTATATATTTTAAATACATGCCTTGTTTCTATATACATTACTATGATGGCATACTCTCCACATGTTGGCATGCTTCTACATGATGTTATATTTATACATGACATGATATAATTCACTTCTATTTTGATATAAATTACTTGCATAATACATACCTAACTTACAAAGGGGGGAATATTATTGGGATTTGTCATAGAGACTAAAGTCTTCATGGGAAAATTTGAGTACATGATATACATTTCATAGTTCATGTTTGATCTAGAGATCATATTGGGATATTTACCTACAATATGTAGACATATTTTTGGGGCATATATAAGGCATATGTACTTTTATATACATTCCATGAGTGATATATTTATAATTAATATATATTAAAATAAATTTTTAGGTATATGCAAGGCATGCAACTCTATTTTATAAGACAAATTAAGTGGGTAAAAATGTTGGTTCATGCAAAAATATAAAATATTTCATATTTAAATCAACCATGATGTTCGTTCATGCACATTATGAAATTCAGTGTTACCATAAATTCATTGGTAATGATTTTTTTTCATGAACATAAATAAATTTAGTGGGACATGATGTTAGTTCATGCGCATTTTCACCTTTGTAATTATTTATCAATTATATTTAAGTATTCTTAGTAATTTTCAAGCATGGAAAAAATAGGAATATTTAAGTCCATCTGCATTATATAATTAATGATTATTTAGGTAATGAATGTTGACATTCAATGATGCTAAATAGACATGAAATTAGACATAACTAACCCATTGTGTAGTTCCACCTTATCATCTTGGGGCTACAAGATTAGTGTTGGATTAATTTCATATGGGTTTGGGGCATTTTTATTCCAATCCATGACATTTTGTTTAATAAAATTCAATTTGGAGATTGATTTCACTCAAATTTTACATGTTCTCCATACTCATTAACTTGGAAACAAAATTATCTAATGATTTGAAATGGAAGCATCATCTCTAAAAAGTTAAATGGAAAATTTGGTTTACTTATATACAATTGTACTATTTTATTATTCGTAATATTTAAATTTCAATTATAGTTAAGATTTCAAATTTCATTCTATGAACATGGAATATTAAATTTTCATTTCAGGTTATGCTTGGAGAAATTTGTAGATTTGGATCCTTCTCCCAAAGAAAAATCATTTTTTACACATTTAGGTATATCTTCATATTTTTACTCTAGTATTTTAATTACATCATAATACTATAATAAAATGGGGGAATATTTAGACACTAAAATTTGGTATTTGACACTTAGAAATGTCAATATTAACCCAAATTTATCCTACATTATATGTAAAACTCTTAAAAAATTCCATTCATTATTCTCACACACCTACATGCTAGTTATGATATATATCCATTATAAATTGATATTAGTCACCTACATGAATATTCAATAATGTGTTAAATAAGTGAATTTTACAACCCAAAAACTTCCAGACACACACATTTGAATTTATATGTACATGATAATAATGTCATAATTAAATAGTCACATCGATGTTATTGCCATGAGGTTGACATTGCCATCCATTTTCCTATTAATGTACATTTATAAAGTTTAAATCAATTATTCATGTTTAGTTTTTGTGCAACTGAACACACTCTTCATTTATTCTATTATTAAAATATCACACCTATCATGTAATCATGTGCACTCCTTTGGTTAAATTTTGATGACATCCTTAAGCATAATTCCTTCATGTAATCATATAATTTCATGTAAAGATTACCCTATATCACAACCTATGCATATCAATATGTACTCCATATCTCATAGTTTTATGCACTTTATGGGAATCTGCTCACATAATCACTTTAACCTTTGGGCCACACCTTAACATAACCATGTTTTAGCCTACCCTAACCACATGATTAAAAATGTTTCCAAACTAACTATTAGCTACCAACTGATGATCCAAATATTTGGAATCATTATATGTAGCCTAGACCTTAACTATTTACACCATTACCAATTACCACATCTGATAAGAAATTGATGTGCCTATCAACATCATCCTTGGTATTTGTACATTAGTTATCATTTCTCTTGTATTATGTATGTTATATATATGTGACATATACATCTGGCATAGGTAATCAAATTTAATGCAATACATAGTCATAACATAGTTATGTTGTACTACACATTTACTTTGTATATATGTACTATAGACATTATAATCTATATTCTTTATTATTTGATTTATGAATAGAAGTTTCATATTTTACAAGTAAGAGTTATGATCCATTAAATTTGTGTTTGATTATTCCATTTGAATACATCTCCATGCATTCACTCTACACAACCAAACTTGGTTGTTCCCTACACACTTAGTCATAAGACTCATGGTGTAGATCATTAGTATAAGATATAACCTAAGGATTGGTATCAGAGACTCACTTTATTCTTTTATATTCTTATAACCACATTAACATAAGGAGAGAGAGAAGGTTTAATAGTGGGTTATATTTTCTAGATTCTAGAAGAACATAATATAAAAATTAATATGGTTGATTCCCATAACCAACCCAAGGTAGCCTAAAAGTTTGAAGTTTCATCAATGATACACTTGAGGCATAGTGCACTAAACATTTTAGCTAGTTCTACAGATTACTTACATAGATCAAATCGATGCCTTCATATTCATCTATATAGTATGATCCATAATGGTTAAAAAAAACCCTTTCAAAGTTTAATTCAATCTCAACATTGCTCTATTTGAAGGCAAGATTGATGATAAAATAGTGGATACTTGGATTCTAAAATTAAAGGAATACTTATTAGTTAGCTAATTCACTAATGTTAAGATGATCACCTCTATAGTACTAAAGATGTCCATTATAGTTTTTAACTATTGGGAGACCTTTAGTGTGTAGCTTGTAAATAGTGCATTCTAATAGAATCATGGAATAATTTTATTGATGTGAAGGAGGAATACTAACCTATACAATTATTTGAAGATGAATATATTAAGTTCTAAAAACTACACCAGTGTAAGGATCAATTAGTGGAATACTACACAAACATATTCCATGACTACTCTACACACCTATAAGAGAACTTGAGTGAAAAACATACGGTGATGAAGTATATCAATGGAATCTTACTTATATACTTGAAAATTTAGATTTATTGACTTATAAAACCTTTAAATAATCATATCAAAACAAAACAAGGATAAAATCCAAAGAAAATATGAGGTAACATACCACATATTAATATAATGCAATGTGAAATGCATAGGCCTTGTAAAATTGCATATCATATCCCCTTGTGCATAAGTGTTACCCTTCTCACAAAAGTGAACACCCTTAAAAAAAGTGCAACACTCAAAGGCTCATGCACCTTATTCTTCAAATAAAGACAAAAATAAGTCTGGTGATAAGTGGTGCCATCATCATTGCTCAGCCACCCATGATATCTCTGAATGATATCCATAATAGTCCTTTATTAAATAGTCTACATCAAGACCCACATTGATGGATATCACCAATCTATATGCTTCCTATATAAGCACCATCACCACCATGATTGACATATCTAGATAGTGTGAATGTATCTACTTCACTAAGCTATATGTAAAGGGTCAACCTCTTTAGATCATCATCAATTGCGGTAGTTAGAATAACATCATTACAAAATTAATATCTCAACACATTGGTTTTACCACTACTATACACCTTATGCCATATTATTTTGGGTGGATATAGTAGGGGAAAGATATATAGGTTTGATGATAATTCATGTTTGTGTATAAATTCAAGCCTATAAATGATAACATCACCTATGACATCACACCTATGGAGGTCTACAACATCTTTTTGGAGAGATTATATTTGTATGACTATGAAACTAAATATTAATCCAAGTCACAAAATTAGACTATCCATGTGAAATATAATTTATACCACCTATTTGAATCATCACCCATGACCAAAGTCACCTTGGTCTCTATTAAGTAATGTCATAAACTTGTCTCACATACATATAATTGATTTCCAACCTCCACTTCCCATGCATCACTCCAATTTAAAACCATAATACCCCTTGCAATGTGCAACTTACAAAGTTAAAAATTGCAACTTGAGTTTCATTTCCTCTTAACTACCCTACTTATGGAAACTAGAAATTTGGTTGTAATTTTAAATTTTCAAATTTAGAAATTGAGCCTCAAGTTACACCTTCACATTTTCAAAGAACCAAGCTATCTTGTAGAGAGTAGAGGTCAAAGCAAAAATCATAAATTTACAAAATTGCAAAGTTGCTCCTAGACTCTACATTTTTTAACCTCTCACCAACCACTAACATAAGGGAATTTATTGCATTATAAAGAAATTATGGGGTTATTTATAATTCATTTTTAATTTGTAAAATTTGAGTTTGGATATGTATGACTAATCCATGACCTTGTTAGCAATCTCAAGACATGCCACTATACATTCATGCCACAAACCTCAAGCTGCGACATCATTGATTCCCCTACATAGTATTCCTATTTTCCTACTACATTTTTAGTTATAATTTTCCTCTACCAATATAATATTGATTGATTTTTTCATTTTCTTCCTATCTAGTTACAAATTTAGGGGTTTTATTTTCTTAAGCATTGTTAATGTTTTATCTTGACTACTTATTATTATATAAAGTATCACCTAGTTATTCTTTTTCTTGTCAAGTCTTTTTCTTCCATTTTCTTGCACTATAAAATCTAAGGGTTACCAAATCATTACAACTAGTAGAATATTACTTAGAGGATTCCTTGCATAGTCCCCATAGACTTTTCACTTAATATCACACTTCCAAAACCTATAGGATTTTCACCTACACCTACAACCCAATAACTCTATGGATAATCCTAATACACCTTGCAACTCCAAATCCCATTGGGGGATCTTACTTGGATTTGTAAGCCTAAAACCCATTGGAGTTTTCACTAGACATTACAGGTGTGTTTTTCAACCACCATCTCTATTAAAAATTTTACCTGCAAGATAAACCCCAATCTTTTCTAGATATTTGAACTATGTTTTTCACCCTCAAATCCCACCAACTCTATAGTTGGTTTTCCCCTATACAAATCCCTAGAATCTATGTCTAGAAAAGAGATGAAATTTAAATCCAAAGGGCCCAATGTCCCATTGATCTTGGAATCCAACATGAAGTATATCACAAACATATACCTATGTCACATTAACCTAAGTTATTTCTTGACTAGGGTGAATTATAAACTCAAAAATAACTAGATTTAGAGAATTTATGATTGTGGACTGCCTCAAGCAAGAGCTTTAACCTTATCCATATAAAGACCTGAGCTAGTGCTCACATTGATGAAGAATTATGATGTAGAAAAGAGACAATTATTAAATTACAAGGGTGAAAGGATTCTAATCCTGAACCCTGACTTCATAGACTCAATTTTCTTGATACTTTAATATGAGAGTTATCTTGATATAAATCTTGAATCATCAAATAAGTTTTATCAAGACAATAACACTAGATGTTAAGGGATAATTAAAAAATAATGGATAAAATTCCCTAGCCCTACATCTAAAAGATAACCCAAAATATGAGCAATGATAGATTTTAAGGATGAAGTGGGTGATTCAATTATAGACACCAAAATTATGTCACACACACATGCATAACTCCCTATGTAGAAACACCTTTTAGCCCATTTTTCAATAATAACAATTAGCCTCCCTAACCCATACTTTTACCCCTAGCACATTTAATTAATTTAAAATACTTAATTATGTTAGTAGAAAAACCTTTTTTCCACCTTACCTAGCCACCTCACCCTAAGACTAATTCTCACCTGATGAGTCACCTCAAGACCTATTCCTCTCATCCTAAATACCCAATACTTATTCTCACTTCAAAACTAAATTCCTAAATAACTACATCCTTCTTAACCTCTTATTTTTACAATTTTGTAATAGGTGCCACACTTGTCATGAAGAGCAATAAAAAATAGGTCAAAATATTAAGTTTTACCTATTCTAAGGTTGTTGACATTGGTCAACCCATAACCAACATCAGTAGGATAATTGATGTCAGTGATATAAGCCAAACTCTAACTTGATGCTCAAGGCATCAAAAATCAATAAAATTCATTATTATTTGCATTCAATCTCTCAGCATTCAACTTTCAACATCCTTATTTTTATCTTATGTAAGTCAATCATGATCAGGAACCAAGCTCTTGAGGACCAACAACACCTACTTGTTCTCTCTATTTAGGCCATTAGTTTAGACTACCTAATAGGAGCAATGAATCTAACACTTATCATTCAGTCACCACTATAGCTAAATACATCACTTATTTTATAGGTCTTTTAAGCATTTACTTTGATATCACTTTATATCTACTCTCCATTACTTTAAACATTCCTAACTGAACCCTTGTGAGGGAGTTAAAAATCTTCCCTAGTTGTTTCCCTTTGACCTGACACACTAAGCCTTTGACCAAATATATCCAAATCATAATCTCTCTCTCTCTCATAACTCTCTCCAGTCTCTTAGACTTGATCGAAATCATTTCTTAGACTTAAAAAAGCCTTCTACAAGCTCTTAGGCAATTATTGCCCCAATTGACCTTGATAGCCTAATCAACATCGATCACCTTCACCCACTAACCTCGATAACATAATTAATATTAGTCATTCCCCTACCAATTTTAGTGACTATGGATTCCTTAATGTTTCCAAAACCTACCCAAACAAATTCTAAAATACAAATAAATTATACCACCTACACTCTATTACTCTTTTTTGCACTCAGGTTGTGAATCATGGTAACATTATCTCTCTTTACATCTCTTTTATTTATTTATTTATTACTCTTTTGTCTCTCAAAATTGGACTATCATCTCTAAGTAAGTCTAACACTTTCTAGAACAAGTGCGTAGCTTAGCAACCCGCTCATTTATCTACTAACAAACATTTTATGGTAGTGTTTTCTTACTTGTAGGTAGTCCTCCCCAACCAAAGAAGAGTGCTCAAAATGTTTGGATATGGTGTGTAAACCAATTTGGTTTCATTCTAATCACTTATCCCTATCATTCTTCTCTAATTTTTCTTTATACTTGAGATAGAAATTTTTTAGCAAAACATTTTTGGCATGCCCAATGGGACCCTGAAGTTTTCCTTGGGTTTATTAATTATTTTAAGCATTTATATAGGTGCATTATAGTAAAAACTTCATTTCTTGCACTTTTTCCTTCTCTTCTCTCTTAAAAAAAAATTCAACAGTTTATTATCTTTTTAAAATCATTAAACTAAAATTTTTGTTCTTTTCTCTTTGCCTCTAAAAGCAATTTATCATTTTTTCTTACAAGTTAAAAAGAATATCTTCTTTACTTCTTCTTGCATGCACATTAGGATAGTGAATTTCATTCTCTAGTCCTATTTCATCTTTGTTTTCATTAAAATCTAAACATTTCATATTTGGGTTTAAAACTTACTGCATTTCATTATTTACTTTTTATATATTAGATCACCTAGTTAATTACAAGCATTATGAATAAATTGTAGTGAACCTATGTTACACAACCAAATCACATTCACACAAACAAAAATATAAACTCACGTGAGAAAAGGCCCATCAAGATTTCATAATTTGGTGGATCACCTTACCCTACCTAGGTATCCTACTTATATTTCAACACCAAGAGGAGAACCCACTTCATTCTCTGGCAGAGTATAAACTCTAGATAGAAGGTATATTTTGGTTAAGTAGCCTGGCTTAGCTCCAGGTCCATGAAGTGTGGAGATAAATCTCCTATAACAATCCACGTACCTATTATAACATATATTTCCTCTTTATCACTAAAACTAACTTGATACTAGATCTAGATTGCTTTATAGTACTTTTGATAACCAAATTCTCTTTTCACTATATAATTAAGGCATAAGCCAAAACAAGGCTAAAAATTAATCTCTAAGACTTAATAGTTGTTGGATGTATTTTCTTTTTCTACTTTTCTATTGCCTTCTATATTTTGGAGTTGGTAATGACATTTTCCTATTAATTCACAAAATCAACTATCTCTAATACTCAATTTGTATAACTTGTCATATCAAGTTTTTTGAGTGTTCTTCCTTCTTAAATAGACCTCTTACATCCACCATTTTACCTAGTTTTTACTTTTAGGTTTCTAAAACATTAGATTTTCCATCTCCCAAGATATTATAGTTACTAACATTAATTAATTATACCAACATCAACATATTTTATCTACCAACATTGGTTAATCCACTGACATTGGAAAACATTTTTTACCAACATCAGTTAATTTGCTGATGTTGACGACTATGTAATTTTCATTTGCTCAAAATAACAAGATAAAATAACACACTTACCTATACCCAAACTTGTTTTTTTTACTTATTATGTCACTAATATAGAGTAATAAGACTATTTATACTTCCTCTTGCATGGTATTGGCATGAGTTCAAGCTAAAATTCTTGTCGATTATGCAAGCTGGCAATCGCTTCCACCTTCCCCTCTTGTTATTGAGTCTATCATGGAGCATAATTTAGATACAAATCATATGCCTAGCCCCAACCAAATTCCCATTGTGCCTAAAGGAGATCAAAATTTTGATAAATTTCTTGATCATAATGTGGTAGCCCTTCAACATTACCTTGTTATGAGCCAAACCCATAATTCTTTGGGTAATCCAATCTATGGTATGTTGACCTCTCTAATGGAAACAAATTTAGTTTCAGCTACCTCCACTATTTTCCTTATGGTTACTCAAAACACTAATTTGACAAGTAACCCAACTATAAACAATGTTCAGAGTTTAGCATCACCAATTACTGAATCCCACCTAAACCCTAGAATGACTTCCCTGCTTTCACAACCACAAGCAGTACAGTCAAGTTTGACCCCATTATAGAATTTGGTGGTACCTATTTCATCTACTCTTATACCTATAACTACTTAAGTTATGACTCTCCCTTCATTGAATCTAACCATGATAATAACCCAACATATAATAATAATAATAATAATAATAATAATAATAATAATAATAATAATAATAATAATAATAACCAACCAAAGCATATTCTCTAACCCAATGGAATAAGCCCCTTTTCTTTCCACACCCTAGCCTATGACTCATTATCCTTATGTTTCCATAACACAACCTCAAAAAGCTATGCCATATGCCCCTTCTACCTCCTATTAGGTTCCTTATAACTTAGCAGGTATCCCCCATAATAATCCCCCTCCAAACCTCATTAAGATCATGATGGACAAGATGTCTAGTCTAAAGACATTCATTTTTGGTTAAAATAATGTATTATCTTATGATCAGATATGTAATGAACCAACCTATATTTATGTTTTGATTCAACCTTATCCAATCCAATGGGAACTCCCAAAATTTACTTTTTTATAGAGTAAAGAGTACCCACAACAATATTTTTGGGCATTTATGCATGCTTTCTATTTAATAGGGCATGATGATGTGTTACTACTCCACACTTTCCCTATGTCTCTTCTGGGTGTTGCCTTGGATTGGTATAAATTTATACCTTAGCACTCCCTTTCCTCATTTACCCAACTCACACAAATATTCCTAGACCATTTCTCTATTAACATCTCTAAAAATGTTTCTATAATAGACCTTTATTATATCAGACAATTTGATGATGAATTCATTATAGATTTTTTGACTCACTGGAGAGGCTTGATTAATCAAATATCATTCTCATTACCCCAACTTGAGATTATTAATCTCTTATCAAGGGCATGTGCTAAGCACATCTCATCCACACTCTAAGTAAAAACTTTCTACACATTTGATGAGGACTTTACAATGGCACAAAAACTTGATAATCAAGCTATGGATGAAGGCAAAGTTAAGTTGCACAGTAAGAACCCTAAGTCTAAATCAAATTACTCCTCTAAAACTTCTCCTTAAAAAAAAGCTAAAGTCTCCACCAATGCAGTGGTTGTTAAATTAGGTTCTTCTACAACCATAAACTAATTGAATTCCTTGACTTTCTAAAATCTGACCAAGCAATTCTAAGAATGGTATGAACAAAGACAATACACTCCCATTAGGGAGTCATATACATCTATTTCAGAAAAAATATTTCAGCAAGGTGTCATAACTCTTCCTCAAATTGAACCTCCTATATAGTTTGACCCCTCCCATCCTATTCTAACTTGGTATAAGGAAGATGAATTTTGTGGCTACCATTGAGTTAAAGGCCACAATTCTAATAATTGGAAGACATTCAAGAACATTGTTCAAGATATGCTTGATAGGTATGATCTTATGTTTGATAATCATAATTCACCCCCTAATAAAAGTATGGATGTGTTCAAATACCCTTTTTCCTAACCATTCACCCAATCAAAATATTTTTTGGACCACAATTAACTCGGGTGATCATAATATCCATATGGTTAATATGGTCTTTCCTTTACCTCTAGTTTAACCTTCCCCTCAAGAGGAAGCACCTATTTTATTAAATCCTCACCCATAGTCAATGGAATTTGTTTCTCCTATTCTTCCTCCCCAAGTAGAAGTGCCTATTTCACCTATTCCACTCCCATGTGAGGAAGAAACTCCATTACCACTTCTTCTACTAGCAGAGGAGCTAGTATTGCTAGTTCCTTTTACACCAATATTACCTATTGTTTTGCATATGGAATAACATGCCTTACTTGTTATACAACCACATGTTTAAGGGAACATCATTCTTGTATTATATCCTCTTGAGTAACATTATTTGCCTACCTCTCCTCCACTGATAGAGAGTAGTAACCCATCCACTCCACCTTTCCACCTTGAAGTGTTAGTTATATCCACTCCCTAATCCAATTATACCACACTTACCCCTTATTTTACCTATGGAGGATCATACTTTACCTATTCCTCACCCACATGTTGAGGGAGCAATAATAACTATGCTTTACCCCCTTGAGGAACCTTCTTCATCTACCTCTCCTCCACCCATGATAGACCATGTCTCTTCTCTAATATCTATCAAAGAATACCCCATTATATTTCTCTCTTATCTTTGGCCCAAAGTATCAAATAATAATAATTTCCCTATTTCCCAAACACCTCAAACTTCTAAAGACACAATCGTAAGGCCTACGTCAACTTAATCTAAACCTTTCTTGTGGTTGGTGAAAAGTCTAGAATTTCTTGACTCTATGAAGCTAGATCATGAAACATTTTGAGATTGACTTAAAACTCCTTATATAAAAAAATGAATTAACCTTTACCACTAACCCTCTCACTACCCTTTAGCCCAAGGTATTTCACAAAGCTATAGCTTCTTCATCAAAATCACCTAAAGTTTAGATATCTATGTCAGAACCTTCATCTTCACATGCATCTACCAATTTAAATCAGATCAAGCCTTTAGGCATATGCCCCATCTCTAATCTGATTCATCCACAAGTGAAATTAGATTTAACTCCTCAACCACAAGTTAGAGTTTCATGCCCTGAATTATAGAAAAAAGTTAAGCTTCCTAGATCTCACTAATCCCCTCTTCAACCCTCAACTTTACCATCTATTTTGGGATCACACCCCTCTACTTTAGTTAGAATAATTCTAACCCAAGAAAAACAAAAGTTTAAGTTACCTTCACTACTACATTTAACACACGGTAACCCTTTTACATCTAACACCAAGATACCTAACACCAAAAAAGTGTCAGAAAAACATGTAACTCCACTACTACCAAACAAATCACCATGTAAAAATACTATTTCAACACCTAAACAAAAGGTGTCCAATCCTATTAGTATAATAGGTGTGAGCCCACTTACAAGCTCTTAGAGGTTTTTCCTACATTAGTTATTTCAATATTCCATAATAACTCTTCCTTCCATTTAGCCTTATAGTACTCTTAGAATCAAGACATCTTAGTTTAATGATACACAAGTGTGTTTATATCATCATTAACCTAGACATGATATTGAGAGTTGTAAAGCCCTCATAGTAGTCATTCAACAACACTTTGATGTCAATACTCTCTTTGATGATACTCCAATTGACCTTCTTATTATTCCAACTTTGACATCCACAATGCCTCCTATTACTCCACCTAAATTCAAACCCAAAGATATGGTCATGCCCACTTTGCCACCTAATTCACCTACATTTTAGATCAACATAATTAATGTGGCCATGCAGTCATAAAACCAAAAAGATAAAGGTAAGGAAAAGATCACTACTCTTTGGGCTCATACGTTAACTAAAGACACTCCTCTAAATCCTAATATTTCTATCTTGGGTGTCCCTAAACTAACTTCTTCAGATGTTATTCAAAGCTTGATGGTGAAGCAGCTTCACCAAACTCCTGTGAAAATGTCCTTGTATGAGTTAATCCAAAAATCATCCCAACACCTTCAATATTTTATTAGTGCCTTGAAAACTATTGAGGTATAACCTCATGATCCCTAACCTCTTGTAACTTTGGTTAGCTCCCTTAATTCCATCTCCCTGATTTCATTCAGTGATTAAGAAATTCCACTTCAACACCCTAAAGATCAAGATTTTGCCCTTTTTATTACTGCATATATTGAAAAAAATTATGTCAAGAGAGTCATGTTCAATGGGGGATATAGTATTAATATTATTTCCACCCATGCCTATAAATAACTAGCCCTTCTCGATAATTGCATGCCTCAAATTGATGCAGTACTCTACTCTTTTAATGATACCATAGCTACTATGGTGGGTACTATTGTCTTACATATCTATGTAGGTCCCCACACTATTATTGAGCTCTTCTATATTGTGGAGGGAGAGTTCCAATATAAAATATTACTTGGGAGACCTTGGATACGTGTTATGGCATGTGTACCCTCAACTTTGCACCACTGTGTCAAGTTTGAACATGATGGACAAGTGCATGTTATACCCATTGACCCACCTCCATTTAAAACATGCAACATGACTTATAGTCCCAATGATGTTCTCATTACATTTAATACATCATATTCCCTAAATAATACTTTTAAATCTTCCATAAGCTCCACTCCCATGGTTACATATATACCGACAACACAAATTCCTAACAAGGATCCCATGGAGGAAAATTTTCAACATTTGTCACTTGATGAATATTATTTGTTGATGTTTGACATGTTCTATACTCCATAAAAGTATGGAAAGCTTCACATGCACCCAAATTATGATCATCACATTGGGATGGTCATCCCTTATGGCCCCCCTAACCTTTGAACTAATTTCACATATGGGGGAATTGATCAGGTTCCCACTATCAACAATCCATCTTCTTTGCCACAACCATTTACCTCTAACTTCTCATTCCTAAGTAACCCTAGGTTTTATCACACCTATCTCTATAGGTTTTCCTATATAGGATTTGGTTTGGGTTGCTATGATCAGGGTATCCATACACCTATTTAATATCCTACTAGTCAAACCATTGAAAATGCCAGAAAGAGACATGGAGTGGGATATGAAAAACTAAATAAAATCACTAAAACTTCCCATGAACCAATTGTTGAAGAACCAGTCTCTCCTTATCCACCTTCTTCTCCACCATCACCTACCAAGTTAGAGGTATCTATACCTCCTAATTTTTTATTTAATAAATTCCATCCATTTAGGGCCTCTCACTTATCTCTAGGGTAAGGAAATAAGGTCCCTTCCTCTTATTTATCCTAAAATAATTGATGAAGACTCTCCCAATATTACACTATTCAATTTCAATATGATGATGTAATTCTCACATACATGGGTGTGGATGATTCTTATATCTAATAATTGCTCCCATCCAAAACACAAGTTATGTTAAAGGAATTAACCATTGACATCAATTTTCCCTCTCATGATAACCCTCACATCCTCAAGATTAGCCAATCTTTGGATTCATCTTAGCACACTAATTATGACACATTTCTTAATGACCATATCAAAGCCTTCACTTGGTCTTATAATGACATGCCTAATATTGACCCCTTTATCATCACCCATAACATTGTCACCAATCGAAATGCCAAACTTGTAAAGCAAAAGCTTCATAAGATGCATCTTTATATTTCTCTTCTTGTCAAAGAAGAGCTCTAATATCTCCTTTATATTAACTTTATCCAACCCATAGGCTACCCATAATGGATTTCTAATATATTTCTTATCATGAAGGTGATTAGGGGAATATACATTTGCATTGACTATCATGACTTAAACCTTGCTTGTCCAACAGATGACTTCCCATTAGCAAGTATCAACCAGCTTGTTGATCTAATAGCTGGCCATGAGATTCTATCACTTATGAATGGATTCTCTATAAATAATCAAATCTTGGTTTCTCCTAAATATCAAAATAAGACACCCTTCATTACCTCATGGGGGACTTTCTATTATCAAGTCATGTCTTTTGGCCTAAAGAACATTGGTGCCACCTATCAATGTGCTATGACCTACATTTTCCTTGATATCATACACAAATTTATGGAAGATTACATGGATGACTTACTCGACAAGTCTAAAATTTTCCAATAACACTTGATGATTCTTAAAACCATATTTACTCATCTCTTTCAATATAACATTTGACTAAATCCAAAGAAATGCGTCTTTGGTGTTCTTTTTGGTAAGCTTTTAGGTTTAATAATTTATCTTCATAGTATTGAGGTTAACTTGGCTAAGGTTAGAGAAATACTAGAGATGCCTCTACCAAACAACTCTGTAACCTACAAGGCAAACTTTATTCAATTTTTTGATTCATCACCTAGTTGTTAGATTAATGCCAACCTTTTCACCATCTCCTTAAAAAAGATGTTTCCTTCCATTAGAATACTAATTACCAAGAAGATTTTGATGTAATTAAACAACATCTCCTTTTCCCACTGGTTCTTATTTCACCTAAGGAAAATTAACCTTTCTACCTATACATCTTCATAATAGACCATTCTCTTTGTACTATGTTTATACATCAAGATGATCAACATCAAGAGCAGGTAGTTTACTACATAAGCCACACACTTATTGATTACGAGAATTGATATACCTATACTAAAAAACTTTGCCTTGCAATGGTCTTTTGTACCTCCAAGCTTCACCATTATCTCTTAAATCACAAACCCTATATGGTCACCCATACTGATCCCCTTAAATACATGCATTCCAAGCCATATCACAACCAACATGTAACTCAGTGGCTCATGCTCCTTGCTAAATTTAACTTAGATTTTATTCAACAAAATTCTATTAATGGGTAAACAATCACTGATTAGTTAGCTACTGCCCCTTTTCCTAACAACCAACCTTAAAACCTTGAGTTCCTTGATGAATCCATCACAATGATCTCCATTGACGGCATCTCCTATCAAATGATGAGTTTCTTCAATGGGTCTAAATGTCAATATAGTGGGGGTGTAGGAGTCATTCTTATTCCACTATATGTTGAACCTATGCCTTTGTCATTTAAAATCGATTTTGGATGCACTAACAATAAGTCTGAATATGAGGCTTTGATCTTAAGACTTCAAACAACTCTCTTCTTGGGTATTAAATCCATAACCATTTTTGGTGATTTTTAGCTAGTGGTTAACTAGGTTAATGGTTCCCACTTATGTAAAAATAAATTCTATAGGGGTATAAAAATCACATATATATGCTCTTAAGATCATTTGACTCTTATCTCTTACAAACTATTCTTTGATCTACAAACAAGTTTGCTGACACAATGGATTCAATTGCTTCACACATACCCTCTTCATCCTCTTCCTCGAGAATCTATGTCATTATTCATCACTTAAAATTACCTTCCTATGTATCAACTAACATCCTCTTTATCATAAATGTAACATCCAACCCACATGACTCATAGTACAAGTAACTCATAGATTATCTTTCTTTCTTTATTACCCCTTCTAATATCTCTAATAATGGGAGACGTGCCTTCATAAAACATGCTTCTTGTTACAATATGCTAGGGGGACTTCTCTACAAGTGAGATTTTGATGGCCTTCTTCTTAAATGCCTCACTAGTACTGAGACTCCCTTTGCTATTAAGGAAGTCTATGGCAAGATTTATGGTGCATATTTCAATGGTCACACCATTACCAAGTGTATCCTTAGACTTGACTATTATTGACACATACTTCATCAAGACTGTGTTGATTATGTTTGGTGTTGCATAAAGTGTCAACAACATGCTAACCTACTTCATGTTATAAGTCATGCATTACAATTCACCAAATACTTTTAGCCCTTATCCCAATAGGGATTAGATCTAATCAAGGATATTAGCCCTTTATAATCCCTCTATCATCATTCTATCATTACCACCACTGAATACTTCACCAAAATGATTGAGGCCATTCCTCTCATTTTCACTAAGGCTTACAAAATTATTGACTTAATCAACCATCACATCATCTATCATTTTAGTTTTCCCCATAAAATTATAATAGATAATGGAAAATATTTCAAAAATAAGACTATTCAAAATCTTTGTGATACATTTGGAATCAAATTAAGCTTCTCATCACCATACTATCCACAAGCAAATGGACAGGCAAAAGCTTCTAATAAAACATTGACCAAAATTATCATGAAGGTAGTCAATGATATGGGAAAGGATTGACACACACACATTCCTTTTACTTTATGGGCTTACAACACTGACATTCGAACCTCTATGGGTGCTACACCTTTTTCCTTGGTATATGGGATGGTGGCTATTTTGCCACTTGAGGTTTAGATTCCTTCTCTTTGAATTTCTCTAAAAGTCATACTTATTAATGATGAATTTCATCAAGAATGTTTAGCTCGACTCGAATTACTTAATGAGTGTCATTTCATATCCCTCAACCACCTCCAAATCTATCAAGATCATATCAAACACACTTATAATAAAAAAATCAAAGAGCGAGATTTCAATAATGGAGATCTCATCTTAAAATAAAATAAACATGTGATGAACATGGAGAAAAGAAAATGGGGTAAGTTTGATCCTAATTAGCTTGGACCCTATATCATAACTCACAAATATGGCTCAAGAACTTATCACTTGTCTTCTCTCGAAGGAAGGCCAAAACTTGAGCATTTAAATGCATCACACCTCTAACCATTCTTTTGTTAACTAAGCATAACTTTACCTCATGTTTAGCTTGAGCTCATCCCTTGAGAATCCCTTTTACATTCATTTCCCTTCCTCTTCACACTTACTCCTATACACTTAGTTAACTTATGTAGTGGTATGGTTTTACCCTCAAAATGGATAACCCCTAAGTATTTATAGTCTTGTCCATGACTAAAAGTAAAAAAAAAAAAAAGGGATATGTGACAAGTTATAAACTCTCAAGTCATGCTTCTCAATGTAGACTACTCCCTTGAAGGATAACTATGTAACTTCTCTTTGTTACTATCAATAGATTGATCCCTTCAAGGACAAATATTTAAACTTAAAAACAAATTCTTAGACCACTCCCTTGAAAGATGGCTAAGCTAATATTTTTTCACAAAGGGAAATACAAATAAAAAAGCTTCTCATATTGATCAGCTTTATACAACCTTAACCCATATAAAATCCCATTGTAGGCTTCTCGTATTTATTAGCTTACACAAAAAAAAGAGCTTTAAGTCATGGACTTTCCTATAGTAGCTCTTGAGTCACCCATAGTAGGGGCATACCATCCCCACTTCATAAGTTATGCTACCCAAAAATTTTCCCTTTTTTATCTCATACTCTTTCAAGGGACTATGAAGCTCACTTAACATAAGGTAAATATTATTCTTCTCTAACAAACACAATGGTTCAAAGATATAAGGCATGAAAGAGGCTCATTTTCATGAGCCTATTTATGTTCTGATTATGGTCTTTTCCAATGCACGGGAATTCTACCTCTTTATTTTCCCATCCACATCACATGTCTATCTCTCTATTAAGATGAAAAACAACATCATACTAACACTATCAAAGCCTACTCAATTTATTTTATGTATATACCATCAAAAATATGGAAAAATATTTAAATAAACTAGCATAACCAACCTATTCATTTTAAGCATACACCATCAAAAAATATGGAAAAGTGTGAATATGAAACTAAAAAACCAACTATACATATACCATAACATATATAGGAAAGGATAGTCTAACTCTTGTAACATGATCAACATTAACATCAAAATTAACATAACATTAAATAATAAACATCAACATGATCACAATCATAATAACTACATCTTAAAGTCATAATAAATAAACATCTCATATATATATATATATATATATATATATGATTACTAACATGTCCATCAATACATCATCATAATATCATCTCTCTCTCAAAATATACATCTTACATCTTCAGCTCATAGGCTGGTATATATATAACATATGTAACAAAAACACAAACTCTATCACTCAGAGTCCTCGAGGCTGTTCATGTGGTCATGAAGTAGTGTTGTCACCACTCTCGACTTTTCTATGTCTACGTGAGCTAAAAGCCATGACCTATGTCACTGATCCCTCCTACTCTCTAAACTTGAGGTACCTCTTAATCTATGGAAACTCCCTGATGGCCATCTCATAATAGGTAATCTCATTAAGGGTAGTAGTATATCTCATCATAGATATAGTATGTGGTAGTCCCATAGCATATAATGATGGTTTATCTTATATTGTTTCATATGGTGGAGGAGGAAGAATAACCTAATATACTACTCTCAAGCTATCCCTCTCTAATATCACTACAGCCACCTGACCCTGTAACACTCTGACTTAGATCTATAGTGCTATAACCTAGCCTTGTAGTGCCCTAACCTAGCCATAAAACATCACCACCTAACCCTATAAGGCTAATACCTATGCCTTTATTATATCTCTAGCTTGCACTACTACATGTCATGCTTATACAACTACATCCCTCTCCTTCACCAACCCCTATAAATTTGGTGGTGGCTTCCTAACCTCCACCATGAGATGTAAACTTGCCCACAAAGTTGTATATGTCATTATGTACACTAGATTGCCAAAACTTGGACCTATTATTAGCTCCTCAAAATATAGCCCATATGTCTCATAGGGCAATGGTAGGAGTACCTCTATGTCATCCCTCCTATATCAAGTGAAGGTAGGTGGTATATCTTGTAGTAGACTGAACTACCTCCTAACCCATGCCATGGGTACCATCTATAACTCACTAGCTCATCTCCCCATAACCCATAATGATCTTTGCAATCCAATAAGCTATTGTGCCTATCCTTTGAATATGGGGTATGTCAAGTAGGGTTTCCACAAAATATCCATAGGGATCAAACCGTCAATCATGTGTTAAGCATGGAATATAATGAGAGGTGGGGGTGAATCAATATATTATATATCTTATAAATCTTTCCTTTAATCAAATTCCACTTAATCAATCATTCAAGATATGCAATAAAACTCAAATAATAAACATCACACAAGATAGAGAGAGACACCAGATATAACATGGAAACCCAATGTGGGAAAAACCATAGAGAATCAATCTCAAATACATTCATGAGAAAAACCCCACAAGAGCACCATACCCCTTTTCCAAGTACAAACCTCAGCTATAATTCATGAGCACCAACCCACAAGAGCTTCAAACCCCTTTTTTGAGCACCAACCCAACACCTATTCATGAGCACCAACCCACAGGAGCACCAACCCCTTTACCGAGCACCAACCCAGCAACAATTCATGAGCACCAATCCATAGGAGCACTAACCCCTTTTCCAAGCACCAATTTAGAAACAATTCATGAGCATCGACCCATAGGAGCACCAACCCCTTTGTGTATACCACACACCTATCTCTCAATGTTGTTATCTCAACAAATGATAGATCAATACAACATCTCCTTCCTCTCTCTCACACACATTTTCTCTTCTAAGCTAGATATATAAATCATATTCATCTCTCACAATTGCTCTTTTAAGATAGATATTACAATATCAAATCAACCTCTCACTTCCATCCACATTACAAATGGCTACTCAAGCCTTTATTTATAGCTTTCCAAATGACCTTTGGCCTTCGCCCTTTGTGACCTTTCAATTCTCATGGAAAATGGTGCCAATCTTAGATGACCCTTCATATCCAAGCATTTGAAAAGTCATGTGGTGACCCTTCATGACCAAAAAAGTCTTTCCCACTTTTTTCCTTATCTTTGGTGACTTTTCATATTCCTTAAAGTGTCTCTTCATGAGAAATTCGCCCTTTACTCTTTTGTCTTCACTTGGTGACTCTTGGTATTCCCCAAGATGACTCTTCATGGGAAAATGCATCCCATCCTTATTTTTTCTTTATCCCGTGACTCTTTAACTTCTCCATGGGCCCTTATTTTGTCTCATATGCAACCAAAAATATATTCTTTAATATTAAATAAATATTAACTCATATTAGCTAAGATAAATAACATTAAATGCAATGGGGCCTTTATCACCAATAATACTAAACCTTTGACATCAATGACAATATTTTCAAAAAGCTCCCCCTTTGTCATTGATGGTAACCTCACTCCTGAAACTGCCATATCTTGTCACCTGCACATATCATCATCTAAAAACATACAGTAACTCCCCCTTATTATAGCAACTTGTACCTATTCCCTGTACCTTTTTTTTGCACCTATACCTATACCTGTTATTCTCCCCCTTTGACATCAATGGCAAAGGGCCTACCTGGAGCTAACACTTAGCTCCCCCTCACTTGATGTTGAACATCAATGGCAGGAAGTAATAGAAATTACTCCCAACTCCTCTCACCGATCTTTGAGAAGATATCTAATTAAAACATTGCTTGTCCTTTGAGAATCTACAATCAACTTATTTGAATATTTCATTCTAATCTAAAAACCTTCCACATGAAAATTTAAGGTGTATCCTTGATCACATATTTGCCTTACACTTAATATATTATGCTTATGAAACATTCTTAGTCTTGGTTCTACCATTATCCAAAAATAAAGTACCTTTTCTCGCTATCCTGGCAGTGGTTTTATCTCTAAATCTCACTATACCACCATTAATCTTCTTTACTCTTATCTCCTATCATATGCCTCAAACATCTGCTATCAATGAACCATGGCTGATCTTTATCTCTTACATGCAAAGCTGTTTGCACCAACATAGAATCTTCTTGTTGTTTTTTCTGCCATGAACACAACTGAACCTTCTTCTTGATGAATGGAGCTTTGAAACTTTGATCCTTCTTAATTGAATCTGCATGAGTATCCTTTTCCTTATTTCTAAAATTGTTATCTATTTTCAACATTCCAATATCTTATGAACAGAATCATTTGAAATACTTTAAAACACTGCATATGCAAGAATCATTCTAATAGCCTCAAACCATAATACTGATGCAAAAATTTTCTTCAAAAATATATTGCCTCAAAAGATATAAAAATTAATCTGCCAAATCACCTTCTTGTCATGAAACATAACCAAGACCCAATAGCATCCACCATGCTTCAATTTTTAAAAGTGTCTCCTTGAAGCCTAGAAGAGACACCCCACATAATTGGGTTCTCGAAATAAATCTCAAGAGATTCCCACATCTCCTCTATTTTTTCCTTGATCTTCTTGTGTTTTTCTTTTAGAATCTATTTAAGCATGTCTAACCTTTTTGACTTACTAATCTTATCATTTATGATATTTTTCTTTTTCTCAACTTTTACAACTATCTTATCTTGACAAAGCTCATGCTCAAATGTAACAAGAGATTCTACACAATCCTTCTTATCTAATTCTTTATCTATTATAACAAGTAATTCATTTTCATTCTTGAACTCAACCTGATCAACCTTTACTATTTTAGGTCTCCAAACCTTAATTTGACTCTTCTCATATCTTTTAGGGGCTCTGTAACCTTTGACATACTTTGAATATCTGTTTACTTTATTTTGACAAAATTTGGCAATATGTCCAACCTCATGACAACAAAAGCAAACAATATTTCTCATACCTTTTTCTTGAATGTGACTGAGATGTCCCTTTGATTGATTTCTTCTTCTCATACAATATCTTGCCCTATGACCAACATGATGACAAACAAAACAATGGACATGAAAAGAATTTGAACACTTGAAAGCATTGGGCTGCCTGATTGGCTTCTTTGATTTGCCTGCAAAACCTGCATCCTTCTTTCCTTGGACTGATATTTCATGATCTTTCTCAACCTTGATTATAAGCTTCTCATTATTATCCTTTAAAAATCCTAACTCAACCTTCAACTGATTACACTCTTCTTCTTTTGATGTTAAAATTGAAGTTGTAACCTCTAACTGATTCTTAAGATCCTGAATAAATATCTTATTTTCTTTTACTTCTATATCCAACTTAGAATCCAAGATACACACCTTTTCCTTGAGAACTTCAACCATAGATTTCAATTCTTGATTCTCCTTCTTTAGCTACTTGGCCATCTGTACTTTTCCTTTGATCTACCTTCAAGTTGTTAAACCCTTTCTAAAGGAACCTACTTTGATACCAATTATTAAGCATGGAATATACTGAGAGGGGGGTGGTGAATCAATATATTATATATCTTATAAATCTTTCCTTTAATCAAATTCCACTTAATCAATCATTCAAGATATGCAATAAAACTCAAACAATAAACATCACACAAGACAGAGAGAGACACCAGATATAACATGGAAACCCAATGTGGGAAAAACCACAGAGAATCATCTCAAATATATTCATCAAAACAACCCCACAAGAGCACAATACCCCTTTGCCAAGTACAAACCTTATCTATAATTCATGAGCACCAACCCATAGGAGCTCCAAACCCCTTTGCCGAGCACCAACCCAACACGTATTCATGAGCACCAACCCACAGGAGCACCAACCCCTTTACTGAGCACCAACCCATAGGAGCACCAACCCCTTTGTGTATACCACACACCTATCTCTCAATGTTTCTATCTCAACAAATGATAGATCAATACAACATCTCCTTCCTCTCTCTCTCACATTTGCTCTTCTAAGCTAGATATACAAATCATATTCATCTCTCACAATTGCTCTTCTAAGCTAGATATTACAATATCAAATCAACCTCTCACTTCCATCCATAGTATAAATGGCTACTCAAGCCTTTATTTATAGCTTTCCAAATGACCTTTGGCCTTCCCCTTTTGTGACCTTTCAATTCTCATGGAAAATGGCACCAATCTTGGATGACCCTTCATATCGAAGAATTTGAAAAGTCATGTGGTGACCCTTCATGACCAAAAACGTCTTTCCCACTTTTGTCCTCATCTTTGGTGACTTTTCATATTCCTTAAAGTGTCCCTTCATGAGAAATTCGCCCTTTACTCTTTTATCTTCACTTGGTGACTCTTGGTATTCCCCAAGATGACTCTTCATGGGAAAATGCATCCCATCCTTCTTTTGTCTTTATCTTATGACTCTTCGACTTCTCCATGGGCCCTTATTTTGTCTCATATGCAACCAAAAATATATTTGTTAATATTAAATAAATATTAACTCATATTAGCCAAGATAACTAACATTAAATGCAATGGGGCCTTTATCACCAATAATACTAAACCTTTGACATCAATGATAATATTTCCAACATCATGCACTTAGAATAGGCAATGTCATGCATTACACCATCCACTCATGTATGTGTTATGCCCTATCTCCACCATCTAAAACTAACCCTAAAGCTTGTTATAATCATGGTAGGTAACCCCACTGGTCATGTCACAAAAATGTGCTCTTATGTATAATAGTGTAGTAGATGGTTGACAAACAACTATATCAACATCATAGTCTCAAACCCCATAGCTCTCTATATAACTATGCTAGAAATACTGGACCCCATGAAAAAATAGTCTGATACTCAACCATCTATGTAAGTACACTTATAAATGTAATAAGAAACCTACCACCATATATATCTAGTAATACATAAACTATGATCCCTACAATCCTTAGGATGCTTAGTCAATGTTATTCCTCATCAACCATATATATTGGCTTGTAGGTAAAACTTGATAAATGATAAGTCACCTCACTAACATGCTCACCATAAAATTCCACCATGTGGATATCATGATCATCTATCAATCATGCAAAGATCTCCTCACCCTAGAGTGTTAGCTATAAAATACTATAGATATCCTCTTGGGTCACTATAAACTCTTTGGTCAGTAGATGGAAGGTGTTGGTGGTGTGATCCCACCTCTTGCTCAATGCTATCATAAGGCTCACATCTTAGGTGACTCAACAATATCATCACACTCCTCCTAACCCCATGGCTACCATGTTCTTTCACTCATCTAGAGTGACATACCTCCTCATACACATCAAAAGCCTTGGTAGAGTATCCCATAATTCCAAATCCATCCTCACCTACATCTATACACATACAACTCAAGTTACATACTTTTTAATATAATCTATCACCACCTTTTTTTGCTTCTCTTTGGGAGAACTATATTGGTATGAGGCCTTGAACAAAGATATGTAGGTAGAACTCAATTGACATGGGGTATTTCGAGGTTAGCTTGGCCATATACCCACCTAACTATCTACCCTACTCTCTCTTCTCTACCTTAGGCTTCACTGCCTCTCTCTCTCTCTCTACCCTAGGATTCACTACCTCTCTCTCTCTCTCTCCACCCTAGGCACATTGCCTATCATAACTCTAGGCTTCATAGCTTATATACCTACCCCTCAACCCTATGCCCTATCTTTTAAGCCTTAGGTCCTCTCACCTATCTCGATCTCTCTCTTTTTAAAACCATACCTTAGATCTTTTTCCTTGGGCTTTGGGAGATCTACATTGGCTTGAGGCCCTAAACTAGACTATATAGGCATCATTTAGTCGATACAAATTATTTTGAGGCTAGGTCAACCATTAGGCTAGTTGACTACTTCCATTAGGGATCCAAACTAACCCATTTTCCTATTTTTTGGTTCTTCATAGTCACTAATGTTATCTTTAATGCCAACATTAATACTTTGTAGGCATAAGTATCAGTTGACATAAGTAGACACCTACCGACCTTGATGTCATCTCAGTCAATGTCAATGGACCCCACTGATGTTACTAATTAGTTTGACCCTAGGGCCAAATGACCTATCCCTAAAACTATAATTTTAACATAAAAATTACCCCAAATTCCCCTCAAATTATCCTAAAAATACCCTACCCAATTTCCTACTCCTCTACTAACATTTTCTATGCCCCCACCTCTAAATTAGCCTAAAAACTCAAAATAACCAAATGAAGTTTCAAAACAACTCACAAAGACTCTTACCTCATCTCTCCATCTCCTCTAGGCTAACATAGATAACTTTTATGTTGGTGCACCTCTCATTGGGTCCCTTCCTTATTATACCATCTCAATCACTCTCATAGCTTTATTATTCTCTAATCATAAGTTGTGAATGAGTTTGGTCAGCTACCAAACCCCCTTTTTGTTTGGTTTGGTCAACCACCAATGTTGACATGCTTGACCTAATCTACTAATGTCATCACTTATGCCTATCAACATCAGCAATGTTACCCTAATATGCTGACATCATCACTATTTATTACTAATATTGATAATATCATTGACATCAATATCACTAAAATAATGTTTTCCCCAACAAATAACCCTAACTTTTTAGACTTTACCCATACTCTAGGGTAATTTAAAGATCAAGTATATCTCCTCAATAATGACCACTGACATGAACATCATATATATCTCCCCAACCATGACAAACACCCTTAGAGATCACTTAAATCTCTACCCAAGATGACTTTTCTTGGAGATCACAATTATCTCCTTGCTCATTGACCCTTTTACACCAACCTTGCATTGCTTGTCTTGACTACTTATGTTATTCTACTATAGTTGGCTATTGTACACATGCATGTATATTAGGTGTTTTGGATGGCACCCAAGCTCATCCTATCACTTGTAACCTTTATTTTTAGGGGAAATTTCTACCTCAGATACCTAGGACACATCAACCATTGGAGCTATACCTTTGATTGTTTTGACCTATCAGCTATCACTTACAAGCTATACTTTAGTTATTTCTATCCAAGTCATCATTAACCTTGCCTATTCTTGACTTTTTCAATTATATCTCATATTATTATACACAAATTATGTGATACTCAATTCTCCACCACTCACCCAATTACCTATTTATCAAATTGATACCCAATTCTAGTTTCTCCTCCATCGATTCTTGTTTTGAGGGGGGATACCTCATCCAATAATTTAATCATCTAATTCATGTTTTTATCTTGAAATTTTTTTAATACAAATTAAAATATAAAAATGGGTAAATTTAGATACCAAAATTACATTACACACACACATGTGTCACTCCTTATGTCAAAACCCCTTTTAGCCCATTTTTTAATAATAATAATTAGCCTCCCTAACCCATGCTTTTACCCCACACATTTAATTAATTTAAAATACTTAATTAAGTTAATTAAAAACCTTTTTTTCCACCTTACTTGGCCACCTCACCTTAAGACTAATTCTCACCTGATGAGTCACCTCAAGACCTGGTCCCCTCATCCTAACTACCCAAGACTTATTCTCACTTCAAAACTAAGTTCCTAATCAACTACATCCTTTTTAACCTATTATTTTTACTATTTTTTAATGGGTGCATCACTTAACATGAAGAGAAACAAAAAATAGGTTAAAATAGTAAGTTCTACCTATTCTAAGGCCACCAATGTTGGTCAACCCATGGCCGATGTCAATGGGATCATTGACATTAGTGATATAAGCCAAACTCCAACCTAATGTTTAGGTCAGAAAAAATCAATAAAATTCATTCTTAATTTCATTCAATATTTTATCATTCAACTTTTGATATCTTGGGTTACTATTATCTTACATAAGTCAATCATGATAAGGAATAAAGCTCTTGAGAACCAAAAACACCCACTTTTTCTCTCTATTTAGGCCAATGGTTTAGACTACCTGATAAGAGCCATCAATCTAGCACTTATCATTCATTCACCACTATAGCTAAGTACATCAATTATTTTGTAGGTCTTTTAATCATTTACTTTTTTATCACTTTATATACACTATTCATTACTTTATACATTCCTAATTGAATCCCTATGAGGGAGTTATAAAGCTTCCCTGCTTGTTTCCCCTTGACCTAACACACCAAACCTCTAACCAGATCTATCCAAATCATACTCTATATCTCTCATAACTCTCCCCAACCTCCCATACCTAATCAAAATCATTTCCCAAACCCAAAAAAAATTATATAAGTTCCTAGGCAATGCTTGCCCTTATCGACCTCAGCAACCTAACTGACATTGGTCACCTTCACTCATCGACCTCAGCAACATAATTGATATTAGTCACTCCCCTACTGACATCAGCAATTGTGGATTCCCTAACCTTTCCAAAACCTACCCAAATGACTTTTAAAATACAAATAGAATATACCACCTACACTCTGTTACTCTTTGTTGCACTCAAGTTGCAAATAATAGTAACATTATCTCTCTTTCACTCTCTCTTTACATCTCTTTTAGTTATTTATTACTCTTTTGTCTCTCAAAAGTGGGCTTTCATCTCTAAGGAAGTTTCACACTTCTTGGAACAAGTGCATATCTTGGCAGCCCACTCATTTATCTACTAACAAATATTTTGTGGTAGTGCTTTCTTACTTGTAGGTAGTCCACCCCAACCAAATAGGAGTTCTCACAACATTTGGATATGGTGTACAAAATAATCTAGGTTCATTCTAATCACTTATCCCTATCATTCTTCTCTATTTTTTCTTTAGACTTTAAATAGACAAATTTTAGTGAAACATTAATCATACTCATACATAAGGTAACTTGAAACCCCAATGCCATGAATTTATAAGATAGGATATACCAATACATATGGTTAATCCATCAAAAAGGCATTACATCCATTAGGCACAATTGGTAGATGACTCCATTCACAAAAAGATGATGGATGTCTAGAATATAGGGAACTTATACATGAATTCACATTTGGTATACATATTCACAAAGGGGAGAGCATTCCTAAGATTGAATAAAGTAGCTGACCAGCTAAACAAGGTTTTTAATTATTACCCTAACCTCACTCTTGAGGCAAGTAGACAACACTTAAAAAGGGTAAATGATGCATTAATATACTCCATCATAGTCATGTTTGACAAAGATTTAGAGAAGAAGAGATTCTCTAATGCTTCTATTTTTGAGATCATAAAATGGGGATCTTACTTTATTAAATTACCCACATACTCATACATCATAGTAGGAGGATTTAGTGGTTGTCTTTACACCCTCCCAAGGTATATAAAACACAAATGGAATTTAATGGAACTTTTGAGGCAACTTGTGGAGACTCACAAGTTTTTATGAAGCAAACACAAGGTAGGAATCCATTTCCCCATTAGTATATGGAGGTATACATGCCCTTCCTTATTCAAATCCAAGTGTGTAGATGCTATAATAACTTAGATGATCTTAAGGGCTCTAGAGTTAAGGCCATTTTATGATGTAAATGGAAACATTAGTAGTACACTAGGGATCACAATGTATTCCCATGTTCCCTACTATGAATCTTATTGGGAGGACATACAAGCTAAAGAAAAATCAAGACTAAGATATTATTCTAGGATGATCCTAGATCATATCAAGTATTTTAATAGGGCACCATTCCTCGAAGACTTGGTAGATAATGAATGCCCAATAGACAAGGTATATTATGATAACAAAATCTTTTCTCAATCCCTTCCAATAATAAAGTGGTCCATTCCTAAGTCCTTCTCATTAATGGATAGAACTACCAACATAATAAATAAATAAATCAACTAGATTAGATGTAAAGGGGTCAAGGTGACCAAGGAAATAGTGAGCATCAGTGAGAAGCTAAGAGAGCTTAAGGAGAAGAAATTTCAACCAATAATAAAAGGTTCTAGTAGTGGAACCTTCCCAGAATAGGTAGATAGGCTATTAATATCTGATAATATAAATCAAAATTCAAAGGCTAAGAGAGGAAAATATAGTAGCCAAGGAGTAGTAGTGGATCAACCAATAGTATTTTTTTATGAAGATATGACTGCCATTGAAATACTAATATTTTTTACTCTTATCTCTATCATAATTTTTCCTCCTATCTCTATAATTCCATCAACTTCAACACCTCCTCCTCCTATATTTACTCCACCATCACCTCAAGAAATTACCCCCTTTGTTTCCACAAGCTCACCTATGCTAGTAACTCCATTTTTGATAGTTAATCAACTCAATTAGACACTTAGTTTTTACTTCCACTCCCCTCTTCCACAATTCATCCCTCTTCCACAATTCCTTCCTCTTTCACAATTTCAATCCCTTCTTCCATAACTCCTTCCATATCATCCCTAGTCACCACCAACACCCCATTAATCACTAACACCATAAAATAGTATATAACTATAGATTCATTCATCTTGAATACAATCCTACTAGACATCTTAACCATTGGGATAATTACTTCTTCATCTTTATCTCTTATCACCTTTCCTTTTTCATCAACAATGAGTCTCCCCATAACTTTGATTGATTCATTCATAGCTTGTGATTCCAAAATCCCAAAGGTTCCCCTTTTTTAAATCCCTATGCCTACCCATCCATTGGTATCACTTCCATCACCCGAACCCTTGGTAGGCACATCCATTTCCACTACACCCATTCCTTCCTATTCCATAATAACCTATTACACTTCTTCTTTTTTGTTTATAATTTTTCATCAATTATAAGTGATATTAGGGTTTCAAATTTTAATGAGTCAATTATAGGTATTTTAGATGCATATAAAGGTTAAATCACATAGACATGGTTTATTCTATGACAAATGATTATGACTTGAGTTTTTTAATTTTTAACAAAGGACAAAATCAACCAACTCAAAATTATAGTGTTAGTCAATCCTATCCCATTTTATATGATCCTATCCTTTACAAGTTTTAGTCTCAAACTCTAAGAATTTTTATAATTATTCCTTGTTAATAAATTTTAACCATATATAAGTTTCACATAATTAGATATTAGATAGTGAATAATTAAGTCTTCATTTTGTTCATAGTTATTCTTCTTTCATTCAATTTTAGTATGTTGAGTTTATTATTTTGATTTCATTATAATTATTTAAAGTTTATTTATAAAATTTTATTATATTATATTTAATTTATTTGAATTATGGGTAAACATCATATTAAATCAAAATTCTAATAAAACTGTTGGTGAACTTGAGCTAGTCACACACCTTCATCGGTGAGCTTATATAGTGCTTGAACATTACAAACCCTAAGGTTTGATTAGGGTTCCAACCTTATTTATAGGATTTAAAATTTTCTTATGGTTTCAAATCTAATCTCTGATTTCCCATTATCTTATATGCAAATTAGAAATTTTATTTTATACCCTAAGGTTTTACACTTATTTACTATTAAGGATGCCTTTTTCTAGGCTTGTGGCTTATCCTCCCACTTGTTTAGCTCATATTTATTCCATAATGACTCTATTATTCAAATGATTTGATTTTTTTTATATTATTTATTGGATAATAAATTTAATTTTGTTTGTCAAAATATTTTATGAGTTTTTTGGAATTTATAGTTTACTATTTATAATAAATTTGATCTAGGGGATAAATGATGTACCTATTCTCAAATTAATTTATAGGATTCATCTATTTATTTGTTTTAATCTATAACGTCTCTTTTATTTCAAAAAAACATAATTATTCTCTTTTAGTGGTTAGTTTTTTATTTTGTACATAATATAATGGATATATGGGTTATTCTTGGTGTACACCTTATAATTTAAATATTGATTATTTTAATTGCATGGTGTCAGCTAAAAATATTCAATATATTTCATAATAATGTAATAAAATAGAGAACACTAATGTATGAAATTAGGCTTAAAATCAAACATAATACATCTTTTATGTCTATGAAATCCCAAGTAACTTCTACTATCCCTCCTCAATATTGTGATAAGTAATTTCTCTTTAACCAGATCCATGTTGCCACTATCCCAAGAGATAAGATGACTAAAACTATAGTTCCAAATAAAGGTAAAAAACATGACCTTCCTCAACCCCCTCTACCTCACACACATCATCGTGAACTATTTTTATGCATATTTTGTCAAAACTACATAAGACTTGTGCTTGTGAAACCCTTCAAGGTCAAATAATCGCTATGGGAAAGGTCATAAAATATTTGGAAATTAAAAATTAATATTTCAATTCAAGAATCACATCATTAGAGAATAATATCAAATACATAAATAATCCATAACATTCTATTTTTAATTATATATCTACATATCCATCTAGATTTTTTGTGCCTCAAAATATATCATCTCAAGTATGGGTTCAAAAATAATGTACATATACAAATAGTGATTCAAATTTTTTATAAAAGAAAAATAAATTTTCATATGAAATTTTAATATAAATAATTATAAATACATTGATCATATTACCTCCTATGCATCCTCTTAGAAGATCAAAATACTATTATGCATATCATATAATGCATGGGCATCATATAGACAATTGCTGGGCTTTGAAAAATAAAATAAAAAGTGTCATTGATAGTGGGGATCCTATAATGGATACATAAATTAAGGCATCCAATCACACTATGATTGAATCTCTTTAAGGCTCAAGTCTAAGTATAAAAAATTATAAAATAAGGATAATAAAGGATTCAAAAGGTCAATTTTGATCAAATAAAAATACAAAAAGAATAATATGGAAAAGAAAGGTTGTAATTTGTTTATAAAGGGAAAAATTAGATCAATAAAGGGAATAATTTTATAAACAAATAAAATAAATAAAAAATGATAAGTTAATAAAAGATCATTTAGATAAGTTTTAAGAACAAATTTAAGATAAGCAATAAGGTATTCTTAAGAAAGTGTTTATCACAAAAAAAAATTAAAGTAAGACATACCAAATAAGGTTAACATGGTTTCAAAAAAGTCAAGTAAAAAGTATTACTCATATTTAGAGACTTTGATTATTAGTATTCACGTTTATGGAAATAAATGTATTAATGTTGAGATTTCATCTTTTCATGAATAAAATATATGTATCACAACACTTATCCAATATCTTGGGTATGATAATTAACATGAGTAATATTATTGGGCCTTAGTGTTACATTTGATATGTTGAGTTTCTAGTATCACTTGAGTAAAAAACATGCTCTGTTATATTTCACTTTTCCCTTACCTTGGATAAATTCAATTAAAAATAAGGAAACTCATGCATAAGAGAAATAGGGGTAACACTGGGTAAATATCATGACTATGTCACATTTGAAAATTAAAATGCAATGGTTACAGTTTCAAGAGAGGATAAATTTATAGAGAAAGAATAGACAAAGTAAAATATTTCCTCAATTAACATTCCAACAAACACTACTACTAAGATCAAGACAACTTAGACCCTTCTCTCAGAAGTGGTGTTTACAAAATCAATTGATCTTGAAGAATGGCATGCATTGGCAAAACCAAGAGTTATATTAAATATATAATTATGGAACATGCATATGATATAACAAATGAGAGAGTAATTAAGTTAACAATAGTAGAATATTTTGTTAATACCAAGCATCATGTTTACATTGAAGAAACAAAATTTTTAGTTGTGAATTATCATTTATAGAAGCAGCCTCTAACAAAACATATAGATATTTGTAAACATGAAAAAAAAAAAACTAATAGAGATGTGGTCCTTGTTAGTGTAGGATAATATTTTCCTTATATTTATTATTGTGGATTATTCATACACATGTGTTTAGCTTACTTAGGTGTTATATTGAGGTCACTTAGGTCTCATAAATGAGGTAATTAAGGTGCACATACACATGGGAAAATTATAGTCAAATTGGTGGGTAAGGATACCCTTACCCACCAATATTTACATATGGAGCACACAAACCTTTTGGCAAAAGTCTTATGTTCACATTGCCAAATGTCTTGGTTATATTCTTCCATTATACCTATAAATATTCTTCTCATATAAGCTATTTTTTAATGAGTTATGAATGTAATATTATTATAATTCTAATCTATTTTGATTTCAGTGTCAACAATAGAGTTCTGCTTCTATTTGATTTGCATTTTTAGTTTGTGTGTTTGATTCTATCCGTTGGATCCTAGATAATTCTATCATGGTATAAAATCTCTTTTCCAGTAATGAACACTATTTTTTTTTTAATTTTATGAAATCTTGAATAGTTTTTTGAGTTTGTATTCTAATTAAGATTGTAAAGGAGAAACCTGTAGATCTGTGTGTCTCATCTACAATATTTTCTTCTCTAATTGGTGAACTTCATTAGTATTTACAATTATTTAAATTGTATTAGACATATAATTAAAAAAAATAATATCTAAAAGGAGTATTCAATCTGGTTATACAATAGAAAAAATTATTTTTGATAAGGAGGCAAGATTTACAAGTTGTTTTGTAAATACATTTTTTTGAAAAAATGATTGGTATTTTTTGATTGTGATTAAATGGTAAATAATCACTCAGGAAGTTTTATAAGTTATTTACACCTTTGTTTTATCTTTTTGGATCATTTTTAAATTAATAATTTCATTAATAATAATTAAATTTATCATAGTTTTACTGACTATGATACTATTCAGAAAATTGCAAAATTACATTTTTGATGATGAAGTTTTAAGGAGTTTTTTTTTAAATTATTTTTATAAAAAAAATATTATTATGGGAAATCATCTTATAAGGAGTGGTTTTCATTGTTTTATAATATTCCTTCTATTTCATGAAGGGTGAGGTTTGGTTTTGGTAGGTGGTCAAACCCCATCACAAGCAAAACAAAATTTCTCCTCTCCTTTGCTTAACTCACAATTTAACACTCTTGTTCTCTTCATGGACTTTTTTTGGTTTAGTCTGAAATTCTTTTTTTGTGATCTTGCACTGTCACATATCTAATCATTATATAGATTTCTCATTTATGGATGCATTCTCAACTATTTTTGACATCCATTTTTCATGAGTGTGCATTGTTGTTTGTGCCTTTAATACAAATATTTTACTCATTTTTATGTCAACCACTTTGTTTTTGTGTGTATTGAATGATATTAAATACTACACTATACTATACACTCAACAACCTTGGATAGTCATCTTATTTTTATGTGTATTTTGAGATGGTGAACACTCCACCAGACCATGCACTTTGACAACATCAGCTATATCTTTATTATTTATTTTTTAGATTTGTACTTATAATTCATTATATCTAAGTGTAGATATACTATGTAGTACCTTATTTACACTGTATGCATCATCTATCCTTCTCACATGAGTTAAAGCTTTATGGATCAAATCTATACTTGTGTTTATGAATATTTTTGGCCCTACATGATATATTAAAGATTTGTTGGGATTTATTATGTAAAAATTTGCTACCCATTGTATATGCACTAAAGTGTTGATTATATACACACTAAAACATAAAGTGCCAATTGTATGTGCACTAAAGTGATGATTTTATATGTACTCATACATAAAGTGCCAAACCTCTATAATTTTGGGGGGTTCTTTTTGATAATCTTAGAGAGGGTTGTTGAGTGCCTTGCCTTCTCTATTGTTCATTCTGTTTCTACTTGCACTGCATCATGAATCACAATTTGGTTCCACTTCTCACTCCATTCAATTATCATTACTGGAAATCTAAAGTGTAATTTTTTTAAGGAGCATAGGTTTACACAAGATAACCCTAATTATGGAAACTGAACCAGAATTCAATGCAAATAAAATTAAGTGGTATAGTAGGTGTGATGAATAATATGGCCTTTTGTGTTTATCTATTTATCTTAACTTAATATTTCACATTGAATCTGCGAAATCACCACATGATATTTGGAACACTTTGGAAAAACTCTTTGGTAAGCAAGATGTAATGAGGGGTCATGAGCTAGAGAAATAGCTCATTAGTTTGAGTGTAGGAAATTTTGACACTATAAAGGAATTTTTCACCAAAATTAAATCACTTAGGTTGTAATTAAAATTATGTGCTATAGAGAAAAAAGATGAACAATTGATCCTTTCTATTCTTTCTAAGTTAGGTCCTAACTACTTAGTTTTTGGGTCTACATTTCACACTTTGAAATGTGTCATAGGACCTACATGGAGTATGCCATCATTAGATTATTTTGCCAAAGAATTAGCTAGGGATAAATACAAACTCATCCAAATGGGTACATTGAAGTCCTCTAAATCACATGCTTTATTGAGTCATGATAAATCAAAGACATCAATAAATAAGGAGAAGAAACAAAACAAGAAGGACCAAGAATAAGGAAAGGGTAAAAATTAGATACTAAGCCAAAAGTATCATATGAGTCATCCTCTTTAGGTTGGAAATCCAAGAAAGAGAGGATCACATGTGCTTATTGTAAGAAAACTGGGCATGATGAAATAAAATGTATGAAAAAATAGATTGATCATTTAAAAATGATGCTTGAAAAAAACAATATCAATGTCCTTGATACAATAAAATCAACCTCATTAGCACATGAGTCTTCTAAGGCAAAATAAAATAGTAAGGGGAAAGGTAAGGATAAGGCCCTTATTGCAGTATCATCTCAGCCATCCACATGGGTGATTGATTCTGGTGCCTCACATCACATGGATTCTTCACGAGACTTGTTTTCATCCTTAAATCCATGTTTTATGCCATTTATTCTAATAGGTGATGATAATTATATTGAATTTTTTAGGAGAGGATATATTGAAATTAATGATGGAACATTTAAAAATGTCTTGTGTTCCATCACTGTTAACTAATCTCCTATCTATTTATCAAATCACCCACATTAGATCAGGCAAGAAGGTTGAATTTCCTCTAGATTTTGTTATCATTAAGGAGTTGCATATTAATACTATAGTGGCCACTAGGAAATCAAATCATCAATCAAGGTTATACACCTCAAATTTTTCTCTTGATCATCCTTCTATTACATTACTCACTCATTCTGATGGAGTAAGCAAACTATGGCATAAGCAATTTGGCCATCTAAACTATCGCTATTTGGAACAACTTAGTCAATAAGATATGGTAATAGGATTTCCTTATGTTCATTTTTTTGATGGTTTTTGTGAAGGTTACATTCTTGGTAAACATCCTAAAGAGAAATATGACAAAGGCTAATCATGGAGAGCCACTAAAATTTTGGAGCTAATTCATAATGATGTTTTTGGACCATTTCCAAAGCCTTCATTTAAAAAGGATAGGTACATGCTTACCTTCATAGATGACTTATCTAGGTATACTTGGGTGTATTTTATTCAACAAAATTTTGAGGTCTTTAAGCATTTTAAGGATTTCAAGGCTCTTGTTGAGAAATAATTAGGAAAAACCATTAGAATTTTGCTCACTGATAATGGTGGTGAGTATGTTAATCATCACTCTGAGAAGTTCTATACCTTAGGAGGGATTGATCTATAATGAACAATTCCATATAGTCCCTATAAAAATGGTGTTTTAGAATGTAAGCACATATCTTTGAAGGAAATGGCAAATTGTATGATATACTCTAAATCACTTACACCAAAATATTGGGCATAAGTCATTAATTATGCTTGCTATATCCAAAATCATGTTCCTTATAAAATATTGAAAGGGATCACTCCTTTTTAATCTTGGAGAAATCAAAAACCTAAAGTTAAGCACTTTAGGGTATTTGGATCTCTAGCTATGGTACACATTCTTAAGAAGAAATGTGAGACCATGGAACATCAGAGTAGGACTTACATATTTGTTGGGTATGTAGAAGGTGTTAAGGGATATAGGATTTTTCATCCTAACACACATTATTTTATAATTAAGAGGAGT
This sequence comes from Torreya grandis, assembly GCA_037957365.1. Taxonomy (NCBI): domain Eukaryota; kingdom Viridiplantae; phylum Streptophyta; class Pinopsida; order Cupressales; family Taxaceae; genus Torreya; species Torreya grandis. Next base: position 791,852 of record JARHVA010006474.1, on the reverse strand, counting down.
GTATTCTTTCAAGAGGGTCCATCAGACTCCACACATGACACTTCTCCTTCCACTTTAGACTCTTTAGGATACGATGACAGTTCAGATGATTAAGATCATCTAGATCAGATACTTCTTGATGAAGATTATTCTTCTAGTTTAGATGATGAGGATAGTGATATATATTCACCCTATTCATTCATAGTCACATTTTTTAAGTTTAAAAATCTCCCCTTTATTCTCCAATTTTAGGTCCTCTTTGGGCTAGATAGACTCTACAGAGTGCAGGTGATTAGGCTAAGAATCCATCAGATGTTAGATGGAATCATTCAAAATTTTAGGGTGTTCTACATATTTTCATTACTTGTGATTCTAATCCATAATAATTTCATGAGGCATATGGAATTTTTGAGTGGCATAAAACTATGCATGAAGAGTATAGTCCCTTAATTAGCAACCAAACTTGGGATCTAGTACCACTTCTTAAGGGAAGGAAACTTGTTCAATGTAGATGGATCTATCAAATAAAATTTGTAGCAAATGGGTCAATGGATAAGTTCAAAGTATGGCTAGTAGTGAAAGTATTTTCATAAGTTCTTGGCATAGACTATATTGAAACATTTTCTCCAGTTGCTAAAATGAAATCTATTCTACTCACTCTTTCCATTGCCATAGCTTATCATTGGGATGTTCATCAGATGGATGTGAAGAGTGCCTTTCTTCATGGTGACCTTGAAGAGGAGATATATATGGAACAACCACAAGGTTTTTTAGAAGATTATTCCTTAGTGTGTAAACTTCAAAAATCTATCAATGGCCTCAAATAGGTCCCTCAGGCTTAGTATGTAAAGACAGTTTCATTTTTTCTCATAGTTGGGCTCACTAGATGCAATTTTGATCCAAATATATACATGTTATGGCAAGATAATTCACTCTTGATTATATTTTTATATGTGGATGACCTATTGATCATAGGGAGTTATTCATCCTCTATTTAATTAGTGAAAACTACTCTTCATAATAGATTATCTATGAATGACTTTAGTTTATTACATTACTTCCTTGGTATTGAGATTTTACAATCTGGCTCAGGGATTACCATTATACAATCTAAGTATTCTCTTGATTTGCTTACATATTTTCACATGGATACTTGTAAGCTAGCTATAAATCCCTTTCTTTTTTAAATAAAACTTGAGGTTGAGTGTTCTTCTCCATTAGTTTATGTTACTTTGTATCAACAACTAGTTGGCAACCTCATCTATCTAACTCACACTAGACCTGATATTTCATATGTAGTGGGCATGGTCTCTAGGTTTATGTAGACACCACATGAGCTGCATTGGAAAGAAGCCAAATGGATTCTCTACTACATTCAAGGTATTCATAGTTTTAAGATTCACTATGGAGCAGGCATTGATATTGAATTGATTAGATACACAAATTTAGATTGGGATAGAAATATTCAACATCATAAGTCCACTTCAGGATATAGTTTCTCATTTGGTTTAGGACTAATTAGTTGGTTTAGTAAAAAGCAAAATCATATTGCTTTATCATTTACTAAGTTTGAATACAGAGGGGATATCAATATTACTATTGAAGTTATTTAGCTTTAAAGGATTCTTCTTAAGTTTGGTATATAGTTCAAATGACCCACAATCATCTTATGTGATAGCCAAAGCACCATCCAAATCTATAGGAATCCTTTCCAACATCAATAGACCAAACACATCAAGATTCATATGCACTTCATTCAAGAGCTTATTCATGGATAGGTCATTGATCTCAAATTTTGCCCAACTATGAAGCAGATAGCTGATATCTTTACCAAACCCTTTATTGAGAATAAGTATATTCACTTGCATGTTCTTCTTGGGGTATGGGATGCATCAACATCATCTTTAGGGGGGCTTTTAGTTCTCTTCTTATTTTCTCTCTTTTGGGTGGGGGGGGAGTTTTTTCCTATGGGTTTTCTCCTTTTCCTCTACATTGTGAGAGTTACATTGTACTTGGGTACCTCATCAAGCCATGTTGTTGGAACCCAATTTTGTTTGCCCACCTAAGCTATGCTTAAGGGGGGTGTTAGTGTAGGATATTATTTTCCTTGTATTTATTATTATGGATTATTCTTATACATGTGTTTAGCTTGCTTAGGTGTTATTTTGAGGTCACTTAGGTGTCATAAGGTAGTTAAGGTGCACATGCACATGGGAAAATTATATTCAAACTGGTGGATAAGGATACCCTTACCTAGCAATATTCACATACGAAGCACACAAACCATTTGGTAAAAGTCTTGTGTACACATTTCCAAATGTCTTGGGTCTATGCCTCCATTGTACCTATAAATACACCTCTCATCTAAGCTATTTTTTTAAGATTTATGAATGCAATATTATTATAATTTTTCTCTATTTTAATTTTAGTCTCAATAGTAGAGTTTTGCTTCTATTTTCTTTGCATTTGCAATTCGTGTGTTCAATTCTATTAGTTGGATCTTAGAAAATTTTGTTAGTCTTAGGTCTAAACCATTATTTTAAACCTTTGGTTTGCCTCTGTAAAAAAACCTAGTTATAGACCTCTCAACTCCTCTCCTTTTGTATTTATTCCTTTTTTCATGGTCTTAATAGTTTTGTCCCTCTTCCCTATTTCCCAATTTTTAGGTATATAGTGTTGTTTTATATTTCTACACTCTTTTCATTTGACTTCAGGTATATTTCATTACATCTTATTAGTTCTTACTAGGTTGGATTACAATCACTTTCCACAAACATTTACCCTTCTTAGCTTCTTCAAATCCCCTTTCTTGAATTGTTTTGTATTCAAAATAATTGTTTTAATTTTTGTATAAGTTAATTTTATAATTAGTTAATATAATTTATATTCATTTTTAACTCAATTCTTATGTTTTCAACAATAAAATTTATACTTATCTTTAATAATTTCAAACATGTTTATAGACTAAGGTTTCATAATTTGATTCCCTTTAATATATTTTCTCATTGATTTATTTTTACTCCTTTATTAGATTTTATGTTATTATTTTATTTATTTTTATTTTTCATTATTTGTTTAATCAAGAGGTAATTAATTAGTTTTTATTTTTACCACTACGAGTTATAAAATTGAATATTACTCACATAAGTTTTTATTAGTTGCCTAGTGTTTGTGTTTCTACTAAGAGCTTGACAATTTTTCATTGCATTTTAATTTTGATTTCTCAGTTTGATTTTAACATTTTGAATTCTAAATTTATTTTTTGTTAACATTAATTTAAGAGAGGATTTTATAAATTTGGTCATTTCAATATTATAAAAATTAAAAATTAATTTTAATTAAATTATCATTATGTTTAGTTCTTTTTTATTTTTAATATCTTATTTCAATATCAGTTATCTTCATAATATTCAAATTTAATAGATTGCATATATTAATTTTGTATGTAGTGTTATTTATTTATTATTATAAGCTTGTATTACATTATTATTTTAAAAAACTAAGTTATTACCTCATCATGCCATATCCCATATCAATTTAAGACCTAAGTATGCAATCTTCTAGTAGTTTATTCTCGTCTTGATGATGGATCATTGAGTGTGATGCAAAACATCAATAAAAAAAATATTCACATAGGTTAACCCAAAACACTCTAATTTTTTTGAAAATATCACATCTAAGGAAAATGATATAACACACATGGTAAAAAAAATAAATTAGAAATTTTAATACCATAGTATGGTGTAGTTGGTTATATATATATATATATATATATATATATATGAATATGATAAGAGAGGCATACCAAAAGTTTAGAAATAAGAATATAGTTATGATCATGATTATGTAGAATATTGGTAAGATACATTAAAATGCATAACAACTACACATCTGCATCCTATTCTAATTGGTGTATTAACACTAAATTCAGAAGGTGATTACATATGTTAGCGAGAAATCCATGGGAACATTGTGTGGACCAAGTTATTGGTTAGCACTTTGAAATTTCAAATATTCAAAAAATTCAAAAATAATTAAATAATTTAAAAAATTTAAAGTATGATTATACATAGTTTCTTGATTGTTTCATCATGCTATTCTTATACTTCCTATACATGTGTTTGATTTGATCAATTATTTGAAGCCCTTTGCACTGATTTTTTACCCTCTTGGCTCTTCTTTTTTACTTTCTATATTTGAATATTATAACATATTGATCCATTCTAAAACACTATCTCATTTACCTTGATGTTTCCATAGTTTTCATTAATAAAATTACATTTTTTATCAAGGATAATATCAACTAGTAATGTAAATAAGTGAATTCTAATACTATCATGAGTTATTCAATCATGTCTTGTACCTTTTTTCACACTAAAATTAGAAAATCAACACAAAAATCCTTAATATTTAAAATTTATTGATATTTAACTTAGTTTTAGTATGCATTACAATACTTATACATGAAATATATGTATTTTAGTATGCCATATTGCTTTTGTATATTAGTAACATATATTGAAAAGTGTACGTTTGATGAGATGAGGATGTATAGATTTTTATTTGCATATACATTTTATTCACACATGTTTTTTATTTAAATTCACACAATGGTGGGGAAATATTTCTCATACATGTCCATGCCATAGTGAATATTTCACGTTGACACATGTTTCAAATTTTTCAAATCCCTCCCCTTTCTTTTACTTCTAAACCCATGGTTATTACTAGTTTCTTTGATTCTAGTTTTAAAATGTAAAAAAGTGTATATATATATATATATATATATATATATATATATATATATATATAAACATTCAAAATATTCTAAAAATTAAAAATTAGGACTTGGTCATGATTACATATATAGTTTACATCATTTTCATATGTTATTTATCTCATGATTGGTAGCTAACATATTAATTTTTCATAACACATGCCCTTTACTGGTATTCTTGAGTTTTATGCATGACATAAAAATTTCACATGGACTAAGATGTTGGACATGCCTCTAACTAATAGCCTTACTAAACTAGGGGAATATTTTCCATAAGCTATAGTATTTATAGGTGTTACCATTCTATCACTCCTATACTATTAAGATATATACACTTTTACAAATGTATTTCTAACATCCCTATATTACATTGTATATATGGATATATCATTTATTATGATATGATCATATTACATATACATGATATAAACTAAATTTATAGTTCTATACTCCATTGATGTTATTACTAATACATAATAGATCAAACATTACTTATCTATTGTGTATGCCACTTAGCCCTTGTGTGTAAATTTATCAAATATATTTATGAGATCATTGTTTGGTATGTGCAACATTTGCATAGGTCCATTAAACGTGGCCCTTGGCCCTTTATTTTGTGTAATATTTAAACATGTCTCTTTTTCATAATATTATTAATTTCATATGCATGTGGCCTTTAGCCTTGTGTGTAAAAAATTATTTATACAAAATTTTAAAATGTCCCTTATATGTATACCTTGGCCTTATTGTATGAGATTGAATTGTTATGCTTGTGTTATTTTTTATCTTGTTAATTTTTTGTGTGCCATTATCTATATCATGTACTAAGTATTGCATAAGATTCTAATTTCAGAACTTACTACTATTAGCTTCATTGAACATTTATATAAACCTTTCATATTATGTTATATACAATATTTAAATGGTATATATCATACTATTTTGACATAATTTTCACATATGCTACATTATTAAAATATTACATCTTACTACACATAACATAATTAATTTTAATTTTGAGATGAGTGACTTTCAGGACACAATTCCCTCTCCACAAAAGGGGGAATTTTAGTGGGATTTTCATACATTGTATAATACTCCTCAAGTAATTTTATTGGTATAAAATATAATTTCAAAGGTTTCAAATGGTTCAAAATCAATAATTGCTACAACTTATAGGGATATATGCTATGCATATACACTCACATTACAAGAAAAAAGTATAAACTCATAAAGTTTTGGGTTCATGATATAAATTCAATATACAAGTTTCAAATAGAATTTACAAATTTAGATTTACATACATTTACAAATATATAATTATCATAAGGGGGCATGATACACATTCATGAACACTATGTTATTTTTCAAATTTAGGGGTATTATAAAAATTTATGCCATGATTTCAATATTAATTTCTATAAATGGACATGGTAGGAGCATGGATATTTTCCATTTTACTTTGATCATGCATTCAGGTACTAAGTAACAATGTGAAAATAGGGATGGAGGGTTTTTCATGAAAACAAAGAATGGAGCAATATATGGAAGCAAAATTATTTATTTAATGCAAAATCCCTCTCTGAATTCTTTTCTTACCCTGATGTAACCCATCCATCTTCTATATGGGGGGTTGTTTAGGGTACTAAGCAAATTTTAGAAAAAGGAAGCTCTTGGAAAGTAGGTAATGGAAAAAAGGTGAATTTATGGGAGGATGCTTGGCTAAAATAAATCCCTTTGATAAAATAATTCCAAGATAAAGATGTAATTGACCATTGTAAGCAAAGATATGGAATAAAGGTTAATCAATATTGGCAGAACAATTCATGGGTGAACCTAAATGATATTGATCAAGATTTCAATAATATTCAAATATCCCTCAATGCTATTTCCCTCTATTCTAATCTTGAAGATAAGATTGTTTGGCATGATGAGCCTAGTGGACAATTTAAAGTTTCTACCATTTTTACTTCAAAGGGAAATGTTAACCAACCATTGTGGACACATGCCTGGATCAAGGGTCTCATCCCTAAAATCAAAATCTTCTTCTGGACCCTTCTCTAAAATAAAATCTTGACTCTTGATAACTTACAGAAAAGAGGAATAAACATAGTGAACATATGTATTCTATGCAAAAAAGGCTTTGAAGATAAAGATCACTTGTTTGTGAACTGTTCCTTTACGTAGCTAGTTTGGAAAGAAATCCTCAATCTTTGGGGTATTGCTTGGATTCAACATAAAAATGTGGATCTATATTTTAAAATTTGGTACTGTCCCTCTAAGAATCCCGATGTTCTATTTTTATGGAAACTAACTCTTCCCCATATTTGGTGGGGAATATGGAAAGAAAGAAATAACTGTATTTTCAGAAGTAAAGAACTTCCAAGATGGGTATTGGGGTAGAACATCATTAGAGCTACCAGAGAGAATTTTTCATTGCAAAGGGATCCTAATCCTACCTTTCAAATTGATAATCCTTTAAGATCAAAAAATTCTAATGTAAAAAATGAAAATCCTAGACTTGGTGTAACTTGGAATGTCCCCCCTCATGGGTGGATCAAATGGAAATTTGATGGAGCTGCTAAAGGGAACCCAGGGAATGCAAGATGTGGAGGAGTCTTGAGAAACCATATGGGAAACATAATCAATGCTATTGCAATTCCCATTGGTAAGTTGAACTACCATATTGCTGAAGCTTGTGCTGCCCTCCAAACCATTAAGCTAGCTGTTGAATCGAGATATTCTAAATTATGGTTGGAAGGGGACTCCTTGAATATCATAAATATCTTAAATAATAAATGTTTTACCTCATGGTCAATAGAGGCTATGGTGATGGAAATGAAAACTTTAATTTAAAAATTTGAGAAAGTCTCTATTACCCACACTTACCGTGAAGCAAATAGAGTTGCTGATTAGATAGCAAATTATGTAGTTTGAGTTGGACATAAGGCAAGTTGGCAAGAGACATTAAACAAGAATGTGGATCTAAGAGCACTCATTCATCATGATGCAATTCATGCTAAGGAGGGAGAGATCAGAATAGATTAAAAATCTAATGAGTAGGGGGAGTGGATCCACGAAGGAAGATATAAACTCATTAAACAGAAATGTTCTAGAGTACACGAGGAGGTCTCAAAATGTGCCAAAATATAGGCGAGTTCTGTTCCAAACTAGAAATAGTCAAGTTCATTGTTTAGCTGATAGGGGATGGGTGTTAAAGGAGATTCATATGGATCGTAATAGGAAAGGAGAACCAAGGAAGCAGGAACCCAAATATTGAGAAGAGTGGAGAGCAAAAGAAGATGTCTGGAAGATACTGCAGAGGGGAAAGGTTGTGAGTTACATGGAACGGCTTCATGGCTCAAAACCTCATATCACAATGGCTTTTTTCAAAAATTGGATTGATGATAGGGTTACCTTGTATGGAATTACAGTGAATCTCAAAGAGGAATTCATAGCGGAGGTGATGGGGCTTCCAATGGAGGGAATAAAATTTTCAAAGCAGACAAGCATTTCCAATGAGGGTTTTTACAAACTCCCTAAAATGGATGCTGAGGAGTAGCAGCTGGAAAAAAGTAGAGATTTTTTTGAAGTGGAGCAGATTAAGGGCATCTGGAGGGACGTCCTATGCTATATTTGTGAATACTTCATACTTGATGGAAGAAGCAAATGAGTCCACAAATTTCACTTTGTATTTCTCAATCACTTCAGACACAAAGTAAGAATCTCCTTTCCTTTTTATCTGCATTTTTCCTTGCTCCAAAGTCTGTTCACACATAAGAAAAAGGAATCTCATCCTATCCTTCATGAGGGGTTAATTCTTATAATCGAAGGGCATTACAAGAATAAGGCCATTGTAAAGAATCCTTATTCAGGAAAATATAAGGATTTACGGAGTAATAAGAAAGAAATAGTAAAAGGGAATGAAAAATCTAAACCCAAACTCTCAAGCTTCAAAAACCACACTGATGAGGAAATAGAGTGGGAAAGTTCTAAAAGCATTGGGGAGGAGAGTATGGAGGAAGAAGGAGGAACAGAAAGTGGGCACTCAAATTCTAGTGAGGAAGAAGAAGTGCAAGAGAAGAATGAGAAATAAGGAGTCACTATAGAGGAAAAGTCTGAAAATAGTAACCATGAGTCTGAGGAAAACTAGCAAGTATTTGAGGAAATTCAAAAAGATCTAGATGATCCTGCTCAGGACCCTGATCCGATTAATGAAAAGGAAAATCTAGTTCAGGTTGCTAACCAAATATTGGAAATGAGAGCTCAAGTAAAGGAAGTAACAAAAAATAAAGCCCTGCTAAAACAAAGGAACAAAAAAGAATGGAAATGGAGGACTATATTGAAAAAGTTGGAAGCAGTCCTAAAAAGAACACAAAAAAGTTGGAGGGACAAAAGGCAAAATGACAAACCTACTAGAGTGGCCAATTGCAAAGCTGATGCTACTCTACAATTTGATTTATGGACGTATAAGGAGATAATGGAAATCAATAGGAAAATGGAAAAAATGGAGGGTAAACAGGAGGCAGTTTGGAACAAAATCAATAATATGGAAAAGTAGTTGAGGGATATTCCCATAAAACTCAAAGATTATGAGAACAACCTAAGGGAACTCATAAAGGAAAGCAGATTAAAGATGGAGGAGGTAACCTCTAGCATTTGTGCCACTACTGTTAACATTGGAAAAAGAGCAAATGAGGAAATCAAAACTTTGGAGGGGCCTAGTAAGAGAACTAGACAAAGCTCAAGAAAGAAAAATATGCAAGAGGGATCTATGCAGGTGACTGCTGCCATCCAGGACACTATTGCAAAAGGTAAGGAAGCATTGAAGATGATATTGGAACTAGAAGAATATTTCTTGACTCTTTTAGTTGGTTCTGCTAGTTGGTTATGTTTTTTGGTCTTGGTACCTGGTTTTTTGAACTTTTACTATGGAGTTTCTAGGTCTCTGTAAAACCTGGGGTTTATCTTTGGTTGTTCATTTGTTAGGTTCAAGTATTCGTTTATTGGTTTTGTTACTTCGGTGAAGTAAGCTTAAGGCTTGCATATTTATGTTAATGTTTTATCTTTCTCCTTTTGTTCAGGGTTTTGGGGTCCCTTCAAAACCTGTTTTTACCTTAATCTAAAACAATGTGAAAATTAAATTTATAATCTATCTACATTGGTTGATTTAGTTAAAGTGCATAATACATACATTAAATATTAAATGCTCTCTATCATTATCCCTATGAATTTATTATGGATTCCAACCTATTTGACATATTGGTGTTAAAAATATCAATAACACAAATTGAGATTTTTATGTCCCTCAACGAGTTTTTTTTTTAATAATAATTTCAATTCAATTGGAGGCTTGATCACCCTTAAATTCACTATTGGTTCAAATAAAGATCCAACCTCTCCAAGTGCTTCATGGGAAGAATCAATTCTACAATGCTTCAAAGAAGATTCATTTCTAAGAAAAGTTACAAGAGAAACATTGGATTCACACATACATTTATACTTCTTATTTATTATTTTTAATATTTTCAAATTCAAGTTACATTTCAATTTATAGTTTCACATATGAGCATTAATTGATTTTTCATCATTGAAGTGTTTTTCATGGAACACCTTACATGATTGGATCTTTCTCCCAAAGGCAAATTATTTTGTACTGACTTAGGTAAATGTAGTTAATCCATTTTTTCATGAATTATTGATAATGATAAGTTTTTTGATATTCCACTTTAATGTACTTGATCACTTGATCTAGACCTATTTTTCCACATTACTCTATCCTAAACACCTATGCAGACCTATTCATTTTTATATTGTTATCTTAACCTATATAAGTATTCTAAACTAATAAAAAAACCCTATAATCATTTCTACATACATTTCATGACCAAAAACTTGCATGTTTCCCTTACAGATAATATCAATTAGTAAGGGATAATAATGGTAGATATTTTTGTCCCTTATGGCTCTATCATGTCCTTAACCCTCATAATAATCAATTTTATTATTTATACCCTCCCTTAAAATTTTATCCATATTTTTAAGATACGTAGAAATTTTTTCTCCCTTTTATTTATATAAAGGCACCCTTAAGTCACCTATTCTACCACTTGGCACTTTTAGTATAGAGGCACATTACACTACTACACATTGAGTAAAGCTTACCTATTATTCCCAATTACTATTATAATAATTTGAAGTTTTCCTCAACTAAGTCAATATATTATTTTATCCAATTCAAATAAATTTGAAGAAGTCATTTTCTACTATTTTACACGTATCTGAAGGTCAAATATTTGCATAAAGGAATGATTTATATTATTTGAAATGATCATGACTTAAATTCCATGATTTTTAATATATTAAAATATTGACCAAGTTAGGACTATAGTTCTAGTCATTCATATCCCGATTTTAAGGATCTTGTCCTTTACTAGTTTTATTCTCAGTCTTTATCAATTTATAAAATTAGTCAATGTGAGTTAGTTCCATTTGTTTGTCAGTTTCACATAGTTAGATCTTAGATGGTAAGAACATAAGTCCATCATTTTATTCATAGTTAGTTTTATTATACATTATCAAATTCAATATTTTACTTTCATTCTGCTTGTCATAAATTGATTACAAACATTTTATTATATTATATTACATTTATTTAAATTAGGGTTAATCATCACATTAATTCAAATTTTTGATTAAAAAATATTATGAATGAAATATGCTAAATATAATACATACAAAAATGGATAAGTACTTATATTTTTTAATTGACTAGTTGACTGGGACTATGTTTTGATAGTAGAAAATAGACTGAAGAAGACTCATGATTTTTTTAGATCTAAAACTATGTTTCTGTATACGTAGGGTTTGTGATCATATAGTAATTTTTTTATATCTAAAATATATCTATGTACGATGTCAAATTATGATGATATACATAACTAAAAAAATCATCCTCCTTCAACTTAAAACCTAGGGTGTGATTGTGATGGCTAGAAATCTATAAATATTGGAGAAGTGTAATGGGGTAAGCTAAGCTAAAATACCCCCATTGATAATTTATCATTACCTATGTATCTAGTAATCCAAGGAAGGAAATCAATCCACATGTATTTCTCCCACCTACTGTGATTTTGTAATTGTGCTCCTTTGTTATATGGATACAACTAGTGATTTGGATTTTGTACTTGATAATGCATGTTTTGACTTGGATTACGATTGAACCTAGTGACTGATTGAAAATTTGAGAAGAATAGGTCAAATTTTATCAATGTTTATTAGTGTATAAAAATGTATAAGATAAGTTCCAATTACTATATCAAGTGAGGCCTTAATATATATATATATATATATATATATATATATATATATATATATATATATATATATATATATATATATATGAGTATAATTGGGTTATTTTGAATTACATTGAAACATTAGTAAAATGGTCTTACCATAAGGAAATATTTAATTTAAAAAAGTATTTATTATTAGGAGATGTCACTATTGATAGGTGTAGGCCAATATCGACTAAAGATACTAACTCACTTTGATGTTAGTGACCTATATATAGGATGACTAAACTAGGAATATAAGCATGTATATACATGATAGTATGCCTATTTAAAATATGCAGTGAGGTTTATTTAGGTTTGTAAAAACATAATTAAAAGGTGAAACTCATAAGGTAGCATTTAGGTGTGAGAGAATGGTGGGTTAAAACCATATTTGTGTGAAAAAGTCATGTGTGGTAAATTTATGTCAAATAATTAATACTATATTTTAATATCTAAAAATTCCCCCATTTTATTTTAGTAGTTGAACTTCTATAGTAAAAGGAAAAGGTATACATGAGTATATACAATACACTTTTTCATTCGTAAGAAGTTCCAATTGTGTAGGTCACTCAACAAAAAAAAAATTTAAAAAATGGTAGTCAATGTACATAAATTTAAATTTGAAATAAAAACTTGAAATTTGAAACTTAAAGATCAAGGAAGAAGGACACATGTGCATTGGTGAAAACCATGTTATCCTTGAAATATTTGTGAGATGTTTCTTCCTTATTGAAGCATTGGATAAAGGTAATTTATGTTGAAGCACTTGGAGAGTGGCTCCTCTTGTTGAAACATAGATAAATTGAGGATGATTAAATCCCAATTTTTTATAATTATGTAAGCCCTTGGGTGTAAATACATGTACCAAACTTCATAAATGTGGGAAAAAATATACAATGTACTAACCCAAATACATACTTAGGTCTAGTAAAGAATGAGACACATTATGGGTTAACTAGAAGTAATGCCATGATCATTGAGTATCATTTAACCTCAATGTACATTATCCTTAAAAATATGAATCAACTTATACAAATTTTAGATTAAAAAACTGTATATAGAAAAATAATTGTAATAGTACTCATATCAATATTCCTTCTTCAATAATTTTAGACATAAAAAATGGTTAGATTCCCATATTGTCTACTTCTCTCTTTGGAAAATTATATCTTGGATATTCAAGAAAAAAAAATGATGGTTCCATTACACTAATATTTGATCTTTCTTATTATCAACATACTATAAAATCTATTGGGTTTAATCTTGATATCAAGGTGTTTGAAACAAAGAAACAAAACCAGGATTCCATTACACCAATATTTGATGTATCAACATGCTATAAATGTTATTGGGCTAAATCTTGATATCAAAGTGGTTGAAACAAAGGCCTTCCACTAAATTGGTTTTTGGGAAAATGGGGTAAGGGATATCTAAACCTATAAGGTTCAAGATCATCATCATATAAATTCTACCTAAAAATGAACCTCAAGAAGAAAAGGCTAAAGATGGATCATAAAAGGAAGTTGAGGTACATGTCAAAGAAAATAATGCTAATAAAAAATAAATATTTTATAGGGGAAATTATTATCATTATAAGAGCTATTCTATGGATGGTAATGAAGGAAATTATGTTTTGAAGCCTTGAGATGAGATCAAGCCTACATATGAATAGATCAATGATTAAGATGACAAAATAATATATGTTAAAATTAAATTTTTTGTTATTGATGTTGATAATATTTAGGAAAATTAATTCTATATAAATGCACATATATGTGCATAAAAATTTATTAAATGGTCAATGAAGGAAAATGAGATGTTAATGGATAAAATGAAATAGTTGAAAAAATCTATAAACAATAAAGGAAATCTTGAGAAAAAATAATGGGAGTCAATAGATACATTATAAAAATGTAACAAGGTCATCTAGTTGGAGGAAAAGATGGAACACACACACATCAAAATATAAAATGAAGACATGAATAAACTTATCTAATATATTTGGGTGTCTATAAAAAACTACGCTACTAGCATTCATGTGATGAAAGAAGTCCTTGGGGAGATGAGAGATGATCAAAAAAGTAGTGAAGAAATAAACAAACTAAAAAATAATCAAAAAAGGTAAGAAGGCTATAGATAAGGAAATAGATATTGAGAATGAGAAATACATAATAAATTTCATATACAAAAGATGGGAGTTGGATGAAGACTTAAAAATTATTGACACTTAGTTATTGTATTGCTGTATCTTTGTTTTTTATTTTACTATAGAGTGGATGTTTTTAGTCAATTTTTATGTTATAGTCTGCTCGATCTTATGTTATAATATTATATTATGTTTTTAATCTTGGTTTGGTGATTATTTTATTTTATATTTCTTACATTTGTTCAAAGTTTGAGTCCCTCTCAAAATCCCCTTTTTACCAATAATAAAAATAGTGTTCACTTCAAAATATGTAAATGTGCATGAATCAATATCATTCTCATTTGGAACTATTCCAATTGTAAGCTATCATATTATGTATGTTCATGACCTAATATCATGCCTCATAAATATTAAATTGTTTATATTTATATGAACCAATATCATGTCCCCTTAATCTATACCAATTGATATATAATTTTATGCATCTATATGCTAAATAAGAGAGCATGTATCTCAAATGTATGTATATGTGAAAACTTGTAATTCCTATTCATGTAATATATATATATATATATATATATATATATATATATATATATATACTTAAGTACATATTCATACACACTTAGGTATATATATATATTCATGTGCACCTAAGTGTGTATGAATATGTACTTAAGTATATATATATATATATATAGTAAGTGAATATGCATGGAATAGGCTCCCATAATCTATACTGACATGCTAATATTTTTCATGTAACTAAACTCATGTGATATTTTAATCATTATGAATATATGAAATATGATTTTATGTTCATGGTGTTTTTTCGCTATGACAAGGTAACTATAATTACCCTATTTGAGATGAAGGATATGTCCTATAAGTTACTCATCTCAAAATAAGAGTTACATGTATAATGTCATGTATAAATATATCATCATGTATAATTATGTGAATATATGGAGAGGAGGTAATCATAATAATGTATATGTCGATAGAGGAATATATGTAAAATATGTAATGTAGGGCATTTGTGTGGCATGAATAATTAAATTTATCAATAAAACACATAATACTAACAATCATTAAAATATAATTGAATATCATTGCTTAATTAATGTGTATGATATGGATCATAACACCACTCAATGTTAATAATCTCAAAAAGCATAACAAGATCAAGAGTTAGTGTCACACATAAGGCCAATGGATGAATACAAAAAACCTAAAGATGTTTAAATACAAGGCCAAGGGCCACACAAGTGCAAAAATATTTCACCTCAACCAAACCCAAGGCCCAAATGAAAGAGATATAGATATATCAAAGAAAAAAACATAAGTATGTCACAAATAAGACCAAGGGAACACACACAATAGACAAGAAAAAACTAACCTATCAATCACGAGAGTAAAAACACAAATGAAGCATAAAACAAGTAATTAACAATATCAACCATCCATATTTATCAATGTCACATCATATTTTAATAAAAACATTATGTATCACTATGTAAGATATGAGTAACTAGAAAGGCACGTGTAATAAATCTAGATATCTCAACATGGTAGAGATGTCAAAAAAATATATAACCTATGACAATAAAACATATGGAATAAGATTCCCCTATTATTAGCATGGACACTATGTAAATGAAAGTCTATCATCTATATGTCCATGTGTAACTTGTTTATCTTGCATCACACTCATATACCATGAAATGCACGTGTATAAAAATAATATGCCATCTCCCAAACACATGATAAATAACACATGTAAATAGTGTAATCTAGTAATCACATCATGTTTATGTCTAGATTTTATTATTTTTTGAATATTTAAAAAAAATTAAATTTTTTGAGTTTTCTATATTTTGAAACATTTGAAAGTATAGATACTAAAATATGATTATATATAGATCTCAATCTTATACACTATATAATTACCAATTAGGGCTCTATCCTTTAGTTATAGACCTTCCTACCCTTTAAAGGTTAACATTAATCATCTCATTATGTTCAAATAATTATTTTATTGATTGACCTAAAAATTTTAATGATGAAAATCACATGTAAACTACATCAAGATTAAAATATGATTTATAACCATCTTATTTAACTTTTAAGGGGTTTTAAAATGTAAAACCTAGTTTATTAAAGGATCTCAGTATAGTAAATTAGGGTAGAAATATGCAATAAAAATAGCCATTAATTTATATAAGAATCAATCTAATATGATATTTCTAAAAATAGTAATAAATGACACAAATAATTACTTATCTAGAAATTGACTGAGATAGATGATCTAGAGGTTGAAAACTAGCACAAAAGCTAGTCAAGATGTCATGAACATGACCTAGGTTTCAAAAAACCTCCTAGATAGTAGAGTTATACCTTGAATAGAATATCACCACATTAGTGTCCTCTTATTTAGCACTAATGTCTTTGTGTAGGGACTAATGTGAACTTATGGTAACAGTTATGTCTGAGTCTGATAGGTTTATTCTTATGTGGATGAAACCTAATTTGTTGTTTGTGACTTGTTTTGGACTGATTTGTATGTATACCCTAGATCTCCATATTTTTAGGGTGTCTGAGAATCACAAGTAGCAAAAGTGTGATTTTATCTAAGTAGGCTAGATGTCATCGATACCATATTATGCTGAGAGTCACCTATATAGCATTACCTCAAGAGGGTATAGAGCTCAATGTAATTATCCTTATCTATATACTAGTACAAGTACACGTGAATGCTAGTATGAATCTCAAACTGAGTGCTTTTATTGAGGCTTGATATTGGAAATCTACATTATTGAATTAGGTTGGCTATAGATGACTATATGCAAAGTTAGAGTAGAATAAGAATTAATAACCTTGAATTTTCACAACTTATTTTAGGATTATTTTATGTATTTTGCATCTGATTTACATCTAGTGTATAAATGGATAAAATCCATTCATTGACACTAATATAGTGATTTTTCAAAGTATGAAATAGGTTTATGATTACCCTAGGTGAATTAGGAATTTAAAACACATATGTTGGGGTTTAAATTAATAAAGTGACACTAGCAAGATCCTTTGGTCACTAACACAGTGTGCTAGTGTCTAAAGAACTCCACTAGTTTCCAAGTGGTAGAACTTGACGCACTAGAGGCCTAAATCCCTAAGGGAAGGTCTATGAATAATTTTAGGATGTATAAGGACATGTAATTCATATATAAAAGTTGGATTAATTGTTTGAGAGTTGTCAATTATGTCATGGTGATGTCATAGAGGTGTTTAGGTAAGTGGATGAAGTGTCTTGATAGTCTAAGTGACAATGACAAAGTGTGTAATGTGCTTGTTTTAGTATGCTTGAAGGAGGCTTGGTTGATCTTCTAGTTTTTCATGGTTAAATATGTTCAAGGATGAGTATGGTTATTTGAACATGTGCAAGGGGTCCTATCAAGTTTAGGGATGGTCGAAGAGCTTGTGTGCATAAGTCAAATTCATTTGGTAGTCCATAGTTTTTATCTAGATAATTTGGGTCTAGTGGTAGAAAATTCAAGTAGGTAGTTTACTAACATCACCATTGCCACATGTGGATGAGTTAGGGGGAGATGTTTATATGGTTATGATTAAATTAGTCCCTAGTTTCTATGTGTAAAGTCTCAAGTCTATCGATGAAGTTTGACAAAAGATATTCAAGTGCAAAGTTGGGCTCTTAGGCATTTTGACTATATTTTCACATAGCCAAATTTGCAAAGTGGCAAGAAGAGATGAGTAATCATATTGATGTAGTCATATTTTTCACATGTGATAGTTTTATGATAATTTGATCATATAGGCTTATTTAGTTTTGTGTTTAGTTTTTTTATGCTAAATTTTAGGTCAGTTAGTGAAGCATGAAGATATGGATGTTCAAAGTTGGCCTCCAAAATAAGTTTTTGACATAGTTGGCTCTATGGAAAAAAATCTAAGTGAGAATTTTAATATCAGTATATCTCACACATGTGATGTTTCTAGAAGAAAATTGACAAATGGTTGGATTCTCTTATGTGAGGAGATCATGTGGTCTAAATTTTAGAATATGTACTTGAGTGAAGTAAAAGATATAGAGGTGTAAATTTGGCCTTCCAAGCAGATAACAATGGTCCCCATACTTATTCTATTTTACATGATTCTAAATATTAAGACCAAATGGAGATATAATGGATCACAAGTGATCATATACTTAATATCTATGGTGCACATCAAGTCAAAGAGGTAAACATGTTCATTGGTTAACATAGATAAAGATCAAGAATCTTTTAATTGTATAGTTTTGATCTAATAGTGTGTTTCAAGCAAGATGGTAAGAAGTGCATGATGTTTATAATTATAATTTCTCAAAATGAAAATGAGGGTGCCATGTCATTATCATGAGGGTTCTAAGTAAGATAAAATAGTAAGCACTATAATATAAAGACCTGACTCATCCACAAAGATCGATGGTATGCATTAAGTCAATATTACAAGAGTGCATGAGATGAGGTCAACATGTTCAAGGTTTAATGTTTTGCATAGGTGCACTCTGTTAAAGGTCTAGCTTCATACAATAAGATTGATGGTGAGTATTTAATCTGAGCAGTGAGGACTCGAGATGATAACATGGTGTTCAAGGTTTAACTATGACCATTTGAATTAAAATATTTGAATTTAATAAATGAAATACTAGTGCCTACTTTTTGATCCATAAATTTTGATCTATGTAGAACTTTGATCCAAAAAATAGATTTGTCCCTATAGATAAATAATGCAATTTTTCCAATGGATACTAAAATTCTCAATTACTTAATTAATATAGAATTGGATGTGGAATTATCAATTTCTCAATTAAATAAACTAGGAAATGGACTTAAAACTCAAACTGATCCATGAACAGTAATTAGCCCCTACTAATAAATACTATTTTATATAAAAATGGATTTTAATATAAAAATTTATTTCCAAAATTTATTTAAATAAAATTTATTTTTTAATCAGAATGTAAAAATTGTCTGAACAATTATGAATATGAGTGGTTTGGTAAACTCATATAACTTTGATGTTCATTTAAAACACTCCATAAATATTTTATCTTTGTAAAATAACCCCTTAATTAATTTCCTATAATTTATTTTCCAAAATATCAATAATCATTTAAAAATTGATAATAATGGAAAACGAAAAATAAAATAGAGACCACAAATTGTTTATAGGGTTCACCACTTGGATACATCTTTAGGTTCATTTAAAATTTTCCATTTAAATAATATGTAAACATAATGATTAAATTATCATCCCTGAATAACTTGGTTTTGGTTGATCAACCTTTGAATAATTTTGATCATAGATCACAAACGTCCTTTGATTCCAAAATGATCACTTGTAAATATATATCTCAAGAATGGGAAATTTTTCTCTCTTCAAGGAGGAAAACACTCTCAAAAAGTTTATAAACTACTTTCTGGTCACAAATCCATCTCCATAATCTACACAGATTAAAAAATGATTCTACCTCTATCCCAAAAAATACACAACCTCTATATATTCCCATATGGTGTTATTTGTCTCCAAAATCCCTCTATGTAAAATCCATCACTACCTCTATAAAAACATGTACAATTTATATTTCTCAATGCCTACATGGCATTGGTTAACATATCTTACTAAGCAATTTTTTTTCTAGTTTTCCCCTTCCTTCGTACATTGGCTAGGAACTAACCATTTTCTCAAATTGGGATTTCATCTTAACAACATAACATTTAATTTATTATTTTATGAACAAATCCCATAATTTATGGGAGGTTGAAACTCTTTTCTTAATTTATCAAAACACTTCTCATAAATAACAAAAGAAACACATAACATTTTAACTTGACAACCATGCCAAAGAGAAGTGGAAGATTCTCATGGAATAAATGGTGAGAACTTTCATGTTTATAATTTGTATCACCAAAGATATTTTCCACCAACCATATGAATCCATTAAAAATGTCACCCTTTTACAGGTGGGGATGCACATAAGAGTGGTGTGCATGTTTTGAGTTTGGTATCATACATTTAAATTAATATTGGCTTACCTTTTAAAACTACCGACCATGTGAGGGAAGGTAAAACATGTTTGGAGTTTGTTTAAAGTTTTACAAAGCCTTCCATAAATAACAAGATCTTCCCACCAAAAAAAAACCCATGACCATGAAAAAATGCAATGTGACGATCCACATTGGAAAAAGGTGGGTGGATAAACTTGCATTTTAGTATTTTTAAAATATCCTTGATTAAATAAAGGCCATTCCCCTGAGAGAAGTAGGTGAATAAAGTTTGTTTGATTTAATAAAAATCTTCCATGCCCCCATGCAATATGGTAAGAAGATAATGATAAAGTATATGGAATAAAGTTTTTTTATTATTTTTACAAGTAAAGTGCTTTATTATTTTATAAAAGTAATATCTCATAGTTTTCTTTTTTAATAACTACCCATGGAGTGGGGATAATTAACATTTATTAAAATAATAACCAATGGTAAATTAAAAACCATAGTAAATAATGTATTAAAATAAAATATTATCTTGAACCATATGAAGAGTGAAAATCATCTAGATCAAAGCTCCATAATAAGACCCTTTTGGTCCATAAAAGGTCAAGTCATCCACTGAATCTACAAATGGTTCACTCTATAAAAAATTATTGTAAAATAGCATGGTAATGATTCAAAAATCAAACTAAATCCTTGAAATGCCAGTGAAAGAAATATCTACTCAATATAAAATTTTAGATAGAAGTAAACTGCCTTCTCAAAGGTCACATCTCCAAAATGGTGAATCCTCCAATCACGATAAAATGATCACCAAGTGCAACTGCAAACTAGTTTGTTAGTGTAATAAATATACATGCTTATTGTAATGATATACTAAAATGCAAATTTTCCCAAATAAACATACTTATCACGCCCCATATAATTTGTATATACTATTTTCAAGATTTAAAAATTAAGGTTTTTAAAAACCTTAAACATGAAAGTTAATCTAAATATGATAAACCTGTCCCTTGGCTTTTCTCTACAGGTTAATCCAATAAACCATATTCAAATCTTAAACCATTTGATAATATATCCAAGTTTAAAAATAATTTGATTACTTTATCAATGCATTAGGAACTCAAAACTTATCAAGAGATTAAAAATAGAGCTTTAGAAAAACCATGAACATGAGAAAAAAATCCAAGTATGATAAATCTAACACTTAGATTTTCTCATTGTTGGTAGATCCAAAATTATTCAAAATAAAAATATATTCCTTTCAATGGAATTCCAAAACTAATTTAAACATTTTCATCCTAATAAACTATCATAAATATGAAAACATGAAGCTAAGGAATTTCTTTCTAAACCACTTAACTAGATTATCCTTCAATTTTACTTGAGTTTCTACATGGGTTATATCTAAAACTATTGGTTTAACAATGTTTTTCTTTTTCATAACTCTCAAATGTTGTTTGGGATGAAGCTTCCAACACCTATCAACCCCATGTCCCTTCTTATTACAATGAGTAAAAAAAATTTGTCCACTCTTTTGGAAAACATACACTTACTACCATTCTTAGGACACTATCTAGGAGAGTGATATTTCAAAACTTTTGCTAACAAAAATTTACATTTCCAACATTTGGCTACATAGTGGTTAAACAATCTATAAAAACTACATGGATAAACATACCACAAATTCTGTATACTATAGTCAAAAGTAATATTATAAAATTTACATTATCTATTAGAATTAGATTCAACATTATTTCAAGTGTGATGAAAATAATGTGTTACCTTCCATCTGAGATGGTTTACACTTATTTGTAGCACCTCTTACATATGCTTTCTTAGAGCGTTCACCTATTTCATTTTTAATACCAAATGTATATCCCAAACCTAGATGATGAGGCTTATCCTCCACCTGAATAGGGTTAGTAATGCATTGGCCATCTTTTTAAAGGCCTTTTCCATTAAATCCCATTTAAACAAGTAATGTTGAACATATACCTCTAGTATGTTGTTTAAACTTATAAAAATCCTTTTTATTAGATTCATGATGGAAAGTAAAAGTAATTGGTGACTCACATTCACTTATAATGCTTAATAATTCTATTGATGCACTTGTGGGAGAGGAAAGTCATGTATGCATAATGGACTTGCTTTTCTCCTTTGTGCCATTATCATTTTAAAAAATTGATAAGATCTCATCTTTGGCTTGCAACTCTATTTTAAACCTTTCAATCTCCTCTTCCAAGGAGTAAAACTTTGATCTCAAGAAAGAGTTCTCTTCCTGAATTTGCATATTAAATTCTTTAATCTCATCAAGTTTCTCTTTTTTGGAGAACTTTCCCATGGTTCCTATTCTTGCAAACAATCTATACTTTCAACACTGTAAATGTAGTAAGTAATAAGTCTACAATAATCCAACCAATACTAAAACTGATTTCAAATTTTTAAACAATCAAAAGCTAATCCATGCATTCTAATTACTCTAATACCAAACTAATTTGAAAACTAGATTTACCCCTAAAGATAAATCACATAGCTTTTCAAATAAATACTAAAATTCTCAATTCCTTAATTAAAATAGAATTGGATGTGGAATTCTCAATTTCTCGATTAAATAAAATAGAAAAAGGAATTAATATTCAAATTGATCCATGAACAATAATTATCCCCTTCTAATATATATTATTTTATTTAAAAATGGATTTTAATATAAAAATATCAATTTCTAGAATTTATTTAAATAAAAGTAATTTTTTAATTAGAATGTAAAAATTATCTGAACAATTTTGAATATGAGTGATTTGATAAACTTATATAACTCTATTCTTTATTTACAACATTCCATAAATATTTTATATCTATAAAATAATCTCTAAATTAATTTTTCATAATTAATTTTCCAAAATATAAACAATCATTTAAAAACTAATAATATTGGAAAATTGAAAATAAAATAGAGACCATAGATTGTTTATGGGGTTTACCACTTAGATACATCCTCAGGTTCATTCAAGCCATTTAATTTAAGTAGGATGTAGATACAATGATTAAACTTACATCCCTTAATAGCTTACATTTAGTTGATCAACCTTTGAATAACTCTGATCATAGATCACCAACATCTTTTGATTCCAAAATGATCACCTACACACACACACACACACACACACACACACACACACACACACACACACACACACACACACACACACACAATACTATATACATACATACATACATACATACATACATACATACATACATACATACATATATATATATATATATATATATATATATATATATATATATATATATATATATATATATATATATATATAAATAGTAAATTTCTCTCTTTAAGGAGGTAAACACTCTCAAAAGGTTTATAAACTACCTTTTAGTCAAAAATCCATCTCCCTAATCTACACAGATTAAAAATATATATATTTTTTATTTCAAAAAATACACAACCTCTATATATTCCCATACGTTGTTCTCTATCTACTAAATCTCTCTATGTAAAATCCATCACTACCTCTATAAAAACACCTGTAGTTTATATTTCTCAATGCCTCCATGGCATTGGCTAGGCATCGACTAATAGATCTATGTTGGTCAATCTTTTCTAGTTTTCCCCTACCTTCGTACATTGGTTGGGCACTAAACATTTTATAAAATTGGGATTTTTTATCTTAACAATGTGTTATTGAATTTATTATTTTAGGAATGAATCTCATAATTTATGGGAGGTTGAAACTCTATTATTTATTTATCAAAACACTTCCCATAAATAACAAAACCAAATCATAAATTTTTAACTTGTTAACCATGCTAAAGACAACTGGAATATCCTCATGGACTAAATAGTGGGAACTTACTTTTTTAATTTTTTAGTGCCAAAGATATGTTCCACCAACCATATGAATCCATCAAATCTATCACCCTTTTAATGTGGAGATCTACATAGGAGTGGTGTGTATGTTTTGAGTTTGGCATCATACATTCGAATTAATATTATCTTACCTTTTAAAACAACCAACCATGTGGGGGAAGGTAAAACATGTTTGGAGTTTTTTAAAATTTTAACAAAGCCTTTGATAAATAACAAGATCTTCACATTAAAAAAAATTGTGGCCATGCAAAAAGACAACTTGATGATCCACGTTAGAAAAAGGTGGGTGGATAAACATCCATGTTAAGAGTTTTAAAATATCCTTTATTAAATAAAGATCATTCACATGGGAGAAGTGGGTGAATAAAGTTTTTTTTGATTTAATAAAACTCTTCCATGCCCCCCATGTAATGTGGAAAAAGGATAATGATAAGGTGCATGCAATAAAGTGTTTTACTATTTTTCAAAATAAGTGTTTTATTAATTTTTAAAATAAATTGTTCTATTATTTTTAAAAATAATATCCCATGGTTTTATTTTACTAATTATCTATGGAGTGGGTATAATTAACATTTACTAAAATAATATCTAATGGTAAATTAAAAACCTTATTTAATACCATATTAAAATAAAATATTATCCCAAACCATATGAAGAGTGAAAATCCTCTGAATCAAATTTGACCATGGTGTAAAAAGTGACTTTATAGATTACTCAAAGGAACATATATAAATATGAATTTAAAGATGTAGCTTTGTATAGCATCAAAGATATAGAGGTTCAAAGTTGACTATGTGTTTGTGCATGTTATACAAGTAACCTAAGAAGTGTATTTGATCTTGTTCTGATGTTATTTTGATATATCATGATGAATTAACTATTGCGAAATGTTTTATACTATGTGAAGACCATCTATGTTTATTATGAAGGTTTGAATAATCATATACAGTATGAATAAATGTTTAGAAGTCAAGTATGTATTCCTTCATGGTGACTATGCATAGAATGTTGTTTGAGCAAATTATGCTTAAGTAAAAGGGTATTGTGATGGTTTTAGCAATAAAAGAGGACCTATAGATCATGTTTCATGGGTTCATGAGTTTTAAAGTGTTCATGTGTTCTTATTTTTCTCAGATAAGTGTTAAAGAGCTAAATGGGTCTCCATAGGACCTAAAAGTAACTTACGTCTATTTTAAAGTGAATTGTGCTTAAGTGTGACTCATGTTAGATGACTTAAGGGTGAAGGAATGTTTTTTTGGATGATAAGAAATATTTTTATCTTGATAATAATGATATGTCTCTAAATGGTGAAACTAAAATGTGTTAGTTTCTAGATTTTTTAAAAGACTTGTGCAAGGTATTCATGTGAGAGTTATAGAGTGAAGGAAAAGTAGATGTGCCTAGTAGATCAGTTGATAATGAGAGAAGATTTTTGATTGTCTGTATGACCTATAGGTCATTTTAATGATGTTGTAATGGTGGTATTATAGTTTGAGGATATGCAAAGAGTTATAATTATACATATGAGGATAGTTTGAGTGAAGAAGGAGAGAGATTGTGACATGCTTATGTGAGAGGCCTATATGAGATAGAGAGGGATTTTGTG
This sequence comes from Torreya grandis, assembly GCA_037957365.1. Taxonomy (NCBI): domain Eukaryota; kingdom Viridiplantae; phylum Streptophyta; class Pinopsida; order Cupressales; family Taxaceae; genus Torreya; species Torreya grandis. Next base: position 766,065 of record JARHVA010006474.1, on the reverse strand, counting down.
CAGGGGTTAGATAATTAGAGATCCATAATTAGGTGTTAAAGACATCAGATATAAGGTGGAGGTGTTCACTTCAAAGGAGGGTCTAAAGGAGTTGGTCTTTCTTAGGGGCATTTCCTCCTTGTGAAATAGGTGTTTTACTAAAGGCCTTTGGTCAAGAGGATTTGATAAAGGTTTTCTAGTCTAAAGGAGTTGACTAGTCTCTTATTTATAATTTATTATAGGATAAGTAGTCCACATGTTTTAGGATTGAGAGTGGACTTTATTCCCCATGAGGGTTTCCCATAGGAACTTCATATTCTGTGTTGATCTTGTGTATTTATTGAATGAATGAACTCTCTTATTAATGTTACTTGATCAAGTTGATATATGCTAATTGTTTACTAGTATTAAAAGGATTAGAATTGAAATTGAAATATTTGGGCTCACTAATTAATCCCCATATCTCAATGATTCTACCTCTAATAATTGGTATCAGAGCCAGTCCTTTGGTAAAGGATTGATAGCTTGAAGGAGATCCAAGGTACAATATGGGTAGTCATCAAGTTAGTTTCTCTACTAAGAAAGCACTGATGTTCAATGGATCTAATTATGATTTTTGGAGTGCAAGAATCAGGACATAGATTACATCTGTAGGGTTTGATGTATACTTTTTAGTTTATTTTCCTCATTTCTTAATTTTGAAAGTAAATAAAAAAAATCTAGTAATAGGGTGTGTAAAAGAATACCTGGTAGAATGTACATGTGAATCTAGATGAAGGTGGGAACTCCTCTTTGGCTAAGAAGGAATAAACTACAAATCACAATAAATACTAGAAGAGAATTATTATATGGTTGGTTGAGTGGATTACCTAGCATGAGGTAGATCCAAGAAGAATGATGCTCTCTAGGAGGCTGTCAATCCAATTTTATGATAATCAATTCTAAAATGATAATAGAATATACTTGCATTAAATGATAAGAAAGGTAAATGTATACTAAAAATAAATGATAACTTGCATATTAAATAAAATGATCAAATTTAGATGCTAAAATGTTGGGGTCTAGCTCAAAAAACTAGAAAAGGTCTTATGATTAGAGAAAAACATAGAAAGTGGGGTTTGATTGGAGGTAGAAGGATGAAAATTACTTGATGGAAAATAATAGCATTGGGAACTATCAACAATTAGGGTGAACCATTAGTGGTTGGGTTACCATCAATAGTTAGGAGAACCATAAGTGGTTATCTGTGTAAATTTAGAGATGAATAAATTAGAAAGTACAAATTAGGGTTTTGGGAAAATAAAGGTGGATACAAGGCTAAAAAAGTGGAAAATGGGGTGCAAGTGGACTAGATAAAATAATGGTATTGAAACTAAATAAAATAAAATGACACAAGCACAAAATACCTATAACCAAGTGGAATAAGTATAGAGTGATGAAATTATAGTGACAGTGCTTTGGGCCTTCTACAGTGATTTTGATAGATTTTTAGATCTCAAGTGATGATGCTCACTCATTGATATGGATGTTGGATACCTACAAGAAAGCTTGAATACCTAATAGCTGATCCTAATCCCTTGTTCTTCTACTTCTTTTATAGATAAAAGTTATTAAATGGGATGAAGTAAGTTGTTAATTTAATCAAGGGTAAAGCTACCTATTTTCATAGATTTAAAAGCTTCGTTTTAAAGATAAGTTGCCATTTTGGAAGTTACTAATATCACACAAAGAGCTGGTATGTTTTAAACTTGGTTAAAGCTAAAGAGGGGACCTAACCATCGGTGGTTACCCTAACCATCAGTAGTTCATAGGTGAGGGGAAAAATTGGTAAAAAAGGGTGAAAAAGATGTGATTTAAATAATAAGAAAAAATGGGTTTGGTAAAGTTAGGTTCTTAAATGGGCCTAGTTATCATTCTAAAGGTGGGGTGACACTAAAAACTATAATGTGCAATTTTTAGGTGTCTACATTTTTCCCCCTTTTTTTGTGTATCTTGGGCAAGCTATATAATAAAAATAAGATGTTGGTCAAGGTCTGGGTTTGATTTCCCCAATTTGTGGGAGGAGGTATACCCCCCTAAAATCAAGAAATGATTGAGGTTGAAATGAAATTGGGTCATGATTTGATAGGTAAAATAAGGTGGTTTATTTGGTTGAGGAGATATGAGCTCACAAAAAAAAAGTGATGAAGTGCAATATCAATTAACACATAATGACTAAATTTTCCAAAGTTATAAAAATAAGGTCAAGGTCTAGAAAGATAAGATAGGGTGACTAGTCCACATCATTGGTCATGGTTCATTAGGTTAGGCCTTTTAATCTATCTAGGTAAAATTAGGTAGGTTTTAGGTATCTAAGTAAGGAAATGCTCCCTCAAGACAACCCAAGTGATCTGGTCATGCATGAGGTGGTGTAAATGTTGAATGGGCAACTTGGAAAATTAGGTTAGCACAGTCAAAAGATAATGCAAATTTAAAATGAAAATATGTGAAAAGATATGGTCAAAATCAAACAACATCAAAGAGGATGTAGAGGGGTAAAAAGGGTAGGGTTGGGTTGGATAAGTGGTTGAGCTAACTATGACTACACAAAGTGAGTGGACATTGCCTACATAGTTCTTGGGATACTGATATCTAAAAGAACTTTAGGCCAATGTAGTTCTTGGTAAAAGTTAAAAAGTTTTATATTGTGCAAGGTTGGTAGAGAATGGGTGATCTCCAAAGGATGGATGGTTGAGGGAGAATAGGATACTCCCTGATAGGTGGTCAAGGTGAGAAAAATATCCCAAGGTAAAGGCACTAGGTAGAAAAGAGGGATTTAATAGGGATGATTATGAATTTAGCCATGCCCCTAGAGTTGTTAGTTATTGTGGGTGAAGAGGTTAAGTTAAAGGTAGTGGTTTAGGTGAAATATCAAGTTGATGTTGGTTCATATTGATTGATAAGCTATTTATGGTTGATTTAAATAGGTAAGAAAATGGTTAATTTGGTTCTCTTACTTGGTTAGGTTAGTTGTTTAATTTGTTGAGCGAGGTAGGAGGGGAAAGTTGTGACCTTGTTCCTAAAAGTAATGCCATAAGGTAGCTATCAAATAATTAGGTAGCCTTGAATTTGGTTAAGGTTATGTGTATCTTGGATTATGTATTATTAGTTGGAGGTTGATTTAGTGAAATTTGAAGTGGAATAGGTTGGTTGGGTTGATAGGTTTATAGGTTTATAAATTGATAGGGTAATAATTAGGTTGGTTGGTTTGTTTGGTGCAGGTTGATAAGGTTGGTTGAGTTGAGATAGATCCATTAGAAGGTGAAGTAGAGAAGTTTTGTTTATGATTTATGTTTATGAGATATAGACTCAACAACTATAGGCCCATGATGTTTCTAGAAGATGGTTATATGGTGATGTGATGGAAACATGATGTTAATTAGAAAGTGTAAACTATGGTTTGTTTAAACAAAATTGATGATGTGTTTGTTCATGATCATGAATATGTGATAGATGGTTTTTGATGATGTTATTTTTGATTAGATTATGGTTTATAGATTAGAAGATGGTTATGTGATAGATGATGTAATCAGTGTGTATTGATAATATTGTTTATAGGTAGGATAATGTGATAATGTGGTTCATAGATAGGTTTTTATATGATGATGTTTGATGATGATAATATGAATTTACGATGTTATAATGTTTGTAATGTGATTTTTTATGATTAATGGTTCTTGATTTTATAATTAAGATATGGTTTATGGTTCATAATGTTATGATTGCATTGATGAGAATTATTTTTAAATGTTTTGACATGATGAAAGCATAGAAAGTAGGTTTAGATAACAGACTAAGAGAGAAGAATCATGAGATATATGTCCATATGAAATATAAATAAAGGGAAAGGGAAAGGCATGATGGTTTTGATAGGCAATGACATAACAAGAAGAAATCATAGTTAGATTGACTTAGTGAAAATAAGCCTTTTGAATGCTTTGCAAGAGCATGCTTTGATTGAAAATGAAGGTGTCTTGATCACTTGGCATCAAGTAAGCTCATAGTCCATTGATTTTATAGAGGGTATGAAGGGAAAGTAGGTGATAGGTAGATAGGTGAATGGGAAATAAGTGAGATAGAAACTAATGTGGGTCAGTTTTCCCCTTTTATAGGTGACCAAATAACCTTAGTAGGTGAGTCCATGCCTTAATATAATGTATAGACTGATTGATGTGGGAAGTATACATATGCCATGTAAAAAAATTGATTACAGTGTAATGGGATAATGTGTAGACTAATTGATGTAGGAAGTATACAAATGGCACATATAAGAGCCTATTGTGGATTATTTGCTTTGATTTAGGCATGTGGTTATTTATTATTTTATTTCTTCATAATTTTGTTGAAGTTGATCGATGTGAGAGGCTTCATATGATTATTTCCTAGCCATAATTCAAGGAAGTGGTCTAAATTAGATTTTTATAGTTGTCCTTCAAGGGAACAATATATTTTTAGGCAACTGATAATGTTGGGCAACTATCCTTTAATGGAGTAGTCTATAATGATAGAAATAAATGATTTTTAATGCAAGTTTAGACATGGACAAGTCTATTTAGGCTTAAAGGTCTACCCATATGGAGGCAAGATTCTAGCACAAAAGGTTATTAGTAAATGAAAGGATGGTTTGAGAAACAACTGACCATGGGATTCCATCTATCAAGAGATGAAAACTATTCATGAGAACCATGTTATGGGAAGAGCTAGGGTACCCATACATAGGATTAAGTTTTATCTGTGATAGATGAATCACATGGTTCTAAGTTGTAATCAATTATTCCCAAAAAAGGAAGGGAAAGATAGGTGAAAGGAGGGAAAGGGTGTCATGAACCAAGGGATGAACTTAAGTTAGACACATAAATGAATTTTATCTTTTTTAACAATGGAAAGGACATAGATGTGAAGTGTTAATAGGCTCAAATTCTGGTTTGCCTTTGAGAGAGGACAAATGGTAATCTCTTGATCTATACTTATGGTTTATAATGTAGGGTCCTAACCAATTGAAAGAAAACTTGACTCTTTTTTATTTTCTCCATATTAGTTACATGTGTGTTTGATGCTAGGAGAGTAGATGCCCCCTAGTTATTTTTTGATACTTGATTAGAGATGGAAGATATTTGGATTGACAAAAAGGTAAGGTTGGTTAGATGATAGTTTGGTAGAGAAGGTTTATCTCCAATGGTTGGTGTCCAAATGGGTCTCCCTAGTTTGGTATACCACTTGGTTCAAGTTAGGTTGATGAGGTTTGTTGGTTTGATAAGTTTTATAGGTTAAGTAAGTTTAGTTGGTGGTTACTAGTTAGATTTGAAAAGGTTGATAAGTTGGATAAGGTTGGTAAGGTCGATAGATTGATAGGTTGAGATATCAGTTGGTTGGTTTGTTTGGGTAAGGTTGATAAGATTGAATAGGATCATAAGGTGGTTTGAGGTAATTAATATGGTGGATATTGATAAGTTGTTAGTGTGGTATGATGACAACCAAATGGTTAATAGGTTGGTGGTTAGTTATAGATGAGATTTTCCTAATTTTTGGGCTGGTAAGGTAGATAAGGGTTATCTCCAAAGGTTTCAAGGTTGGTTGGTTGACAAGTTTGGTTTATGGGTTGAGGAAAAAATTCCAAGGGTTAATTTGGTTGATTGTTAAGGTATGCTTTGGGTTGATAAATGGTCAAATCTTGATGGAGAAAAAGTTCCCCCAACTTGATATTTCCATGGATGATTGAAGATGGGAGAATGATCTAAAGGTGAGTTTTGGTCAATAGGAAGGTTTGAAAGGGGTCGAGGTGCTAGCGTTTAGTGATTATTAGGTTAGTTGGTTAGTGGTTAGTTGGGTCAAGTGTGTATGTGGTGGTTTAGGAAGTATTTTTTCCATTATTCTAAGGTTAGAAAAATTTTGTTAGTCTTGATTTAGGATATGGTTGGTAGGTTTGATAGGTTGATTTTGGTTTGGGTTGTTATATAGGTAATTTATGGTTATGGTAAAAGGGGTGTTGATTTTAGTTGATTGATTTAGTTTAGATTTTTATTTTATTGTTTGAGAGAGATAAAAAAAATGGATGGGTTAGATTGTTGGTTGGGTTGGTTGGATTATTTGGGTTGTTTTGATTGTTTGGTGAGGTAGGGTTGGGTGAATGGCTATAGGTGAGATTGAGTTGATGGTATGTTTGGTTGGATTAATGATTGGTTTGGTTTGGTTGATGGTATCTGACGTAGGGTTATTGGTTGTTATAGTTGGGTTGGTGTTTGGTAAGGTGAATTTGATGGTAGGCTCCACAAAATTTGTAAGTGAAAGAGGTAGGTTGGCTTCCTTGATTGTGATTTCAAAGGAAATTTGACAAGGTTCCATGTAATTAACAAGTGGTTTGGTTAAGGGTTAGAGAAGGGTTTTGTTAGTTTTAGTTTCACTAAGGACCAAATCTAATGGGTGGGCCTCAGTGTGTTGAGGGCTTTGGTCTTAGGTTTCTTTATCAATGATTGAAAGAAGAGGTTTAATGATTAATTGATTAAAGATACTTAGGGATAAGTTTTGGGAACACAAATAATATCCTTTCAAACCTCCTTGTGATCGATAAGGTTTTGGATGAGCCTCTTAAAAGAGCCACACCTATCTATGTCATGTTTGTGTGTGTGATGATATGCAAAAAAAATATTCTCTATAAACCAAATTAGATTTGGAAGAGATTTATTGATACATTTTATTGGAGGGAGATCAATGATGACACCCTATAAGAATTTGTCAAGAATGGAGGCATATGATTCCCCCAATAAGATATACTACCTAGGAAGATGATACACTAATGGTTAGTAAGTTGGTGAGCTAGTTGGTTGGGTTGATAAGGTTTGTTGATTTTATAGGTTAGATAGGTTCTGTTGGTAGTTGTTGATTAGATTTGTTAAGGTCGATAAGTTGGGTAAGGTTGATAAGGTTGATAGGTTGATAGGTTGGTTTTATTAGTTTGGTTGGATTGAATGATTGATATGTTGGTTTTGAGGTAATTGATATGATGGTTGGGTTGATAATATGGGTTAGTTTGATAAGTTGGATAAAGTTGATGAGGTGGGTTGGTTTTATTGGTTTGGTTGGATCGATATGTTGGTATGTTGGTTGTTTGTTAGATTAATAGGTTGATAGGTTGGGTTAATACGTTGATATATTGGTGGGTTGGTTAATAAGGTGGGTTGAGGTAATTAATATGAGGGTTGGGGTAGATGGCCCAAGTTTTGACATGGTTGGGGTGATTGAGATAATAGATGTTGATAGGTTGTTGGTTAGGTATGATGATGATCAAATGGTTGTTGATAGGTGACTGGTGGGTTGTAGGTGAGGTTTGGTTTATTATAGTTGAGGTGTTATTGATCATAGATACCATAAATACATGACTCTAACTTGATCATCTAGTCTATTAACATTTTAAATAGTTTGGGTGAAGGTTGATAGTTTGTTGGTTGGTTAAGGTTTAAGTTGGATTGGTTATAGGTAAGGTTGGGCTGATTATAGGTGAGATCGGTTTGGCTAAAGGTAAGGTTGGGTTGGTTATAGGTAAGGTTGGGTTGGTTATAGATGAGGTTGAGTTGGTTGCTGGTAAGGTTGGGATCATGAGTAGATCATGATGCAAAGTAATGCTTTAAGGCAAGAGGGTTATTTTTTGAGATTATAGAAACGCTAAGATATTTAGGGAATATTATAGGGAGGGTCCCCATCAAATAGGGTAATGTAGTCAACATGGTGAAAGGTAGGTTTTTGGTTAGTTTGATTCCTTAATAGTTAACTTAGTAAAGACCATGAGAGGAAATGGGAAATGAAAGGATGAAACTCACACCTAAAATAGATAGAAAGCAAAAGAAAAAACTGAAGGAAATTTAAATATACACTAAATGTGCATCTAACCCTAGGATTATTTTTAGATCACTTTTGGCTTCTACCTTAAAAGGTGTGAAAAGGAATTTTGGTTTATAGATCAGGTTCTAAAGAGGTAATCTATGGTTAGTTTCAGGTTGTTTAGGTGCTTAAGAGATAAATCTATGTTGAAATTCAATACATGGCTTGGTATTAAGGCCTACCCCCTCACTTCATGGTCCCACAATGGTAGGAGTGTCGAGTGCTTAGCTAAAATATACTAAGTTCAGAGTTTATACTCAACCAAAGAGCTGAGTTGGTTCTCCCCTTGGTGGTGAAATCCAAGTGGGATAGTTAGAAAGGGGTAAGGTTACCACTAGGTGATGAAATCCTAGTCGAGCCTTGTCTCGGGTAATATTTTGATGTGTTAATTATGAAAGTGGTTCAGGTTTTGAGTATGATAAAAAGTGTGAAAAATATGATTAATTATCTTGCCCTATAAGTTACTAGATAAACTAAGATAAGTAGGTAATTAATGTATGAAAGAGGTTTATTCTAATTCCAAGAATAAATTAAGATTTCATTCCATGAGTAAACAATAAAGGAAGAAAAAGGGATGTTATGTCCCCCTTGGAATGTCAAAGGTTTTATTTTATTTTCCTCATTTCTTAATTTTGAAAGTAAATAAAAGAAATCTAGAAATAGGGTGTGTAGAACAATACCTAGTAGAATGTGCACATTAATCCAAATGAAGGTGGGAAATCCTCTTTGGCTAGGAATGAATAACCTAAAAATCAAAAGAAACACTAGAAGAGAATTGTTAGATGGTTGGTTGAGTGGATTTCCTAGCATGAGCTAGATCCAAGAAGTGTAATGCTTTTTAGAAGGATATCAATCCACATTTATGACAATCAAGTCTGAAATGATAATAGAAGATACATGCATTCAATGATAAGAAAGGTAAATGTATACTATAAATAAATGATAACTTGATTATTAAATAAAATGATCAAATTTAGATGCTAAAATGGTTTTGGTCTTGTTCATAAAATCAAAAAAGGTCTTGCGATCAAAGAGAAACATAGAAAGTGGGGTTTGATTGGAGGCAGAAGGGTGAAAATTACTTGCTAGAAAATATTAGCATAGGGAACCATTAATGGTTAGGGGAATCATTACTGGTTATGGTGAACTATCGGTGGTTGGATAACTGTCAATGATTATAGTGAACCATTAGTGGTTAGGAGAATAATCAATAGTTGCTTGTGTAAATTTGATGATGAATAAATTAGAAAGTATAAATTGTAGTTTTAGGAAAATAAAGGTGGATACAAGGCTAGAAAGTGGAAAATGGAGTATAAGTAGACTAGATAAAATAATGGTATTGAAACTAAATAAAATAAAATGACACAAGCACAAAATACATATAACTAAGTGGAATAAGTTTGGAGTGATGTAGCTAGAGTGATGGTACTTTGATCCTTTCAAAGTGATTTCGATAGAGCTTCACATCTCAAGTGATGATACTCACTCACTAATATAGATGATGGATACCTAAAAGAAAGCTTGAATACCTAATAATTGATCCCTAATCCCTTGCTCTTCTACTTCTTTTATATGAAAAAGTTGATAAATGGGATGAAAGGTGTTGTTAATTTGATCAAGGGTAAACTGCCTATTTTCATAGATTTAAAAGATTTGTTTTAAAGATGAGTTACCATTTGAGAAGTTTAAAATCTCACACAAAGAGATGACATGTTTTAAAATTAGTTAAATTTGAAGAGGGGACCTAACCTTCGATGGTTACCCTAACCATCGGTGGTTCGTAAGCCAGGGAAAAATTTGTAATAAAGGGTTAAAAAGAGGTGATTTAAATGATAAGAAAAAATGGGTTTGGTAAAGTTAGGTTCGTAAATGGGCCTATTTATCATTCTAAATGTGGGGTGACAATAAAAACCATCATGTGTAATTTTTATGTGTCTATAGTATGGTAATGTATTGTGGATGGTTATATTGATCCTACTACTTCTCCATTTGGTACTATAAATAAGAAGGTGTTTGAAAATCATTCTAATGTAATGAGTGTTATCACTTGTGGTCTTACAGAGACTGAATATAACAAGGCAATACATTATAAAACTAATAAAGAGATATGGAATAAAATTTAGATCATTTATGAAGGATATTCAAAGGTTAATCTTGCTAAGTTTTAGACTCAAAAAAGTTAATTTGAAAGTCTCAAGATAAATGAAGAGGATTATGTGGCATCATTTCTTTAGAGATTTGATGATATTATGAATATCATTAGAGGTCTTGGAGAGAACCTTGAGAGGCTATGTTAGTTTAAAAGTTATTGATGTATCTACCCCTCAAGTTTGATACAAAAGTATCTGCTATAGAATAAATTCATGATCTTACTCAGTTGAATATGGATCAATTGCATGGCACCCTTATTGCCTATGAGATGAGGAATAATGATGATATACCACCAAAGAAGGAAGAAACATTTAATATAGGGATGAATCCAAAGAATAATTTTCAAGGTAAGAAACCCAAAGAGGATGACATTTTTGATATAGATGAGGATGAACTAATTGCTTTGATCTCAAAGAAATTAAGAATAGTTTTAGGCAAGTATAAAAGTAAACTATCCCTCAGATGCTTCAATTATGGTGAGATAGAACATTTTGATAATAAGTTCCCTTATAATAAGGATGATGGTGAAGATCATGATCAAGGTCATGATGATGGCAAGAGATAATTTAGTTCTGATAAAATTAAAAAGGGATTCAGAAGGTTTGACAACAAGAAGAAGTAGTTCAAGGAAAAGACAAGTCTCTACACCAAAGAAGTTTACATCTCATCAAATAAGAGTGAAGTTAGTGAATCTAACTATGATCATGATGATGATGGTCTTAATGAAGATGGAGCCCTCTTCATGGCTAAATAATGTAGTTTCTTACATCAAAAGGAGTCTACTTGGAGTGATTTAGATGATGATGAAGATGAGGTAGACTATGAGTCTAAATTAATGAAAGCTCTTAAAGAACTAAAGATTGAGAATAAGATCAATAAGAATATGATATCGAAACTCAAAGACTATGAGGAAAAATTTAGTGTGTATGAGGAAAGAATAAATGAAGACACCAAATATCATGAAGATATAGTCAAGAATATAAGTACATGATTAAAAATGATGAATGTTTAAGGTACATAATTAAAAATGAGTCATTGAGATCTAAGTTAGAGAAGACATCTAGTAAGGTGAATTCATTTGTGAGATTTGAAAAGATATCAAGTGATATAGATAATATTTTAAATGATAAAAAGAATTAAAGTGATAAAATTGGTCTTGGATATAAAGAAGAACCAAAGAATGCAACAAAATACAGGATGAAGACTATTGTGAAAAGGAAGAATCTAGATTTAAAGACAAATCTTTAGACACGGAATGAAGGTGCTAGTAGAATAAAGACAAATCAGATCAGACAACTAAATGCCATATGGTATGTAAGTTTCAATGGTTACTATTACACATGTAATCAATTTGGTCATAGGGATAGAGAATGCAAGATACATGTTAGAAATGAATTTACTTAGAACTATGAGGGGGGTAATAAGTCAAAGGGTGTAAGCAAGGTTGAGTGATTCAACTATCATGATGTGGGACACTTTACAAAACATTGTCCATTTAAGGTAAGGGATGTTGAGTTTCCTTTAAGAAATATTGAGTGCTACAATTGTTATGATCTAGGAGACATTGCAATATTTTTTCCAAATTTGGTAAGATAGAATTATCTTCTTTAAAAAGGTATGATGTGCTTCAACTATCGAAAGATAAATTATATTTCTAAATTATACAAGAAGAGGTTAATAAGTCAGAATAGGTTCAATCAGGCTCCTAGAATGTAAGGAAGAAGGTAGGTTAAATCATGGAAGCCAAAGGTGGTAAGTGTGAGTCATGATGAGTCTTCAGGTCCAAGTAATCTATTTTATATGGTTAATAATGCTATATAAGTTAAAGAGTGATAAGGGCTCTCATTGTGTACTCATGTTGAGAATGAAGAGACCAAGCTCAAGGAGAAGACCAAGGTGTTGGTTGAGGCAAGTTATGAGATGTGTATGGATCCAAGTGAACATAATACTATTGATGAACAATAATTATTCAAAGTACATCAATTATCTATGCCTATTGATGAGGTTTCAAGCTACAAGTTTAATTCTTCAAATGAAAAGGTATGTTAAGATTATATAATTACTCCATGTGTTGTCATATATATCTTAGAAGAGAAGGAGAGTGATATAGAAAAAGAACTATTTGTCATAGTTTAAACAAGGGAGAAGAAGAATAAGAGCAAGAAATCTTATAGATATAAGAATATTCATGTGGTTATTGAGGATATGTGGGTCACTCTTGGATTCACTTTGTTTTAGATAATTGTGGTGTAAAGGATGTCTCTATATATGCTTCTTAAGATACTCCTTTCAATAGAGAAGAAAGTGTTGTGGTTTTATTTAGATCTCCCTAAAATGCTAGAGACAAGTTTTTTAAGTTAGAGCATGTATGTCCAAATGGCAGATATGTGGTGGTGATGTTAGAGTGATGTCATAGCTATATATGGCTAGTATATAGGGTTAAATTGAAGGATTTCAAGTGGAATAAGGTAATTTTTTATTTTTCAAGATGATCTTTTTATATAGAAATGTTTGTTGACCTTATTTTAGCATGTTCTAGGTGGTTTCATGATCTGAAGGTAATGTTGAAGTCAAATTGGAGGATTTTGTTTACTCTCTAGTTTCCCAATTTATGATTAAGAGTATGTAGGTCTAAAAATGGATAATATGATGTATAGGTTCCCAATGATGTGGATTCTCAATTCTTAGTTTGGAAGCTTGTAATGGTTGTATCTAGGTGTACAAGAAGTTGAGGAGGATGTTGACCAAAAAGAGGTTTGTTGAATCTATTTATTTTGAGATTCTAGGGTTTTGGGCTATGATAGAAAAGTGGTCTTCCTTATTATTTTAGCTTTGAGGATTATTAATTGGTTTAATGGGATAAATGGGTTCTCAAATCAAGCTTCACAAATATTTTAAGGTTTTTTTTTTAAAATTATTCATGTTTTTGTCAAGATGGAGGCATAATTGACAAGTTAGTTTTTGAGGGATTTATATTATAGAGGATGAGATAGTTGTTGAAAATTTATTTAATTGAGGGATCATATGATATTTATCTAAATATGAATTTTTAGGTACTAAAGATGTTTCTATTGAAATTTTTGGGCTATGCAAGTTCTAGGTAGGGCTACAAGGAGTCTAGACATGCCTAGTCTTTAAGATGTTTTTTTTTCATAAGATCAATGAATTAGTATTTAAATGTGAGTTATTAGGTTGTATTATAGAATTTTTCCTATTTTTTTTGTGGCATGAAATTTTTTTTGTGGTCCTTGAGGCGGTTTAAGAGAGAAGGCTAGTAAGCCTATGTGGTGGTTCTTCATGGTGTATGGAGATCTGGAAGATGCTGAACTGATGCAATGGATCAAAAATATTAAGGGGGTCCCTCTTATATTTTTATTTTTGATTTCCATTTTATTTCATTACTTTTTTTTGTTCTTTATTCATTGGTTACAATTCTTGGTTGAAAAAGAATGTTGGCATGTAGTAAGAAGGATGTTTTCAAGACAAGAAGATGTAGGCTCAAGGTAAGGGGGAGTTTGTATCATATTTCTAAGGTTGTCTTTTCATTTTTATTGTATTTTCATGTCCTCAAAATAATTTTTTTCCCATTTTTTCAATGTGTCAAAGGGGGATAAAGTTCTTATTATGAGAGTGTTTGAAGAGAGAAAAGGAAGGTGAGTTATATGATGTGTGTTAACATCAATTAAAAAGGATGAGATTATTGGAGGGTTTATAATGATATCATGGATATTTTATTGGGGTGTCTAAGTGAGTGGATAAATTTCCTTTATATTCTAAGTGACAATGACAAATTTTATAATTTGCTTGTTCTAATATGCTTGAAGGAGGCTTGGTTGATCTTTAGTTTTGGCATGGTTAGAGATCTCCATGGATGAGTATGGTGATTTGAGAATGTGAAATGGGTCCTATAAATGGTCAATTATTATTTTATATATTTTTTTCATAATTTTAAATCATTTGGTAGTCCATAGTTTTCATCTAGACCAATTGGGTCTAGTGGCAAAAAACCTTGAGTAGGTAATTTGATGACATCACCATTTCCATGTATGGATGAGTCAGGGGGAGATGCTCATTTAGTTGTGGTAAAATTAATCCATATTTTCCATATAAAAATTTTAAATTATATTTATTAATCATGAAAAAATATATGCAAGTGTGAATTTGGGCTCTTAGGAATTTTGACTGTATTCTCCCATACATAGTCAAATTTGTAAAGTCGCAAGAAAAACCTAGTAAGCATATTGATGTAGTCATATTTCACATATGTGATAGTTTTAAACTAAGTTGATTATATATTTTTATTAAGTTTTATGCCTATTTTATTTTCCATAAATTTAAGGTCAGGTGATGAAGCACAACAAAAGATATGCATGCTCAAAGTTGGCCTCCAAGACAAGCTTTTGAGATAGTTGTCTCTATGGTAGAAAAATCTTAGTGAACATTTTAATGTTGTTATATATGAAATGTATGAGGGTTAAAATAGAATATTCACAAATTTTTATATTATCTTATGTGAGGATATCATATGGTCCAAATTTTAGAATATGCGTATGAGCGAAGCAAAAGATATGGAGGTGAAAAGTTGGCCTTCTAGGCAGATAACAATGGTCTACATAGTATATTTTTCATGATGTTAATGATAAAGACAAAATAGAGATATAATGGCTCAAAATAAATTTTATATTTAACATATATGGTTCAAAATAAGTCAGATATGTCAAAATGTTTTTCTAGTTAACAAAGATAAAGATTGAGCTTCTTCTAAGATCCAATGGTGCACATGGGATCATACACTTTTGATATAACAACGGGTGTTAAGTGAGATGGTAATAAGTGAACAATATGTAACATTATAAGTCATAAAAAGGAATTTGAGGGTGACAAGTGTCATTATCAAGTAGTTTATAATCAAGATCAAATTGTGAGTGCTATAAGATAAAGACCTAATTGATCCGCAAAGATTGACGGTGCATGTTGGGTCAATATTGCAATAATGCATGCGATGAGGTCAACATATTCAAGGTTTAAAGTTTGAAATGTGAACACTATTTATTAAATGTAAATATTAATATAATAATATTGATGGTGTATGTTAAATTTGAGCATCAAGGACTTGATAAGATAACATGGTGTTTGAGGTTTAAATATGAGCATTTGAATTCAAATATTTGAATTTAACAAAGGAAAGACTAGTACATGGTTTTTGAGCCATAACTTTTGATCTATACAGAATTTAACCATTGTGTAAAAATATAATTTTTATAGGAATATAAGGTGCATAGGTAAATATTAATTTTAAGGTCTAATTATGTCAGTCAAATATATTGAGGTTTAAATTTGACTATGTGTTCGTGCATGTTATGAAAGTAACCTGAGAAGGGTGTTTGAACTTTTTATGATGTTATTTTGATATATCATGATGAATTAGATATTGTGGAGTATTATAGACTCTATTAGGATGATATTTTTGCATTATTAAGGTTTGAATAATTGTATGTAGTATGAATATAGGTTTAGAATTTGACTGTGTATTCATTCATGGTGATTGTGTGCATAGAATGTTGTTTGATCAAATTGTGCTTAAGCAAAAGGGTACTGTGATGGTTTTTGGAACTTAAAGAGGACATACAATCATGTGGCATGGGTTCATGAGTTGTAAAGTTTTCCTATGTTATTATATTGATTTTATAAGTGTTAAAGAGTTGAATGGGTCTCCATAGGACCTAAAAGTAAATTAGGCCTATTTGAAAGTGGATTATGCTTAAGTGTTACCCATGTTATATGACTTAAGGGTGAAGGCATGTTTTTGTGTCTGATAATAAATTTTATGATATTTATAATCATGATATATATATATATATATATATATATATATATATATATATATATATATATATATGGTAAAACCAAATGTGTTGGTTTCTAGTTTTTTTAGAAGACTTGTGCAACATGTGCATGTGAGAGTTGTGGAGTGAAGGAGAAATAGGTGTGCCTAGTGGATGGGTTGATAAGTAGAGAAATTTTTTATTGTGTCTATGACATGTAGGTCATATTTATGATGTTATAATAGTTATATTATATTTTTAGGATATGTGAAGAGGTTTGAGTGTGCATATGAGGATACTTTGATTGAATACGGAGAGAGATTATGGCATGCCTATGTGAGAGGCATGCACGAGATAGAGAGGGAGTTGTTTTATGGGGTAGATAACTAGGGATACATCATAAAATGTTGATTACATTAGTTCTAAGGTGTAGGTATGCACTTCAAAGGAGGGTCTAAAGGAGTTGATCTTTATTAGGGGTAATTGTTCCTTATGAAACAAGTGTTTCATTAAAGGCCTTTAGTTAGGATGATTTGATCAAGGTTTTTTGGTCTAAAGGATTTAACCAGTCTCTTATTTTTAATTTATTATAAAATAAGGGGTCCATGTGTTGCAAGCTTAAGAATGGGTTTTATTCCCCATGAGGGTTTCCAAAAATAACTTTATGTTGTGTGTTTGATCTTGTGTATGCATTAAATGAATGAGATATCTTGTTAATGTTGCTTGATCAAGTTGATATATGTTAATTGTTTAATAGTATTTAAAGGATTGGAATTGAAATTGAAATATTTGGGCTCAATAATTCACCCCTAGTGATTTTACCTCTAACATCATGGTATAGATAGGGCCTAAGATAGGTCTAGGGCTAAGCTAGTGATGGGTGGTTTCAAGTGACACCCATTACACTCAAGTGACACTAAATACACTCAAGTGACATTTTATATGACTAAATTTTCTCCCCATTTATTTTGTAAATGAAGAAAAGTGAAATGACTAGGATAAAGGAAAAATAAGCATACATAGAATTACCTAACAGGTGAAGCCCATTAATCTAAGTCTATATATGTGAAGCATGATGAATTATGTATCATAAAAATGAAACATGGATGAATAAATAATAAGTAATAAAAGTAAATATAAAATTGAGTAAAGAGATAAGAGAGGAAATGAACAAATGCACCTTAGTGGGTATGCAAACTAATGAAAAAACCTAGTGACATCCTATGTGTGTGTATAACTAGTGATTAAATTAGTGAATAACTTTGAATGAACTAATGTATTGATCAATACCCATGTGTAGGTGGCTCATGAACTCAATAAAATTTTGAATCCATGATTTACTATGCCTACTGGATGGATCATACACTGTGAATATCTTGGATTGGACTAATGACTTGTTCAACCCTTATATGTAGGTGGCTCAAAAACTCAAGTAGGATATAAATCCATCATTTCCTACCCATGTGTAGTAGATACCTAGGTGATTAAAAATTTAAGATGTAATTAAAATTCTGGAGGATGGCTTCGAGGCCACTCAAAAACTCTAAAATTTAAAATGGCCAAGGGTCCTCTCAGACACTCATGAATGTAGCTCAGGTAATATGTGAAAATAAAAAATATTTTAGATAGAAGAAGGCATAAATATGGTGTGAAACATTATGTAAATGGTGTATGAATTATAAAACATAGAGAATGACATGGATTTTTCCATTCCCTTTGAGATGATCTGGTGCAAAATTGATCATGTAGAAACAATGTGTAAGGCACATGGCCCCAATTCTAATATATATGCATATGGTTTCTAAACCAAATTGAATTAATATGTGTCTATGTATATTTAAAATTTAAATAGGATTTATCATTTCATAGATGATGCCACTAATCGAAGAAAAATTGGTATGATTCTATGTGAGATTAAGCATAAACTAATAAAATCTAATAACCTGTGAGTAAAAATATGTAAAACTGGATTGTAACTACTATGTTATTCTATCAAGTCTAGATTTTATTATTTTTGGGATACTTTATAGTAGCATGGTTCCTTGGACATTAGTGTACTATGATAGTGTCCTCTATCAATGCTAATGTACTTATGTGTTTTTTCTATACAAACTAATTTTGATCTCTATCTGACTATTTTCATTGTGTTTTCCTATTTTTGAGATCTATAATCTATATCTATGTGCTAAAAATTGTACTCTGAGTGCACTCAAATGGCTTTCTCTCTATGAAAAACACCTATGAATTCCCCCTCTTTTGAGGGGAGTTATTTTGCCTATGAAATAATTATCCTCAAAATAAAAGATCTACAAGATGTGTTAGGATGAAAATATATATTCTATATGCATAATAAACCAATACAATGTATATATATGACATCATAATGTAAGATAATTTGAGCATAAGTTGGTAATATGATGTATGTTAGATATAGCATTCACAAGCTTGCCATTATAGATATACTAATTTAAGCATCTGTATGAATTATATAGTCTAAGAATAATCTGAGTAACTACTTGGGGTGATGGGGCATGATGTCCATCAAGGAAACAAAGGAGGAAGTAGAGATGTATGAGGTCCATTATGGCATCTAAACCTAGGTGTGCAAGCAATAAAAAAGAGACAAGTGTCATATCCATGATGCATACATGAAATCATACATATTAAACACACAAGGCATTCAAAATAGGCCAAGGGGACATAATACAAGGGACAAATGCATATGTCACTAAATCTAAAAAATCAATACATAAAAGGATATGTTTAAACTTACACATATGTAAACAATAAGAAAGGTTGGCTTAAAGACACATATAAATGCATGTTCAAATGTCTACATACACAATAAATAAGGCAAACATAAGTACATGAGAATATGTATAAAGCATACACACATTGAAAGGAAGTGGCATAGATACATAAAACAATGGCATATTTGAATGCCCTTGAGTAGATGTGGAAGCAAGAGATACAATTAAGTTTAAACTAGGAAAGCTATAAGTTAAAGTAACCATGAACATGTGGTAAAAATATCTATAAGAGAAAAGATACAGATAACTGAATCTATAATAGTAGTACAAAAAACAATGAGTAGTATGGGATGATCAATATCAGGATATAATTAATTCTAAATTTTTGTTATAGACTATAGAAAGATATAACTTGGAAAACAATAATCTATGTACGTGATGCCCCTAATGGGTGAATGTATAAATGATGAATCTATGTCACTATATATGTTCCCCTAGTGGGTAAATGATATCAAATATGGATCTATGTGTTGGACCTAAGTGTTATAAGAATTTGAATACAATCAAAGAGAATAAGTGAAACATGTATGTATGATAAATTGACTATATTAAGATAGATCGAATATATAGTAACTTGAAATTATAAATAATTTAAACATGGATATGAAAATAATCTAAATTTTGTGTTTTTGAGAAATATTTGAATGTTTTTGTGTTTTGAACATATTATATTATTTTTATGTTTTCTGAGTATATAAGCTATGTAGAAGAAACACTAAAATGAAACCATATACAAGGAGAAATTTAAGATAAACTATGTACAAGTAGAGAGGAATATACTACCCAATGAGTCTCTTAAAAGACTTATAATTAATGTGTCCTATATTAAATAGAGGAACAGTGATCATTTGTGTTATGCAATCAGGTATTTAGGATCTAAGAATTAGATTTTATGAGTGATCTATAACTAAAATTGCTTGTGAAGTAGGGATATGAATCTGTGAAGCTGACTAAACTAGCCTATGAATTATAGGGTTCTTATGGACCCATTTGGTAGAATAATTTATAACTAGTATGGATTCTCTATACTATAACACTGATATATGATTCGATGGAGAGAGAGAGACACTCTATAATCCATAATATGTCTCTGACATAGGGATATCTATAAAAAAAAGGTCTCAAAGGGAGAGTATGCATACATGATACTGATGTAATACTAGACCTCACATGTGCTAGTGGCTAAACTAATATCATGTGTGCTAATAGACATTATGTATTGAATAGGAATTAGCGTATACTATATAACTATCTATGAAATATGTAAAAAATAGTCATATAGAAGGACCTTAATTATAACCACTTGATTAACATGTATATATATGAGACATCAATGTGTGGTATATGGGATAGCCTAAAGTTTTATCCAAGGCCTACCCAATAACATGTAAAATGTGCTAGAACTAGGTGCCACTATGAATCTAGTGGCCACATGTGTAGGCCCCACATATAATGGTAGATTATATCCTTAATGGAACTCTAAACATGGACATTGAATCCAAGAATAATTTTATCTATATGAGAAATGTCCTACTCTGAATAACCCAAGTGATATAGAAGTGTGATAGTACACATGTTAACACTTGACCTATTTTCATTAATCACAATCTAAATAGGATGATGATGAATGTAGGATAGTATAAAGAGTGAATATAAATCTAAGTCATCATCAACTATCTCCTACTCTAATAAATTAATGAGAGGTTTAGCTAGATTTATAGTATGAGACATACTAATGATATTATTTAAATGATGTGTGTCCATCATATGTGTATGATAGGATGCTAGTGGTGGTTATGCCTGATAAGTGTAGTGAACACTTAAAGTGTCTATTATCTCATCAATTATCTATTTTTTAAAGAGATATAAAAATATTTTCAATGTTTTTTCTTCTATTTGTTGTGGTCTATATTCTTCTATAAGATTTTTTATAACAATGATATTAGATTTTATTAAATCTTGTATCTTATATCTCAAGTTAATGCATCGATTAGTAGTATGTCTTGATGCCCTATGATAGTCATATAATGAATTAGAATCATATTTATTTATAAGAGGCCTAGTCATATCAACCTATTTTATTAGAGGGAGATATATGACATTTCATTCCAAGAGCTACTTTACAACCCATGCTAGGGATTGAGGAAGAGTTATAAAAGGTCTCCTTGGAGGGGATGATAAAACCATGTGATGAACTGGCTCTAAAGATGTATTAACTATTATTTTTAAATTTTTATTATTCTCATTGGTATTTATATTTTATGGTTACTTATTAAAACTCTTATTAGTTGAATATGATCCAATTGTGTACTTTAGTTTGCTTATGGAGAGAAGCTTGACTTCCTATTCTTTCACTATATGAGAAATATCTGTGAAGGATGGAAAATTATTGAATGTGATAGATTCATACAATGTTGGTAACAAATTATGCTTGAATATGTCTTGGAGTTCTTTATCCAACATGGGGATAGTCATCTTTGATAATATAGTTTTATATAACAAGACATATTCAACTATTATATCACTAGAATTTTGTTTGAGTTATGCCACTTGAACATAGGAAACCTTATCATTGATGTTGATTAAAAAGTGTGCCAAAAATATATATATGCCAATGGATTGAATGATGTGATGTACTAATTATGAATATTATAAAACCATTGTAATGCATAGTGCTTTAAATGCAAGGGAATAACATATTAAGGAGCTAATTTTTAGACACATAGTCTAAACATACTATTTGAAAATCTCATAGATAGTGATCTAGGTCACCGTTACCATCATATGAAGTAATATTGGGTGCCAAAAATCCAAATGGGAAAGGAGTTACTTATATATGATGTGAAAAATGTGTATGTAAAATAAAATGAGAATCTAAAGCATGAAATGGTCTAGTGGCACCCTTCTAAAGATGAAACAGCTTGGTCTATAGATCATGGATCTCATGAATAAGGTAATATACATCTAGAGAAGAAGAACTGGCCATAGGAGGTGTTTCCATTATTTAAAGTTGCTCAGTTAGAATAAGTTATTGTAAAATATAAATTTCCCCCATAGTAGTTTTAACAGTATTGTCATCTAAGGGGTTAGAAAATTGACCATTATTATATTTGTTATTTATTTTCATTATGGCTTCTAGAATCTATGCATGATCATGGCATTTTTCTAAAGGTGTATCTTTGAAAATTTTTAAAATCTCATCTTTATTGAATATAATATTTTCATTATCAAGTGGGTGGATTGTGTTTCTATTCCCATATTGTGTATGATCTTGATCTTGATTATATTACTCATGTTCAGATATATTATAATTGAAGTCCACATAAATAGGGTGTGAAGGATTAATGAGGGGGTTTGTAACTAGTCCTTTGTTCATGGTATAAGATCAAATATAAGGAATCTAAGTATTCCCAATAGGATTATCACTAAGCCTAAAACCTCTTCTTAAAGGAAGATATATAACTTTATGAGATGTCATATGACAAATAAAAGGAAATAATGCTACTAAAAAGGAATATAAAAATCCTAACACAACTAAGGGAAATAATAAAAATAAGGGTGCAAACCATAATAACATATATGAATAGGGTTTGGGTTGTATTTGAAGTAAGTTAGTTTCAAAAATTATTTAACTTTTAAGGGATTAAGAATGTAAACCCTTGGTTGTCAAAGGGATTAATACAATAAATTAAGGTATAAAATATGCAATAAACACAAACATTGATTTGTATAAGAATTAACCTAATCTAATATTTCTAAAAATAGTAATAAATGACACAAATAAGTACCTAGTTATAAATTGACTGAGATTCATGATTTGGAGGCTAAAAACTATCATAAAATCTAATTAGTATGTCATAAATAGGACCCAAGTGTCAAAAATACTCTTGGATAGTAGTACAATACCTTGAATAGTAACACACCATGCTAGTCTCATCCTATTCAACATTAGTGTCCTTTTATAGGTACTGATATGAACATCCCAGATAAGCTATGTATAAGTTTGATAGGCCTATTATTATGTGGACAAAACATGTTTTGCTATCTATGACCTATTTTATATTGATTTCTATGCAAACACTAGATCTCCATGTTGTTAAGGTATTTGAGAAGCATGAGTAGAAAAAATTTGATGTTTTATGGGTAGGTTGGATGTATTAAATAATAAATATATGTATTAAAAACTTAGGGTGGTTTTATATGATTGTATGTAGAAGTAGGGAGTAATAGGGATCAACATCATTAATTTTGCACAACTTGTTCTAAGCTTGTTTTGTGTATTTTACATCTGATTTCCATTTAGTGGATAAAGGGATAAAATTAATTTGTTTATATTGATTTGGTGATTTTTTGGAGTGATAAATATATTTAGGCCAACCCTAGGTGTCTTAATAATTTAAAGCATATCTTTTGGGGTTAAAATTAGGTAAGGGATACTAGCACAATGCCTTAATCACTAGCATGGGGTGCTAGTGTCCAAAGAAGTGCACTAATATCCAAGTGGTAGAACCTAAGGCACTAGGGGATATGATCCCTAGGGTAAACACTAATAATAATTTTATAATGTCTATGTATGTGTAATTCCTACACAAAATCTATATAAGGGTCAAAAAAGTTCCTAAGATAGGTCAAAGGCTAAGCTAGGGATGGGTGGTCTCAAGTGACAATCATTAAACTCAAGTGACATTTTATATGACCACTCCATCATTTTTAGTTATAGACATTAACTAATTTTCTATCTTCATGGACACTAACATATAAATAGGGACACTAACATTGGTACTAGTGTTCAGATTCCTTATCTAATATCTATACCTCAAAAGTCATCCAAATTTCGAATCTTTCAAATTGTATAGATTGGCCTATTTTTGTGATCTAACCCTTTTTGAGATATTTTCAAAAGGTGTGGTATAATTATGAATAAAATCCTACTCATTACCCATATATAAAATACCAAACAAGAACATATTTAATTTCATTAAATTAATTTCACAAATGAGTTCTAATACCCTAATCTTCCCTATTTCTATATCACTCATAGAAGTAGTCATATTATAGGTCTGAATCATTAAAAGAACAACCCATGAGAGGTATTTTCCAAGTTAGTAGCTATATTATTAAATGTCATTGCATATAACATATTTCACTATTTCACACATATAATCCCATAATTAAAGGTGATCTACACATGTTTGAGGCCCTCTTCAGATTTTTGGCTATGTAGGTAGTGCTCATTAATAAAGTAGTCCTTGAGTTAAACTTGAATTTGTGATCCCACCAACACATATTTGGCAAGGTGACATGACATAAGGTGAATAAATAGGGTTAAAACTATATATAGTCACATATATCCTATGTGTAGGATCCAAATATATCAACATAAATGTGGAAAAAAAAACCTTAATAGTCATAAGTGGTAACTTCAAAATAAAATTAATATTTAATAAAAGATAGAAGTGTTGAACCATAGATAAAAATGTCAAAACTAGTGTCCATAGGTCAGTATTAGTGTTTAAGACTCTAGAAATAATATTTTTAGAATCAGTTTATCTATTTCTACACATGAACATTTCAAATCCACTTATGCATCGATAAACAAACTAAGTATTATCTTTTCTATGTTGAAAGTATTATAATATCATTTATAACTATAATTTTTATATTTGGTAATTTTATAGATTTAGTATATTGTGTTGTTTAAATTAATTTAACTAGCCTAATTTTTTTAAAATAAATATCCATTTGATTAGACTATTCTAACCCCTTTAACCCTTATCTATCCAAAACATAAAAAAGGGTTAAACATTTGGTGAACCCAACCTATGAGTATTTAATTTATTCAGGGTTATTTATATTCATATGGTTTTATATATTATTGTTTATATATTTCATTAAAAAGATACAATGAATTGCTCCCCCATGCAAAATTTTATCAAATGAAACATAACCTATGATAAATAAGAGGTATATATTTAAAAATAAAAATATATTGAGCACAGACAATTTAAAACATTATCAAGTAAATAGAATCATGCACGTTGGACACATTTCATTGATCCACCTACCCTTCAAGGTTTTAATATTTATGATCATTATCCCATTATTCATCGATGACCAATGTTGAGTTCCATAGTCCATGATATTTTTAGGATCAACAAGGCTCATAGGTACTAAAAGTTAAAGCAAAGACCAGATTTGATACCACTGTTAGGAAGTAAACAAAAACATTCATCTATTCCTACATGCATAAGACTTTATAAATGTATAAACATAATACAAGATAAAATAAAACACTAAACAAGAGAGACAAACCATAATACTAGATATACATGGAAACCTTTTCAAAACTAGTAAGGAAAAAACCACAGGGCAAAGGAAACATCTAGACATCAATATTTTAGCAACTCTCTCTTTACACAAAGCTCCTCAAGCAACTCCTTCAAGTGAGTAAAGCTTACAACCAAGATTTATATGCTAAAACAAATAAGATGCAACATACATGTAAATAATGTCAATATCATAACATCTGAGGGAGCTTATAGCTTCTACCTTTATGAATCCATCATGCATCTAGGTGAGCAAAGCAATCCAAACATTCATGATTCAACCTATAACCTACATATGATGCTTACAACCCAAGAATTTAGGTTTGATAAGTTAATCCTAATCCTTAAAATCTTTAACCTTTGTTAAGCATGGGATATACTGAGAGCGGGGGAGGGGGGGTGAATCAGTATATCATAAATCTTATAAACTTTCCCTTAATAAAATTCCACTTAACCATACATTCAAGATATGAAATAAAAATAAAATAATAAACACCACACAAGATAGAGAGACACCAGATTTAACGTGGAAAACCAATGTGGGAAAAACCATGGAGAACAATCTTGAGTATATGAATGAGCACCAACTCAAACTAAAATATTCACAAGCACCAATTGGCAAGAGAACCAACCCCTTTGTTGAGCACCAACATAGTAACTATTCATGAGCACCAACCCATAGGAGCACCAACCCCTTTGTTAAGCACCAACATAGAAACTATTCATGAGCACTAACCCATAAGAGCACCAACCCCTTTTCTGAGCACTAACATAATAACTATTCATGATAACCAACCCACAAGAGCACCAAACCCTTTGTTGAACACAAAAACATCAACTATTTGTGAGCACCAACTCATAGGAACACCAACCCCTTTTGTGTATACCACACAACTATCTCTCAATGTTGTTATCTCAACAGATTATAGTTCATTACAATATCTCTTTCCTCTCTCTCCTCTACTCTTCTAAGCTATATATAACAATTAAAAATCATACTCTATCTTTCATATTACAAATGGCTTCTCAAGCCTTTATTTATAGCTGTCCAAATGACCTTTGGCCTTCACCCTTTGTGACCTTTCAATCCTCATGGAAAATGGTGCCAAAATTGCATGACCCTTCATATCCTTACATTTTAAAAGTCATATGGTGACCCTTCATAAGAAAAAGCATACTTTCCTCTTTTTTGTTTATCTTGGTGACTTTTCATATTCCTCAAAGTGTCCCTTCATGAGAAATTGTGCCCTTCCTCTTTTGTGTTCACTTGGTGACTCTTGGAATTCCCCAAGATGACTCTTCATGGGAAAATGCATCCCATTCTTCTTTTGTCTTTACCCTATGACTCTTTTACTTCTCCATGGGCCCTCTTTTGACATATATGCAACTAAAAATATATTCATTAATATTAAATAAATATTAACACACATTATCCAAGATATAACTATTACAAACATCATTAAATGCAATGGGGCCTTTATCACCAATAATGTTATACCTTTGACATCAATGACAATATTTCCAACAAAATTTAACCATGGATCCAAAAATGGATAACCTCCAAGAGTTCTTATATGATCAACTAAATAGATGACATTATAATGAGAGAGTTCAATGCTTTATAGCATTGTCATATAATGTGAGAGAAGAGAAAGAGGGAGAGATAACTTCATGGATACTAAAATAAATTTGCCACATTTGAGTGGGTTTATATTAATCCATAGTGGTGGTTATCCCCATGTGCCAAAATTCATAAAAAAAATACTCTCCACTTATATGAGAACATGTGCCACCTTTATGTGGCTCCAAACTTGCTTCCCACTTCCACAAGTGAGTCCAAACACTCAATAGTGTTCTTCATGTCTTCATTATCTAAGGGTTAACAAAGTGGATGCTACACTTTATAAAATATCTAAGCCACCCCATATGACTCTGATAATTGTGCCCCACCCACATATGTGAGGCCAATCACCAATAATGATTTCTTTTCTTCTTTCGTGTGCTCACACAAGTCCAACAAGTGTTACAATCACCTTTTGACTTTATCTACACATGTGAATCATGGGTCCCCTTAAAAATTTGATCCTTTCATGACCCTTTGTATTTTAAATCATTTGAAACCACCTTGAACACACCATAAGACCCTCCAAAAGGCCCTCCTACCACTTCACCATCTTATTACATCATCCACTACATCATCGACCACATCACATGCATGCCATGTGACCTATATGCCACATCACTGCACATGACTTGGGACCCTCCATGAGGCCCACATCTTAGGACCCACTACTTTAAGCCCACCATGGGACCCATTGTGGGACTCACTGCCATGTCACCATGAATAATGACTGTTGAGTAGTGCCTATGAATATTTCTCATGAATAGTAACATGTGAATAATGACTTCACACCCAATGGATATTAGTAATAAAAAAATTTGGTGATCATATCATGGTGATGGTCAACATTTTCCTCTACCTCCTAAAATAAAATTGGATACACATGGGCCCCATTTTCCATCATTTAATCATGACTTTTTTGAAATATTCATAAGGATATCATGGATTCCTTACAATCTCCAAATAATGTACTATTACCAAATGTTCCAACATTTGAAAATAATTTATCATTAGGAAAGATTCTAATATTTTCAAATGATGTATCATTAATAAATATTCCAAAACTTTGAAATGAGGTAACATTACTAAGCCAAAACTTTTAAATAATCTAAAATTACCAAAGGTTCAATTTTTTTGAAAGGATGTACCATTACCAAAAGTTCCAAAACTTTCAAATGAAGTCCAATTAATAGAGGTTATAAACTTTTAAAATCATGGAAATATCAAATAAATTACTCATAATGATGAGACATCCATTATTACTATGTTTCAAATAGATGGTGAATTATAACAAATGATTATATCTCTGTAAATATCAACAATATCTTCTACTTATCTTATGTCTATGATGAGTACTATAAGATAACTCCAAAGGAAATTTTCACTTATAAAATTACAAATTTTATCATATAAATGTGATACTAATGATAACATCTTAAAAACTAAACCACATGAAAAATGTGTATTTTTATATACTTATCCAAAAGATTTTATCATGCCAAAGTTACCTTTAATTTTTGGTTGAGAAGATCCTTCCAACCATATAATTCAATACATACATTATTTTAATCATTGGGATAAATATGGGTGAATATTTTTGAAATAATTCCATGGAAGCCTCAAATAAGAAGCTTGGGATTGGTTCTATAGTCTACAAATGGTTCATTAATTAAATTTAATTAGTTAGAATATGTTTTATTCTTTGCATTTAATACACATAATGCATCCAATTTTACATTAAAACATTTACAAAACTTAAAATAACATGATGATGAGTTTAATAAAGATAATGCTATTTGATTAAAAAATGCATGCTATTCCTTATCATATCAACCTTTAGATTTGGAACTATATTAATTTAGTAGAGGTCTTACTTATCCAAGAAAATAAAGGGAATTACATAAATGCTATACCTTATTTAGACACTTACATATGGATGTGCATAAATATGCTTATTTTATACTCAAATTTAATAAATAATTAAATATATATCCTAAAAAATACAAAATATTTGTTAAAGATAGATACAATGGGAATTAATTTCAAAGAGAATATATAGAACAAATATGTAATATTCCAAATCTTTCTATGATAAATTTGTAAAATTTACTCAATACATGACCAACATCAGATGGACATACTCCAAAACCACTTCTAATTACACCAAGAAAAAAGCATCCTCGCCACAAGGATTTAACAATTTCATTATTCATGGGTGATATTATTTTTACCATAGCCATATTGAGCCTATAGAAAAAAAACCTATTTTAATGTAAGATGTTTGCCACAAATTGGTTATAATATCAAATAATTAAATCATAAGGTAATTTTTAAGGACTCATTGGGATACATAATATTACCAATTACTTGATGTCAATGTGTTGTCTAAATGAAAATTTTGTTTATGACACATACATATCAACACACTTTTATATTGGTTAAAATTTGGTTATGCCAAATGGAAGATAAAATAGATCAAAATCAACAACGTATTTCATTTTCCACAAGGTAAGATTAGCTCAAATACCACACAATGGTGATGGTTATTATTCTAATCAAATAAAGAGAGAATAGGAGTATGCTATGAACATTTTTCAATCAAAACACTAATAATTACAAATATTATACATTAAAATAAACTTGACCAAAATACATAAAATATTCAAAAACTAAATAAATAAAAACATCAAATATTCCAAAAAAATACAAAAACATTTAAATAAATTAAAAACATATAAAAATATTCATCGTACACATGTTTACTATCTCCTTGGCATATATGTTGTTTAATTTATGATACTAGATATAAACAATTTATTTTATATACAAACACATGTTTCACACATAATCAAGTGTGATACATGCATACACTAGATCCATGATACATTCACATATAGATGTTGGACCTTTTGTCTTCCCATGTGACACAGTATGTTGGGATATTTTCTCCCTTGATCATGATTGACACATGTTATATTATTTTATGATCATTTTTACATTATCATGTTAAACCTATATAGTAATGCTAAAACATGTCTATACTCATGCTTACATATTACACCATGTATTTGATATGTTATTTTACATGATAATCTATTTTTTTTACATATATGCAAGGATTAGTATGATATGCTTATGATATTTAATTTTACTTCATTTATTCACATTATCACTTCCTTGAGTGTACTTCTTGTTTTCTATTATCTTGATTATGTAAAATTTGAATATGTTCCTTACTTTTAGGATCTTATTCCACTGAGTATCATTTACTTATGTGTGGAGATTTTAATATGTCCTCCATTTTAGTGTGTGACAATTTAAAATTTACCTTGTTTGTGGTCTCTTTAGACACCTTTTTTGTGGCATTGAGTGTTCTTGTGTGTGTGCCTTATTATTTTTTGAGTTTGTACTATTAATTTAATGACATTTCCATTATTCATATTATGTATATTATTCTTTGTTATTATCACATACTATGATTTTCATTTACACACACACACACACACACACACACACACACACACACACACACACACACACACACACACACACACACACACACACACACACACACACACACACACACACACATGTTATTCCTATATGTTACTTTCTTCATACACAAATAATAAATTTATA
This sequence comes from Torreya grandis, assembly GCA_037957365.1. NCBI lineage: Eukaryota > Viridiplantae > Streptophyta > Pinopsida > Cupressales > Taxaceae > Torreya > Torreya grandis. Next base: position 735,800 of record JARHVA010006474.1, on the reverse strand, counting down.
TTATCTTTATAATAAGGTGAATATCAAATCTCATTCCCCTCAACTCAAAATGGGGGGAATATTAATGGGAGCATGTTATAGATACATGACTCCACACACATATACAAAGTACTTTTATACAATTTACATGATTCACATATAGCCTTAGGTTAGAATCCTATGCATTTGATACCAATATATATAGATTTTGGACAAAGTCTGTTATATTTGTGATAAGTATTATAAAAATCTATTGATCAAAGGTTAAATTTTGGTATATATTTCAATTTGAGATACATCAAAGGTGCATATGCCATGAAAGTGCACTAAAAATAACAAATACATATTAAAACCATTTTACCTAGAAGCACCTCTTTTATCCTTTCCTATCTATATTAGTTGGCTCCTTTTAGTAGTGGTTGAGATTAAATTCCCTATATAGACTTAACACTACTCACATTTTATAGTTTGATTTGGTTATACCACCTAACTTAGCTTTGTTATACATTCACTTGAGTTATGCAATTGAAATTCAATGACTCAATGGGCATGTCACAACTCACACTTGCAATAAATTAAGGGAAAAATTATCCTCTAATTTCCCTTTTTAAATATCTAAGTTTAAGTCATGAAATTCTTTTATCTCCAATGATTAATAATGGAACATATTTACCAAAGCAAATTACCAAGAGGAAACATGATTTTATTGACACATAGGTTTATTCCTTCCTTTCTCTCCTTACTTTTCAAACATTTAAATTATTTAATTTTATATTATATTCATTTATTTATACTCTCAGTCTCTTAGTTACACATCATACACTAGAAAAAAATTCACTAGGGCTCAAGAAAAGGTAAGATTTGTTGTAAGCATAAATGCACACATTTATTTCCTTTAATCTAGTAATTTCATCCTTATGAATTAATATATTAAAGGTGTGGGAATTTAGATACTAAAATATGATTATATATATCATATCAATCTTTTATACTTGAAAAATACCAATGAAGGATCAATCCTTCAGTTATAAACATTTCTGTTGCTGAAAGGCTTGTATTAACCATCTCACTATACCTAATTGCTTATCTTATAGACTAACCCTATCATTCTAATGACCCAGATACATTATACATTACATTGAGCTATATATATGATTTATATCATTCATTTTCCATTACATACCTTTAATAATTTTCTATCTTGTTGGACACTACCACCAAATAGGAACATTAGCATTGACACTAGTCTTTAAACTCCTTATATAGTTTTTATACCTTAAAAGTCATCCAAATTTAAAATATTTAAAAATATTTGGGTCCACCTATTTGTCTTATCTAACCTTTTTTTGAGATATTTTAAAAATTTGTGGTATAAGTATAAATAAAATCCTACTCATTACCCAACAATAAAATACAAAGCAAGCACCTATTCAATCTCATTCAATCAATCAAACAAATGAGTTTTATTGCCATATTCTTACCTATTTCTATATCAATCATATGAGAAGTAATATTATAGGTATGAATAATTCAAATAAAAACTTATCAACACTATTTTTCAAGCTACAATATTGATCATTATATTTTATTTCACCTATCATATAACACCCTTGTGTACACACAAGATGAAACATAGGGGAGAAATGCATATGCCTTAGGCCATGTTCAAAATTATTGGTTATATAGATAGCTATAATTAACAAAGAGGTAACTTCATGATCCCATTAACCCATGAAAAGTGACATGACCTAAGTTGAATAACTAGGGTTTGAGTTATATATAATTATATATATCATGTGTGTGAAATCTAGATACATCAATTGAAATGTGATAAGAAAACATAATAGGCACATATAGTCACTTTTTAATGCAATGAATATTATGTACACCTATATACATCAATTGAAATGTGATAAAAAACATAATAGGCACATATAGTCACTTTTTAATTCAATGAATATTATGTACCAAACATAATCATTAATCCATAAAAATTGGAGTTGATAGTAGTTTTCATAGGTCAATGGTAGTGTGTAGGCCTCTAAATATAATATTTATATAATATGATGATTAGATATTGAGCATTAGTTTGTTTGTTTATAAACCTATACATCTTAGATCTACCTACATATCTAAAAACTAGCTAATTATTATCTCTTCTTGTGTTTCAATTATTAAAATATCAAGGTGACATGACCGAAGGTGAATAACTAGGGTTTGATTTATATACAATTATATATATCATGTGTGTGAAATCTAGATACATCAATTGAAATGTAATAAAAAAAACATAATAGGCACATATAGTCACTTTTGAATGCAATGAATATTATGTACACTTAGATACATCAATTGACATGTGATAAAAAAACATAATAGGAACATATAGTCACTTTTGAATGCAATGAATATTATGTACCAAACATAATCATTAATCCATAAAAATAGGAGTTGATACTAGTTTTCATAGGTCAATGGTAGTGTGTAGGCCTCTAAATAGAATATTTCTATAATCTGATGATGAGATATTGAGCATTAGTTTGTTTTTTTTTATACCTATACATCTTATATCTACCTAGATATCTAAAAACTAGATAATTATTACCTCTTCTTGTGTTTCAATTATTATAATATCAAGGTGACATGAGCTAAGGTAAATAACTAGGGTTTGATTTATATACAATTATATATATCATGTGTGTGAAATCTAGATACAACAATTGAAATGTGATAAAAAAACATAATAGGCACATATAGTCACTTTTGAATTCAATGAATATTATGTACCAAACATGAGCATTAATCCATAAAAATATGAGTTGATACTAGTTTTCATAGGTCAATGGTAGTGTGTAGGCCTCTAAATAGAATATTTCTATACACTGATCATGAGATATTGAGCATTAGTTTGTTTGTGTTTATACCTATACATCTTAGATCTACTTACATATCTAAAAACTAGCTAATTATTATCTCTTCTTGTGTTTCAATTATTAGAATATCAATTGGCATTGTACTTTCTAATTTTTTTAATTTTATAGATTTAATATATTGTGTTATCTAAATTGATTTGATTAGACTAATTTATAATAACTTTATTCATCTATTTAATCATGATTCTAAATCCTCTAACCCTTATCTATCTAAAATATAAAAAAGGGTTAAATAGAAAGTAGTAATCATAAATCAATGAGTAGGTCATCCTTGTCAAGATTGAAGTTGATATATCCTATATTTTCCTTGAGAATATTTAATTATATTTCCTCTTCTTCCACTATCTTTAATTGTTCATATTTTATGTTTGTTGATTTCATTGAAGGTTTTTCCTTTTATTGAGTACCATTTTCATCATGTTGAATCTTGATTATATTTACTTAATGTAAGAAGGAACTATATTAATATGTTTTATTCCATATGGATTGAATAGGATATAACCATTTTAATCCTAACATTAGTGTCAACTTGGTGGTAGAATGTGTCACCATATGCATGTATCAGTTACCTTTAGACCACAATATATTGGTATGGTAATATATCCAAGGAATGAACCATGAAGTAGATTGAATAGGTATTTAATGTTGTTCCCAAATATTCATAATAATATAACACTACATAAATTTTGGAGTTAGTCTTCATCAATTTTGATATGTTATCGATAAAAACCTTATATATATATATATATATATATATATATATATATATATATATATATATATATATATATATATATATATGTTATCATAGTCATAATATATAGACATGGATGTTTTTTTACATTTTTTAATAAATTTTGGTGTAACTTATTAGTGAGCATTATTATTAATCTTGCATCACTTTTATGGTGCCTTCTTTCATGCATCTTCAAATATTATTTTGTATTATGCTGAAATTATCTATGTCATGTATTATGATTATATGGTATTCACAATATGATTTTCCTTCTTGATGTGAAAGATGTCCCATGAATTGATGTCCAGTACATGGTAATTTGTTGAGATTATGATCAAGTAATATTTGAAATATTGTTGTTATTTTATCTTGAAGACTATTTACTTGTAATGTTGTTGGAGTCTTGGTATCTAACATCTCCACATTATTTACTAAAATATATGATTTCTTCTTTGTCAAAGTCATTTTGGTTATAGTGTTTACTATGTTTTATATGATAAAATATTTCAAATATTGTTTGAATTATAAATATATTGATGATTTGTCATTTTTATTTTCCTTTTCCCCTCAAAATATGTTGCTTGAATATAAATTTTTGGTTTGTCACTTTTCTTTGTATATGAATTATCTTGACATCTTCTAACTCCAATAGGTGTGAATATAGTATGAAATAAATATTCATCTAAAGGATTTAAGTGTAACTTTCATAGTTAGTCACCTGTCATATCTTCCATATTGGTATCATTTACATAATATTTTGTGACCATTCCATCATAATTTTTTAAATTCACCACTAAAAGAAGTTTAAGAATATGTTTTTGTTGATCTATATTATCTCGTGGTTCATGTTATATATCTGATTTATATGTTGTGATTCATTTATTATAATTTTTAGTGATTTATTCACCAAATTTATATGTATACATATGAGATAATCCAATGGGTTATGATGGAGGAATTATAGAATGAATTTCCAACTTTTATTGTGATTAGTTCTTATGGGTAGTTTTCATCATCTTAAAAAATATGAAATAGTCATCATATATTGGTTGTGTATAATATTAGAATTCATGTATGAATTTGATATATATATATATATATATATATATATATATATATATATATATATATATATATATATTTAATTTTGAGGGTAATTATTCCACTTATTCCATATCATGTATCCAAAATTACCCCAAAATTAAGTTGTAATGTAATTTATTAGGCATAATGCAGAAGGTAATAGGTACCATCTTGGGACATAGTTTTACATATAATGATATGTTACAAAGTATTTATCAAAAACTATGTCAAATAATTTTACTGTTTGATATGTTTTTTTACTAGTATATAGGTTGATCCCCAATTTTTTTAATAATGTTGTGTTACACATACTCAATCTAGAACCATTATCTACAAACACACATTTTACCTTTTTAATTTTCACTTGAAATTGAGTGAGTAATGACTGATTTTTCTCTATTGTGTGTTGTTTAGGTAAATATTCTTTGTCAAAGGTGATGAATTTTAAATATAATTGAATGTATTCATAATATAGGAAAATTATGTAGGTTTTATAACACCAATGAGAATTTTGTCTCACAATTCCTCATATAGAATGTATTTGTAAAATATTGATCTATTAAGTAACTCCAGGATATAATTTATAGCATGGGTGTTCTCTAGTTGATATATGATATCATACCCTTCAAGTTTATTATATTTCATTACATAAGGTTGAGGGTATTGAGGAGGAACATGTTGACTACCTTCATTGTAACAAACTTGATGGGGAACCTTACCTCATCTAGTGTTGATAACATGGATCATAAAATCCAAAATAAGTGTGGGATAATAATGGGAGTGGGATGGTAACTAGTAAAAACTTGAGGTGTAAGGAAAGGAGGAAAAAAAGGAGTCATTCATGGCATTTGGCATCTATTGGTAACAAAATTAAACTTAGATGGGATGTTGGAACAATATTATTTGAGGAAGGCTTATTATTATTCATTGTTAATTTTAGCTTTATTAGTGTTATTAGATTTGATACATTTTATTATATTATTGGAAAAAATGTAACATGTAAAGTGGAACAATATGAAAATATTACCTTCATGAATTGTATTAATAAATAAAGATAATGTTCATTCATTATAGATATGGGTGATGTTTATTATTAGGGAATAATTAGAAATCATGTTTGAAAATAAAACCATAAGGCTTAAATCTAAAGAACCAGATAGATGAAACCCTAAGGGAAACTTAGGGTTTGACACATCTTAATAAATTTACAAGTTAACCAATATTTCTTAATTTAATTTGGCTTTGGAAACCCTAATATGATATAAACTAGTAAATGAATATAGATTATAAGATATGGCATTCAAGCATTCATTGTAATGTGAATTATTTAAATTGATTTCAATGATTTGACAAGTGGCATATGATAAATATAATAAGTACAACAAAGGTATAATTAGTTAATTTTTTATTGATTGGTTGATTATGATTATGTTTTGCCAATGGAAAATATATTGAAGCAAGCCTGTGATTCATCCAGATCTAGAATTGTGTTTTTATTTACACATGTTTAGTTATATTATATTTGGGTGAGTATCAACTATCCAATCACCCCTATTGATGACTAATCACTACCTACATATTTGATACTCCAAGGATGGAACATAAGCCACACATAGTTATCCCACCTAGTGTGATTGTGTAATTTTTCTCCTTTCATATCTCAATAGAGTTATTAATTTGGATTTTTTCCTTTAAAATGGTTAATTTGACTTGGATTATAATTAATAATATTAAATCATTACAAATTTGAGAAAAATAGTGTTTTTTATTTATGTACTTTAGTAAATAATTGTATACCAGATAAGTACTAGGTCCCTTATCAAGTGAGGCCTTGAGTTCTATATATATAATTCTAATTGGGTAATTTCTCACAACATCAACATAATAGGTATATGGGATAACCATAAATAAATATTTTATTCTAAAAAGTAACTCTTGCTATAAGAGGGTTATTATCAAAAAGTGTAAGTCAATATTAACTAGTGATACTGACCAAATATGACATTAGTGACCTATGCATAGGAGGACCAATATAAGAATTTAATAATCTATGTGAAACATAATCTATAAGTTTTAAATAAAAAATGAGTTTCATGTAAGTGTGTAATATTAGAATGGAAGGGTCAAACTCATAAAGTAGAATTTAGTTGTGAGAGAATATTGGGTTGGGACTATATTTGTGTGAACAATTAATGCATGGTAAATCTATGTCAATTACTTCATAACACATTTTAGTATCTATAATTTTGATAACTTTTTTGATGTTTATTTTATATATAAAACACTCACTTGATTTATAAAGTGAAAAATTGTGAAGATAATAAAATATTAATGTGTTGAGATTTGATTTGATGCAAATATTTCAAGATGAAATTAGGAAAAAAATCTGAGCTGAATGAGGATGGATTGAGAGAGAATTTAAGGGGAAATATCCTTTTACTCTATTTATAATTTTAAAGTAGTATATCTTGATTAAATTTATTTATTTATCTATTTTTTTGAGTCAAGATTATTTTGGATTAAAAAGGTGTGATTATGATTTTGCATACCATGAATCACTAAGTCTTACATAAATGAATATTTTAGTACTTAAATGTACAACACAATATTAATCATGGTTATTATATACCATTGATGCATATTGTTTTACATTATATCAAAAATTAGGTTAATTAAATATTAATCAAAATTATTGTTAGAAATTAAAAGCAAAGAACAATAAAGGCAACTATCTAACAATCTATACATCTATAATTTTTTTCCATTTGATTTTATAACATAATAAAAGATGAAAATATTAACATGTGTTATGACCATTCTAAATTACAAGAATAATTTCGATACCAAATAATATATATCAATTTAATAATATACCATAGATGTAAAAAAACAATCCATAGTGTCTAACACATATACATAATAAAATACTAAAATATAAAAATGAATCATATATATATATATATATATATATATAAAGTTTCATGGTACATCAACTACAATGATACTTCTCAAAAATATGTATACATTGATACACAACAGCTCATGTCTCTCCCTAGCCCTCAGATTAGGCATATGTAGTTAGACTTGGCTTATGTCACTATGGTGTAAATTAAGGAGGACCCATGACATGATGTGATGCCTATCTTATAGGTCTTTTAGAATCCACTAGATAAATTTATCTCCCTAACATAATCCTCCTAGTTGATTACTCTATAAAAAAAATTGCTTGATGTTCTTATGGAACTGCCCCTTCCTATCAACTCCTATAATATGTAGCCTAATCCATAATTATCATAACCTTATCCAAGGCTTCCAACTATCATCATCTTATCAAAATATCTCTATCTTCATCTAATTTATCACATAAAATGTCTCTCTCCTATGTCTTTGAGTTATATCTGTGTCATCTAGAGTCTGAGTGGTTACATCTTATGTATATATCCCTACTTCCAAACCATTTCCCTCTCAGTAAAGTTTATCCATATGTGCCTATAGTTTTTTAAAATGTCCTTATATTCATGTGATTTATGTAGACATGTAATTCCTAACACCATTTGTGTTTAAATAGTCAATCTTACCTGAATTACACTTAAATACACATTTTAGATCAAAACCATTAAAACACCCTAAATGGTTAGAACTTGTCATTTACAAGTGAGAATTTAGGTCAAAGTATCCATAAATGGGGAAATGAATTTTATGAGATACCTAAATTTGATCAATGCATTTCAAATCAAAATGATGATTTCATCTTTTTTTGCTTTGGATCACTCTTTTCTTCAAATTCATTAGTACAAGTCATGTACCATTGTTATTTCATGTTCATAACATCCTAAATGGGAAGATGGTTCCAACGCATCTAACATCACCTTCTAATTCTTTCTAAGTTAAATTATAATCCATTAATATGACTTTCTCTGATCATTTTGCTTAATTGACAACTAATTTCTAAAGAATTACACTAAACTTGATTAACCTTGCCTAAGATAATTAATCCAAATTAAGAGCTTAAGTAAGAATTCCCTGGAAATTATTGAATATCTCAATATTGGAAATTTATTATTAATATTTGCATCACCTAGTGACATCATCTATGGGGTGGCATCCATAAGCTATAAATACACAAAGTATTAGGAATATGGGTCTCCCATGCCTCCTTAATGCTTCCTTATCTTAAATATTTATGGAGATATTTATAGATTTAATTACATAATTGAATTTATTCATGGCAATACATATCCATATTGAGATATATTGTCATGGTTGATCTTGAACTTGAAAATCTATAAATATAAGAGCCATGAACATAATTTTTAATCTTGATTTATGTAGTGTGGTATAATGTTAAATTGTCTCCACAACCCTTTATGTTGATCATTGTGTTTCATTATCAAGCTTCATTTGATAGGCTAGATTAGATATTTCATATACTTTGAGCCTAGGTTATGCAAAGAGTTCTTGAGGCATTGGAGGAGTTTGGCCACCATTATTGACAAAGGCAAGAGCTCTTGATCAATAGGAGAACATGCTTATGAGCCACTTTTGAGAAATGAAGTCACTTGGGATGGTAATGGTTTAATTTATTTTATTTGTATCTTATTATTATTAGTAAACACTACATGAATAGATGGCTTAAATTATTTATCTCTTTATACATTTTTATTTGGTTTTATTAGAGTAATGCTTGACTAATAATTTTATGTAATCCACTCTACATTTTGGCATGCCCAGTGGGACCAAACCCCACTAATTTCATTGAATAGCACCTACAAGTAACATACTGACAATTTTCATGTAGGATCTTAGAGTGTGGAAGCAAAGAAGGTGAAGATTAGTCAAGCATTACTCTAATAAAACCAAATAAAAATAGAACCATTGTTGACAAAGATAAGAGCTCTTGATCAAGAGGAGAACATGATTATGAGCCACTTTTGAGCAATGGAGTCACTATGGAAGCTAATGGATTAATTTATTTTACTTTTATATTATTATTATTAGCAAACCCCACATGAATATATGGCTTAAATTATTTATCTCTTTATGCATTTTTCTTTGGTTTTATTAGAGTAATGCTTGAATAATCATTCTATGTAATCCACTCTACATTTTGGCATGCCCAGTGGGACCACACCCCACTAATTTGATCTAATAACACCTACAAGTAACACACTAACCATTTTCATGTATGATCTTGGAGTGTGGAAGCAAAGAAGGTGAAGATTTGAGAAAAATCCATTTTTTTGTAAGTCATAGTTTTGTTCTTGAGATAACCCAGCTTGACTATGTAACGTAACTCATATGCTAACTTGATTCAACTAAAAACCCAACTCAGCTCCAAACCCAAATCAGCTCCCAACCTAAATTAGATCCCAACCTAACTCAACTACCAACCTAACTTAGCTACCAACCTAACTTGGTTGCTAACCTAACTTGACTATGTAACCTAACTCGACCGCCAACCTGACCTAACCTAAGAGTTTAATTTTCAATGTTATTTCCAAACTAACTCAGCTACCAACTTAAATTTATTTCCAACCCAAATCAATTTCCAACCCGACTTGGATACCAACCTAACTTAACTGTGTAACCCAACCCAACTTGAGAGCTCAATTTACAAAGTTATTTGTTTCACTTGGAAAAATACTTCAAAGCTAAAAGAAATGTTAACCATTTATTATAAGATTTACTTGAACAAGTGATAAAATAAGATTAATTATTACTTTTACACTTCTTTTTAGATGTTCCAAAAATAATTGGGCATTTTCACTTTGGGTTTAAAGAGGAAAACTTCCATGTTTATGATGAATGCTTTTGATTGATCTTTCAAAGTTCACAACTTAAAGCTAAGGGGCTAAAATAACAACACCACAAATTTCATTTAGTTCTATAAAACTGAATACACTTCAAAGTTTTTTTTAATTTGTTTTCATTATTTATTTATTCTAAAATTATTTTAGTAAATAAAGAGTTGTTCGTGTATGTTATCCCATACGTCCCCTTTAGGGAACTTTTGGGATCAAAAGTACCAACTATTTTTTGGGTGGTTTGAAATTATTTCCATTTATGCATCTTAAATCCAAGAGGCTAGTAATTAATCTAATCAAACATTTTCAATTTGGTGTAATGAAATTAACCTCACTTCAATTATTTTCAAACTTGCTTGTTAATTGTGTCTTTTATAAAAAAAAGATGTGTGTATGCTCTCCCATCCATCCCCTTTGGGGAACTTTTGAGATAAAAATCACCATCTCATCACACTTTAAGCCTATTCCAAGGCATAGAAATAACATCATTTAAATCCCTTCCCAAAAAATCATAATAGTATTAGGTGATCTTGAGGTGACCATAAAGTCTTTCTATTGTGTCATTTATTTCAAGCATCTTGGCTTGTGAGGTGGAATTCATTACATCCAATGAGTTATTTAGGGAAGCCTTGACCCAAGAATTTATTTATTGACATTGTCTTCAACCCATTTCCATGGGAGGTATATAAATTGGGATCACCCCACTAGGATTGGAGGTTTGAGTGGTTAAACCACCTCCTAATGCTAGGGTTAAACATGGGATTTATGATAACATTGGACATCACACTAAACTAATTGAGTGATGGATGTAGTGGTTACAAAAAAGGGCAAGACATTTTTACAACAAGACAAGTTCCATGGACCTAAATGACATGAGCTTATTTTGGCACATTGGATGTGAAATTCCTATGCAATTGATCCATTTATAACATTTGAAAAATAATTAGTTTACTTAACACTACTTTGCCATACCTTGTCAGTTTAGGATTTAAGATGATTAATTAGTTGATTTATCTTTATATTAGATTACTTGGTCTTGTTTTGGTTCAAAATTTATTGTTAACATAAACTTCATAAACCAAAACACATTGTCCCCAAATCTAATAAACAAGGAGGCATTATGTTGTCCAAGTGAAAATCAATCTTTTCTTTGTTCAAATTTGTCATCATAAACATTATGTCATCATTAGTATAATTGGAAAAGTTATGTTGCCTATTTGAGTCTAAATTTTATTAAGTCCCTCATTTATGATTCACATTAAAAATTAAACCTTTCTAAGTTTTAAGGGTTGATATGTTAAATTGGGTTTGCCATTTGCACTTTAAACTTATTTTAACTTGGGTTCAATTTTTTATTTTTTTAATTAAGGGTTTTTTATAGACTCATCATCACACTTATCATCTTGGTGGACTTAAATAATCTTGTGCATCACTTTCACTTTAATTATTATAACACATTTTATATTATCCCCATTCCTATCACCATGTGGTAGTGTTGTGCTACCCGTTTGGTTTTAGTTTTATACTTAGGAATTATTGCATGTTTTCATATCATGAGTTTCTTAGTTTTCATTATATTATTCATAATAAAAATATATTTATTCTATTTTTCTAGTATAAACTCATCAAATTTGAACTATATTTTATAGTATTGATGTATCATAAAAATCTAGGCTTTGAGGTACTAGTTTTCACCTTGGATTTTTGAGTTATCATACCCTCCTCCTATTTATGCAACTTCAAATTTACCAAAAGTTGTGTATATTTTTGAATACATTATTCTAATTATTTTTGGTTATAAACCACCATCCTTTTATATTCTCTTTGGTGATATAGTCATTTTTTTCTAAAAATATCAAAATTCATATCTTGTTTAAATTTTTACAAAACATTGTTCAAATATTACCAAATGTTGAGAACACTCTTTTTAAATAATGACACTAAGTTACACTTGAAATAAGGTTTCTTATGGCCCTAGTTGTAAGGTAGAGGATGTTTGTGATAGACATGAGCACTCCATCTAGCTTAAGAATGTTTCCCTCTTTAAGCCTATCTATTGAAAACCAATCACATCCATGCTAGTTGTCATACATCATTCTCATCCTTCCCCTTTAATTTGTGTTCCATGCTCGAAGGTTCCTATTTTGGGGTATCCTTCTTCTCCTTCAGCTTGTGCAAGAAGTAGGCTCTACAACATGTAAAGGTTACCATTTTAGAATGTCATCCACTTCCTTTGATTTGCATGTGTGAATAATCAAGATCTATAATCAAGCTCATGTGAGAAATCAATCTCTATAATCAAGATCATGTAAAGGATACCATTTTAGGACCTCCTCCTTTAGTTTGAATAAGTAACCAAAATAAAAAGTGTCTAGTCATTACCATTCTTTTCCCATAACTAGTTTTTGATGAACTTATTGTTGAAGAACATCCATTTGATGAACCAATTATATTTTATCCCTTCTTCAATAGTCTAATTTTTGGAGAGTCCAATATTGAACCATAAACCATTATAATCACTAAACCAAATTTTCCTCACTTTAGATATTTTGTGCCAATATTCAAGCCAAAACATGAACCATTACCTCTTCAAGAGCCATCTTATGAGGATCCAAATGTGTTCAAAATTGATATTTTACAAACAATTATGAATCAAAACCATAATGTTATTTTTGAAACACCCATCTGTGACAAGTCAATGTATGATAAGTTACCTATTCATATTTTACCTATTTTTAAAGAGCCTCATCTCCTTAATAAGATAGTCTCTTTAGAGTTATCCCTTGATATTTTCCCACTCATTAAGGAGTATCACTTTGATAGACATGATTTTTTCAAAGCATCCCTTGAGTGGTTCCCTCTCTTTGAGAGGATTCACTTAGACAAGCCAGTCAATGTTGAACCCTTCTAAGATGAATCCATTTTTATTAAGCCCATTATGCCATCATAGGACATTACTTATCAAACATTCATCATTCAATATAACATTAAAGAAAAAACCACATCATATGAAGAATCAATATTAGAGTCAGGTTTCATTTTTGAATTGACATCAAATTTAACATTAGAAATAGAATCAACATTGGTTGCAACATTGGATTTAGAGTCCCTTGAATTATAAGAAGATTTATAAATAGATTATAGTCATGGTTGTTACAACATTGGTTACAATTTCCTTGTGGATCAATTTGAATATATTTGTGATCATTTTATAGGTTTTTTAGGATGATTAATTCAGCATCAACACAAGTTATCCTATTATTTTCTATGATTATTTTTCTACCTTTCATCATCATGCCATTATTATGACCTAACATAGCCACTATATTGACATTACACCTCCCACAAATGTTGATTGGGACCAACAAAATCACACTTTGTTGAACTGCATCCATGGTGACATACCACTTTCAAAATATCAAGGGGTCTAAGACCACATTCATTTATAAGAAGAAAAATGTCTTAATGAAACCTTATTTGAGGTGATAGGGGATAAGAAAAGATCAAACTTAGTATCTTTTAGTGAAACCTTTTCAAAGGTGATATAAGATAATCATATTCAAATGTTATCATCTCTTCATGAGACATTCTTGGAGGAACTATGAGATGATCAGAACAAATTCATTGTTGAAAACCTCATTGAGGTGCCAATATCTAAGAACAAAATTTCTTAACTATTTACTAAAGATATTATTCAAGATCAATTAAAAAAAAATTCTAATCTACAACATAATCAGATGGTATCTACTCTCAAGATCAAGAAACATAACAATGTGGTGCTCATATCAAGAGCATATTTAGACATCTTTGGCCCCTCTACAACCAAAATTATGTTGAATCTATAATAAAAAACATTACATGTGACTCTAAAAATTTATCTTCATTTATTACCCATTCATTATACATTTCATTGTCATCCACCTATTCATTACCCACTTATATCATTTATCACTGACAATAATTTCCTTTATCAAGGATATAAGGATATATTTTCTCAACATTTGAAGGAAGAAAAATTGAATACCAACAAGGATTACAACAACATTATTCAAGTCTAGACCTATATCTAGTTATTGACAAAGCAACACCACCGATGAGGAGTTGGGTAATAATTTTTATAAATTGATCATTCTGATTGTCTGATTTGTTAACTAAGATGAGCATCTCCATGTTAGTAAGAGTAATAGAACCATTTTTCATTTACCATTACTCCATTTTATATTGCCTTTGCATATTCTCTTGGGGGAAACCCCATAGACCATTTTATTATAGGCATTATTAGACCATTGTGTTCTATTTACCATGTTGTTTAAATTACATTGACTTGAGGTCATTTAGGACTATATAGGCAGTGCTCAATTTTTATTGAGATTAGCTTGTTCTCCCATTTTCTACGCTCTCACCATTTTGTGAGCAGTGGTTAAATTTGAATACTCTCATCATTCTATGAGAAACCTAAGCAATTCTCTCACCATTTTGTGAGTAATCTAATCCAATCATATCTTGGGGGAAACTTTGTTTCCACTATAGCCAATTTTATTTTGATCATTTCATTATACCATTTTTATTATAGAATGTATTTATTATTTACTAAGGTTTGTTTTTATCATCCTACTTATCCCATTTTGATCTTGGTTCCTTTGGTTCATCCAACACTTTCTATGGGGGGATTCTAATCTAGTTTCAACAATTTTAGAATTTTGTGTTGAATGATAGTCTATGGAAGTGTGACCTTTGATCTAGTAAGCTATATTTCATCTGTCATCTTATTTGGTATCACTGATTATAACCACCTATGGGAAAATCAGTATTATTTTGGTGCACTTGATTATAACCACCTTTGGGCAAATCAAAATTATGACATTGTTTCCTAATTATAAATACCTATGGGAAAATTAGGTATAATTATTTTTTATCATACATTATCATATCATTTGGTCATTACTATTATTACTTGTCTTGTTACTCACCTTTCTTTGTGAACTTGTTATGATCTAGTTAATTTTTTCATCACATTTTGTGTTGGCAGAATTACTATGACTTGGGATTATTTTGGGGTTATGTAGATCATTCTTAATTCATGTTGAGGTAAAATCAGTCCCTCTTATCATAAAATGTCTCCATATTGTGAGCATTTTAATTTGGCATGCTCTTTCCATTTCATGAGATGGACCTTTTTGTATCTATTAATTCTCAACCAAGTTGAGATACCTACAAAAATTCTAAAAACATTCATAAAACATTTTAAAATTCTAAAAACATTTACTTATTTTATTATTGTTATGTTGGTTTTTTGTTTTCCTATTTGGTATTGCTTCTTTATTTTATTTTCTAGGTACATCTTGATGGTCCACATATATCTCAATTATTCATATCTTGATCTCATGTTGTCTTGTTTTCTTTGTCTTTATGTTTTCTTTTTTGTTTAAATATAAAAATTTGTAACTCTAGTTTTGGTCATTGTTTACCATTATCCTTAGTTATAGGTATTAACAATTGAACCAACTCTATAAAATTGGAATATTATTCCATTCTAAGTTATTCACAATTATGATTCCTAATTCCTTTTTCTATATCAAGCACTTTATGCTCAGGTTTCAAAGTATTAATGTCAACACCACTCTGGTGAACAGTTCTCAAGAACACTATGCATAATCTTCGATCATAATATGAAAATAGGCATCTAGGTATCATGCATTTTAACAGTCAACTCTATGCTTAGACATGCATTTATTAGCATACATTATGAGTCTAATCAATTTGGTTAGTTTTGATCATCCCTCATTCCATTCTCTCCCAAACTTTAGTGAACTACATTGGCCTAAAGTTCATGTTGGAACATGAGTCTATGGAATTATGTAGGAACCATCCACTTGTCTAGCACATCTAGAGTTAGCTCAGTTAACTCTCTTCTTCTATTTATCTCTCTCATCACTTTGTGCATTCTCATATTCTTGGTTTCTTGTGGCTTTCCAAACCATTCTACCATCACATGTATGTTTTCACTCACTCATTTTAATCTATGCAATAGGTTATTTTTATTTCCAATTGCCCATGCTAGGGCACAACATTTGAACAATGTTTGAATCAAATCAGCCCTATAGGGGCATATCATCATTTATTATTTATCAGTGATCAAACACAGCCCTATTAGAGCACAATTTATTCATCATGATAAAATTTTCCCTACTGGGGCACTTCTTATTAACATTTTTTGGGGGACCACATTCTCCTTTTCCTCTAATTCTAATCTCTCCACTCGAATGCCCATGATGGCAATATTTTAGTGTGAAACTTATCTTAGGATTGATCAATGTTGTAAGTACATATTTTACAATCTTAATTTGGGTGCATTTTAAGTGTGTCCCTTACATGCTTAGATTGAATACTTCTCATTCCCCATATCTTTGAGGTCCATTATATCTCTAATTATATTTTGATCATTGATGGTAACCATGCATACAAGAATTATCTCATTTGGATGTGATCTATGCTGGGTTAATCTCTTATCATCCCTCTATTTTTGAGATTCCATCATTATCTTTTATCCTAGTATGTCCTCTTAAGGGGGAATCATGAGTCATTTCTAATTTCTTCTTGACAACTTTTTTCTTTGAAAAGACATTGATTTTCTTGAATGTCTCGCTATACCTTATTAATTAGGAACAAATTGTATAAATCCAATTCCTAACACCATTTATTTGAAATTATCAATCTTACTTGAATTGTACTCAAATGCACATTTTAGGTCAAAATCATTAAAACACCCTAAATGGTTCAAACTTGTCATTTACAAGTATCGATTTAGGTCAAAGTATCCCTAAATGGGGCAATTCAATTTATGAGATACCTAATTTTGATCAATTAATTTTGAGTCAAAATGATGATTTTACTTTTTTGTGCTCTATATCACTCTTTTCTTCTAATTCATTAGTACATGTCATGTACCATTGTTATTTTGTGTTGGCAACATCTTAAATGGGAATATGGTTCCAACGCATCTAACATCACCTTCTAATTCTTCTCGAGTCAAATTATGACCCAGTAATATGAATTTATAACTATTTTGATTAATTAAGGGACAATTTACAAAGAAGTACAATAAAATTTATTAACCTTGTTTAAGCTAATTTATCCAAATTAAGAGCTTAAGTAAGAATTCCTTGGAACTTATTAAATATCTCAATATTAGAAATTGATTCTTAATATTTACATCACATAGTGACATCATCTATGGGGTGGCATCCATAAGACATAAATGCACAAAAAATCATGGTTATATATCTCCCATGCCTCTTTAATGCCTCCTTATCCCAAATATTTATGCTGATATTCATAGATTTAATTAATAATTGGATTTATTCATGGCACACATCTCAATCTTCAGATGGATGGTCATGGTTGATCCTGAACCATTTTGGAAATATATAAATAGGAGAGCCATGAACATAATTTTTATGCTTGATTTATGTAATTTTATAATGCTAAATTATCTCCACATTCTTTTATTTTGATCATTTTTTTTCATTAGCAAGCTTCATTTGATAGGATAGATTAGAGATTTCATATACTTTGATCCTAGGTTATGCAAAGAGCTCTTGAGGCATTGGAGGAGTTTGGAAACTAGTGGTGACATAGACAAGAGATATTGATCAAGGGGAAAACATGATTATGAGCCATGTTTGAGAAATGGAGTTGCTTGGGAAGGTAATGGTTTACTTTATTTCATTTGTATCTTATTATTGTTAGAAAACCTTGCATGAATAGATGGCTTAAATCATTTAGCTTTTTATGCATTTTTATTTGGTTTTCTTGGAATAATGCTTGACTAATCATTTTATGTAATCAAATCTAAAATATATACTACTCTTAGACTTAAATAGATATCCTTATTATCTCTATCCCCCTATAATCATGTTATCTTAATATGATGAGCCCTAATATCCTCATGTAACTAGTCAAAAATGCTTTGATCCTCTTGTGATCTCACCAACCCTAATGGCCCTATTCCACATATTATATCTATCTACATCTATATAATAGGTATCATATCTATATCACCTCCATCTCCTTCCCCTAATGGTTCCTCTATTATGGGTCTCATTAATATATCCTCTTCCCTATCTACTCTAGTCTTGTATTTGATCTCCATATGCTATAACTATGTATGAACCCTATTATATATCCTATGTCCATCACCTACCTAACCTATAACCATATCTATGTATCTCTTCTATTTTATATCACAACTCTCCTAATCTTGGCACCCAATCTTGTCCCTCATGGATGCCTAGCCAAACTCACCACCAATCTCTATCTTCATGTACTCTAAGGAGCATATGGTTCCATAAATCTCATAGACCATTACCCAGTCCACCAGTTTTGATATCCATATACCATCCTCAAATCCTCTAAATCCTTTCTCTATGAAAATTTCATTATCTAAATGTGTGTCTAGTTATAATATGATGTCTCATACCAAACTATTGTAAAACCTTATCTATCCTATATTTATTAATAACATAATCAAGAATATCCATAATATAACATTGTGTCATCATATAGTACATGTATAACCCATCTTATGCCCACTAAAAATCAATATCCATATAATATATCCATGTAATATGATCCTCTTCAATCTCATCTAACTCTCTCCTTTACTAGTCTAGATCCCCCAAATGTAGTATTTGTATACCTATGATCACATGCCATACATACATGATTAGATCATCCTATAATCTCAAACTAGTATGACTTATGGGTTGTTCCACCATAATTTGATCCCATGCCCATACCTATAATAATGTCAAAGGTCCAATATCTCTCCCATCTACATAGATCACATGGTGCAAATCTCTATACAAGTGTGCTAATATATAGGGACCCCATGTAAATATGTAACCCATATCCATCATGTCACCAATCATTTCTATGAGTCTAATAGGTCATAATATCCTTATACTTCTAGGTAACATAATAAAAATAATAACAACCATGAGTACCAATGTCAATGCATCTTTCTCTAGATCAATACAGGTATTTATATCAATGCATATGTTAATTATGATTAATTCCTCTCCAAATGTCCTATATAATGTAACTACATGTGTTCAATGGCACTAATAAACCCATATCTCTTATATAAATATCCTTAATATCCTTCATACATCCTATAACATAACATTTATCTCACCCCTTAGAAGATGAAATGTACTAATCTTGTTGTGCCATCTCTCTATCAATTTTGTCATTAATGCCCTATCCACCTGAATATCTAACATCTCATCAATATAGGATAATAACATCACCTTGATTACCCCAAAACCATACTCTATGAATCTCAAAATCCATGTTATAAATCTCAAAGTTTGATCCTCTGTGGCCAAATACCTCCTACACATACACATATTAACACAATGTTAATCCTATAATTAGCTATATTTTTAATTTTTCCATAAATCACTCACATGACCTAACAAAGCATGTCTTTTTAATAACACCCATATTGATCTCCCCTAATTAAATTCACATTTACATACAATGAATTAACCATGACTACTAACTACTTATCTACTGCATTTAACAATTTCATTGTAACCTTTAAAAAATTCACTTCTACATGCAACAAATGTGCTATTCATTAACTTTCCACCTAACCCTAATGAATTCACTAATGCAATTAATGAATTAAATAATTTAATGAATGAATTTTCCACTAAATTTATCTAATTCACTACTTGTATTTTCTAATTTAAACCCAATTTGTTTTGTTATAGCATCTAATAATTTCACTATAACATTTAACAATTTATCTGTACACTTTAACAGATTCACCATTTTTGCTACCAAATTCACCAAAGTGAAAATTATGAAATCATTTAAACTAACTTTATTACACAATAAATTCCCTAGAAACATCAATCCAAATCTCAAAATCATACTTATTGGGGTCATTCTCCTTTTTGGCCTTTGATAATTCCTCACTTTCTCATTACAATGTTGATGCATATGGCTATGATCCATTCTTCTCTTCAGCCCCAATGCAAAATCACACACAATAAATCTATCAATCAATCATAGATATAATAAGTTTAACCAAATGATTTTCAAATTACCCCTACCCCTATCTATAATCCACCCCATAATTTTATTTTTTTCCTCAAAACCATTATTTTCACATTTTACAACCTTTTTTCCCAATTTTTTTAATCCAACCATTGATCAAGATCCCAAAATATTTATTACTACTTGTAATTATCAATATTATAAACTTTTAAGAAAACATGAAAACTTTTATATTTTTTATTCTATGGCTTACAACTTACCATCATCAAGATATATGGTTCCCACATCCATTTGTGTGATCCCTAAGTCTTGAGCACCATCCAAGTGTGTAGTCAATGATGAGGAAATATCATTTGTCTTATATATTCTCTATCTTTTTCAATAAATAGGGGGAAAAAATTACACATATTTTAACCTTGTAAGTATAGTATTGATTTTATTACATTTTATTAATGACTTTCCATATAACTACTTTATCATCTTCCTTCAATAATTTTTACCATTCATTCACGTTCCCATATGAACACTCAAGGACAAATCATCATAATCACTTTTAATTACCCAGGGAGACATTTTTTCCAAAATCATCAATGCTCTACTTTACCATTCTTCTAAATGGTATTGCTTCATAACAACATTTCAAAGGGGAAAATGTAGAAACTTGAATTTCACCATTTAGTTTTGAAATTCACTTTGACATGCTAGCCTTTCCCCATCCCCAATTTGAAATTAACTTAATATTTTTTCCATCTAAATTTTGAATAATTGAATAATTCTTAATTAATGAATTATTCACACCTTTTTTTCTCTAAAATTCTTTAAATCTACATTTTCCACCTCACCTAGACATCTTCCCATTTATATCAACAATGTGTTGACTCATCCAACCATCCTCCTTAACTTCATTAAGTACTTTATGAGTCACCTTATAAAATTTCAACCTCCTTGATGACTCAACAAACTAACTTGACCCATTATTGATGACTTACTCAACCAACTCCCCTTTCTTCTCAACCCATGGAACCAGTCATTATCCTCATGGATGAGGACTAATTATCCACCATTGATTATTATTATAAAATACAAAAAAATTAATAGTCATCCAATTAACCTCCATAATCCTATAAATTGGCATGCTAGACATCACTTTCATCATCCTCATTTATGATAATGAAATGCTATCAAATTTTCAAGAAAATTCAATCTATTAAAGGGTCATTTACACACTAAAATTCTACTCAATTCCTCTTTACATTTTAGAAAGGATTTAACAACCACACTCAAAGATAAAGTAACTTTTAGTCACAATGGAGGAGGCTCATAGTACTTTGGTTTTGTAAGTGTGTGTTTTATTGTTCTATTTCATTTATTTTTCTACATTGAGATTGAATTAAGTTTATAATAGGATCATTTATGTTTTTTTCATTATCTTAGTTTTAATTATATATTTATATTCATGCATTACTAATGAGGCTATCATCTTTCATGGTATTCTATGTGAATACCCGCTCCAACTCAAGGTTATTATTCCTATACTATAAATACACCATTCTATAAGTTTAGCAAACATTATATAGTAAAGAGACAGTTTGATAAGAGATCATTTTTAAAATAAAATAAAAATCTAATACTTGTTCCTATTGTATACATGGAATATGATAATAAATTTCAACATTATAAGTTCCTCTTTGGTTATGGCTATATAAGATTTCATATATTCTAGGACATAATGCATTTAGATTGAAGGACTTGTAAGGAAGAGGTCTAACTATAATAGTTAATTAGATGTTACTACAGTATTAATTATTGGATATCCCATCCTTATCCATCATGGAGTGACTATGATTTTTATTTTATGATTAGTGTATAATGATATTATAATTAGATGAGATTCATTTCAACATGTTATTTCTTTTCCAAAATTTTCTTTCTTAGTGTCATTTTGGTTTTGAATATCGTGTTTCCTTTGTTTAATTTATTTTTATGGTAGATATTAATAAGTGGTATGAGGGACATAATAACAAAAAAATAAAATACTTTCATCTCCTCTCATGAAGTTTCATTAACTGATTTCATACCTCCTTGGAACCATGGCATTAAGGCCATTGGCCAATTTCAAATTGGCTAAAGAAGCAACAAACTAAAAGTGAGGACCTAAAGATTTAGAAAATATTATTGTATTTTAGACATAAAATAACATAGAAAATTATTTCATATTTTCAGTTTAAAATGGGATACATGTTTTCAGTATTATCAGATAAATTAAAAGTGCTTTTCATATTAAAAGGAAATAAACATTACCCTTTGTCACATTAAAATTTACCTTGATATCTATAAAGAAACCAAAACATAAATAATTTATAACAATACATTTTTATAAATGACCCTTATACCTTACATATATTCATTCTAAACCTTTAGAAATATTAAAAATAAAATAAAAAAGAAAAAGAAAATAAGAATATTGAAATAAAATTAAAAGTTTTATTCTACAAAAATGTTGATTCAAGTAACCTTCATTGGGGATATGGATCCTTGTCTAACAATGTAGCAAGGCCTATAGTGGAACCAAATGTATGTCTATTAGGACTATGGATGTTAGGATAGCTATAATACAATTAAAAATCCTTCCCCTTACTATTAAATAAATGAATAAAATGAAATACCTTTAATAATTTTGAATCATGAGCTTATTTCTATCCTATGTCAAAAATCTCAAAGGTAAAGTATATGAATCACTCTCCACACATGTTTTAATTGTCAAAGGTATAAAAACTCAATATATTCTATGATGAAACTAACTAAAATGTTTAATTTTCATTTGATAATATGAATTTTTACTCTATGGCCCATTTTTTTATTTTATTAGGCAAAAGACCAAGTTTTATAAGGACCTAGAACCTAAGTATAAGTAAAAGTGTGATAAAATAGATCAAGTCAGACAGGCTAAGAAACCAAAAGTGGAAGTATCAAAATAGTAAGCTAAAAAATATAGTGGAAGATAAAAACATATATCTTAAAAATAAATTACTAAGAGAGGGAAGAGACCTCTATGAGTGCCTTAACTACCTCAGCGTCCTTCACTTGCTCTATCAATTAGTTCTTTGCGATTTTGGCTCAGATTCTATTGATCAGACCTTGAACATCCTCCTTTGGCATTATCATCCTTGGTTTCTTACATAGAATTTCCTTCTATAGTGTTTTCTTTAAGGGTGATTGAAGGAAGATTTTTGGGAATGAATATTCACCACCTTAGTGAACTATTTATATGGAGTTATATCAGCCTCAACAAAGTGTCAAAAGGATTGAATCATTGTGGAAGCTTCCTTATTAATGGAGTTCCACTCCTGAATCAATCCTACCAAGTTAGTTCTCACTTCATATAATTTATTATTGAACCCATTCATATATTTATTATTAATTTTGATCATTTTTAAAAGGGGGGCATTACCTTTACCTGATGCCTCCATATAATTATCCTAGTCAAATATTATGGGTTTTAATTTGGTTACAATGAGTTTTAAGGGGAGATCCTTGGTAGATCTCTTGGAGATGGGGATTTAGGGAAGGGGTTAGGTAATTGGTAGTGGGAATCTAAGGTAGATTCTTCCTAAAGAGAGTCATAATACATAGAATACCCTCTCAGTGGACATTATTTACCATGAAGGGTCTCAACATGTTTCACCATCAAGAGAATGAAGCCTTGGAGAATGATAGTGTTGGTTTCATATATTTAGAAGGTGAGTGTGGTGAAGTTGATGTATTTAATAAGTAATTAGGTAAATATAATATTAAAACCTTTTAAGTGATTAATTAGAATAAAATGATGCAAAAATATAAGTGTAAACTTAGCTTTCAGGGTGATATATTTCATAATCTACAAACACACCTCTGACCAATACCTTAGTAGGTCCATGTACAAAAAACCATTTTTATCAATTTTGATGGTTTCATTGGTTATAAAGAACCCCTACATCAGTTCCAACTTCTTCAACTAGTCCTTTAACTATATTTTCCCTTCATAGGACATACCAGTGACTTCGATAATCAATTCCCTAGTTATAAATATTTTTATCCCTTTTATTTCCTCTATTCTCTTTTTCCAAGTAGCCACAAACTCCTTTGATATGGATGAATCATTATTTTTAACCTTATGCATGAATTTAGAATGAATCCTTTTTTTTAATTTAAACTATACCTTTTTAATGGTGTAGACCTCTAAATAGGAGGTTAGCTCTAGTCTATCCATATCACCCCCCATACTGTTCTTGATTGTGAAATGGAAGTTTGAGAGGAGTTTGGATTTATCCATGCCTTATTAGAACTCAAAACTAATGAATTAAAAATATCTTGAAGTATAATATTTCCCCTAGCTTGATATATTAAATATCCAAGTGGTAATATGATAGAAAAACATAAATTTTAAATCCCCTTGCTTCATATGTAAGTTCTATGTGTGTGGCTATGAATTCATCACCCTATGGAATAATGGATTCATTTTGAATTTATATTATGAAATTTTAGGTGATATGGATTGCCATTTACATAAGGTTAAAACATAAATTATATACTATAAACTCTAAATAGTGTTTTACCCTCAAAGTCACCATTTTTTGTTACCAAAAGACCACATTATTTTTTGAATATAGACCCACTTCTAATGTTGATTAATTTTTAAATCACTCAAAACTCCATAAAATAATGATTGAATATTTAATTATTAGACCAATGATCTTAATTTGATTTTAAAAACATTGTTTAAATAACTATGTAATGAATTAGTCTAAGTATTTTCAAGAAAAAAGTTTTTATTGAACTTTTTCTTGAAGATAATCATTGTTAAATGTTTATTCTTCATTGAGTTTTTCACTATTTGGACAAAATTTACACTACGAGACTAGTGATCCTTCAAAATAAACTTTATTGTTAATTTTCAAACTTCATCACAATATTGAATATTTATTTTAATTATCCAAATTATAATTATTTTATCTCTAACTTAAGACTTTCATTGTGCACATATTTTCACATTCTTCTATGGACTTTGCATTTCTTCACACTATTTTAAATGGTTGAGAGAATATGAGCTTATCACAACATGGAAAGTGTTTCATCTTTATTTGGCACACATCACACACTCTTCTCACCTCTACGCATCAATATTTTTTATTCAAAGACCATAAGCCACTCAAATAATGATGCATATTATTCTAAATTGGTATGTCTTGTGTGCGCTTAACATTTTTCATTTTGAAATATACTAATGCTTTCTCTTGTATCCACTTGTCAAACATCAATATACCAAAGTGTATGCCTTAAAAGGTACACTTAGAAAGGGATGGGAAGGATTGTCATGATTTATAAGAGATGCTGCTACCATATCATGGTTAAATCATTCCTATCATCAATCTAACTTCTTTAGATTGTCTTACCACTTAAATATTGCATCATGTCTGCTTAAATTATGCCAATTTCCCTTATATCCGAATACATCATCATGTTTTATACCTTATATTTAGTACCTCTTCCATTATTATACTACATCAACCATATTTACATAGTTATGAGCCTCTCTTTTGACATCTATATTGTATCATCCTAACTAATACCATTATGTATCAGCTGACGTCTCTCAACTATATCACTTTGGCTAATACTATCATATTCTAATTTAGGGTTGGTTTTGGATATTGTATCAATATACATAGGGGTCATATTTTATTACAAACATATCATATACACTATATTCACTCTAATTTCACTTGCACTTCTACCTTAGGCATACATATAATTATTTTTAGAATATTATCTTTAATAGGCTTGTCCTTTGATAGTCTTTTAATCTCAATAAGAGGAGTTAAATAAATGAGGTTTAATAGTATTTGTAGTCAACAAATTAGGATATATAGGTATTATTATTGTATTTAAAGTTTTTAATCGAAAACAACTCTTGCAAAGATCCACTTGACCCAAGTGAGATATTAGTTCTTGATGAGTCCACTCAAAGATAAGTATTTATAACCATATAATATTTCCTTTATTTAAATAGTAGATATTTTTTTTTATTAGTTAATGAATGTATGTGTATCCTTGTCTAGCTTCTCTCTAGACATAATACTAGTGTGGTTATAGGATTTCTTAGACTTTCCATATTCCATTTTATGTTGAATAGACCCACATTTTGTTGTCTATGGAACTTTACCAATTACTATCATTCCAAAAACTTTTCCCCTTAGTTAAGTTTAGTTTACTTACATAATTAGATTTCTTATTTTCTTACTTATAATTATTTAATTTAATATGGGTGTAATTAAATATATTTACGTATGTCATAAGATTAGGATTTATACCTTTTACTCTTAGAATTTTTTATTTAGGCAACCCTTTGAAATATCTACTGATTAATTTTTTCATTACCTAAAATAACTAAGTATCATGGGCTATATTTGATCATCCTTATTTGAGCTAGATTTTATTGAGATTGGATTATTGTAGGTTAATCCTAGTCCATAATTAAACATATCACATTTTTGAACCTTTACATTATTACAAACCTCACATTAAAAGGTTATGAATATTTAAGGTATAACAAGCATGAGATAGTAACTAACCATCACTTATTATATTTACACATTGTTTCATCATCATAATTTACAAAAGAGATTGCACATATATCAAAAAATGAAATTGAGAGACCAAATATAGAGGCTCTATGTGTTATCACATCAAAATATCAACACTTCACATTACACACAAATATAAAGAGATTTGAATGTGCACTTTTATAAATCAATCATAATATCATGTTATTTCCCACACACCTTAAATTTATGAATAAATATCACAAATACCAAGGGATCTAAGGCCCTGAACCATTTCTAAAGAGACATGTGGCTAACCTAAATACATTCACATGTTGACTCATCCAAACAAATATTACATAGTGGTAAAAATAGAAACACATGTATCATCTATAATCACTTTGGGAAACCATGAAAACATAGTCTTAAATCAAAATTTCAAAGGGAAAATTTTTTAAATAAATGCAAAATGCCCCCATATAATTTATGATGTATGATCAAAAATTTAAATTCATAATTTTGAGGTTAAAATTTAACAATCTAATAAAAATCAATTCAATAAATTTATATCTATGTTCACAAAAAAACTTCTTACAATATAACTTCCTAACAAGAACATTCAAAAATATAAATAAATGATCAATGATTCAAAGCTAAGAGGTATACGTAGACCTAGAAAGAGAATTGATAAAATTGACTACTATAATTCATCGGTCCCTTATTTTTTATCATATAAAAATAACCAAGTCTCCATAAACACTCAATTCATATAATCCCTAAGGCAATGTTAAATGAAAAAAATGTCAATGGATGATGACATCCTAAATCTTCTATCAAAATTTTTGGTGTTGGTGGGTATGGTGCTAGAGAAAACATCTAGGGACAGAAAATATTATACATAATGGGAGAACTAAAAAAAGGAAATTAATTTTTACTAGGATCATGATATACTATAGCAATATCTAAATAAAAATCATTGTGCATTATCGAATAATAAAGATTATTATTTTTTCATAAGATTTGTTGAAGAGATGATTTATAACATATAGTTTTTCCATGATTTGATTGATCATAGAAAAAACATAGATATAATTTAACATATAGCTGTAATCACAA